>PVJX010000264.1:130084-307937 GCA_004027295.1 Dolichotis patagonum | reverse complement strand
GCCAGACACACTGAATCTCCTCCCACAGAATGCAGGCCCCGTGTCCTTCTTAGCCTGACCTTGCACTTCTAAGGTGATCTGGGGGAATGTATGTGTAGCCCTTACCCTCTCCGAGTCTGTCTCTATGACTGTCTCTCAACCCGTCACTTAAGTCCTGGAGTGAAGCTGTAGTATAGTTGTTTGCTGGCTCAGTACCACATGATCAACTTCTTTCCAAAATGGTACCAATTAAACTCTCTGATAATATGGTGGCCATGGCACTGGATTTCCTCTTCAATGCTACCCCACCATGAAAAAGCCACGCTTAGGGTAAAGCCCTAAGTTTTCGTTTTGTTTGTTTAGTTTATTCCAGCTGAGGACTTTTCTTAGGGCTAGTGCTATTACTGGTCTATCCATTGTTTCTCCCTTAAGCAACTGACTTTCCAAGCAGGCTTATCCCCTTGTGGGTGTTGGGCTCTCCTTTGATCGGGTCAGTTACTTGGTAGTCACCTATGTGGCCTTGTGGTGAGGGGAACTGAGGTATGGAGTATGCTAGGAGTTTAGAGTTTGGAGTGTGCAATGGAGTGGGGGTAGGGTATCCACCCCTGCTGGTGAGCTCTTACCCAATGGTTTTCCTGGCTCATATCTGACAAATTCTTACCCAATGTCTACCATGTGTCAGCCTACTATGCCAAGCTCTGAGGATACAACAGGGAAACAGAGAAACATGGAGTCTAGTGGTAAGAGGCAGACATTGAATTCATGAATATGCACATAGCTTTTAGGTCTCTATTACTCATTGCTGTAATGGAGGGCACAAGTTGCCTTGGGAACAGTGAATGAAAACAATTTACCAAGGTCAGAGAAGACTACTAGGGGAAGTGATAACTAGGCTGAAAGCTGAAGGTAGAGTACAATTTAGTAAGGTGAAGACGGGATAAAGTTCCAAGCAAAGGGAAGAGGGAGTGCACAGTCACAGGCAAGGAAGGTGGCAGTGTATTAGAGGAAGTGAAGAAGGCTGTGAGGGTGAGGTTTCGTGGGTAAAAGCTAGTTGATCAAGACAGGAGACTGGAGATGTGGCCAGAAGCCTGGTCATGCCGGTGCTTGTAGGCCAGGTCTTTGCCTGAGATTCCTCACAGCTCTTATTTCTTTGTGCTTTTATTTTGAAACAGGTCTTGCTAAATTGTCCAAGCTGGACTTGAGCTAGCAATCCCTCTGCCTCAGCCTTCCAGAGTGCTGGGATTATGGGGCTGTACCACCACGCCCACGAACTTGAACTTTTTTTTCCCCTCCAGCTTTTTTGAGACACTATCTCACTATGTAGTTTATACTGGCCTTGAACTCACTAGGTAACCCAGTGGGTCCTCAAAATTGTGATGCTCTTGTCTAAGCCTCCCAATTGCAGGTATATGCTACCATGTCTAGGTTCGTATATATTTTTTGACAATTTAAATCCTGTTATTAAAATATCAAGGATTGCCAGGCTTGGTGGCACATACCTATAATCCCATACCTATTAAAGGAGGTTGAGGCAAGATTACTGATGCCCAGAATTGGAGGCCACGTTGGGAAATAGCAAAATGCCACGTTAAGAAAAAAAAAAAAGGACTTCACAGCAGTCTTTTTTTGTTTTTACACATTTTCCTCACATTCCTTTATCCAGGGGATGCCCAGAGTTGTAGGAACTCTGATCCCTGATGAGGGAGGACTTAGACACATGTTATACCTTCTTGCCCCGTATTAAAGGGTTTTACTTTGATTCACCAGTGAAAATTGGATTTTTGGAAATTCCTCTGAGGTCTATTTTTAATATGCATTTCCAGGTATGGCCTGGGCTACCTCTCACTTGGATTGTTCTCTAGGGAAGGGTGTTAGTGTCCTGCAAGAGGAGATGAAGCTGGGCAGCTGGCTCAGACACTTGCCATCATCTGTCATCGAGTTCCAGCCAGGGCTCCGAACCCTGGCACATCCCATCAGCCAGGAATACCTGAGAGACACGCTGCAGAAATGGATCACCATGTACGTAGCCCACACCTCTGAGGCGGGCTTGGCCCCCGTGCAGCCTGGGATGTGGCCGTACACGGGTCAGTGAGGCCTGTGCAGAGAATCCCAGTCACTTGGGTGAAGTGCCTCATGCATTCCCATGTGGGAGAACCAAGGAAGAAAACTGTCTTTGATAATATTATGTAGGGTCCTTAAATTCTCTTTAAGAGTATTGTGATCCCTAAAATTTTATTTATTGCACTGCACTAATGTTTGTAACCATTCCATCAGGACTTTTCAAAATAGATAGATTTCATGATTTCATGATGATAGATCTCATTATTTCATAATGATAGATTTTATTATATCATCAGGAAAGCAAGAGTTGAGGGCCACGGACTCTATGTCCCAGTTCAGCCAGAAATACTGACACATAAATGCTATGAATATATACAGCTAGACCCTGGTAAGGAGTTTTCTAGCTGAGCACGATGTTATGTCTGTAATTCCAAAACTTTGGGAAGCTAAGGCAGATGGATTCACGTATGAGCCCAGCACGGACAAGTAAATAATTGCCATATCTTATCTCTAACTAAGACCATAAAAACAGGGCTTGGGATCTTAGTGCAGAGTCCCTGGGTTCAGTCACACATCTCCCATGGCCCTAAAAAAGGGGCACTCTTGTTTTTCTTAATAATATGGCAAAGCCCAAGGAAAATGATGAAGTGCAAGTGTAATGAAGATATTAAGAACAGGATCACCAACGGGCTCCTGTGTGTGGAAGCATGAAAGGTCTCGCAAGGATCCGGGATGTCATGTCGCAGT
Source organism: Dolichotis patagonum (assembly GCA_004027295.1). Lineage (NCBI taxonomy): Eukaryota > Metazoa > Chordata > Mammalia > Rodentia > Caviidae > Dolichotis > Dolichotis patagonum. The sequence goes on along the minus strand of PVJX010000264.1, from coordinate 305,150 downwards.
CACCTTCCAGTCACAGCTGGGAGGTGGTGTGCTGGCAGCTTGTGGAGAAGCCACTCCTGTTCTGGAAGGACACGATGCAGCAGCTGTTCCTGGACCGCCTACAGGTCAGGAGAAAATCCACATGGGCCCCCACTTCACAGCTGACCCAATGTGAACTTATATGTATCCTGAAGCCTCCTGTCACTTCCTGGGTGTATTCTACCCCTACTCACTAACACGTGGACAAACTAGACCTCAAAAACATACCAGACCTCACTTAGGTGGCCTGGAACAAGCCCATGTCTGTCAGTGGTGGTGTCTTTGATTCTCTATGACACCATGTAGATTTTCTGAATGTTGTACAAACTTGCCATTTGGTACTGTTGTTTTGAAATTTCATTGAAGAATAAGAATTCTCCTTTCATTCTCTGTCAGAGTGACAAAGGCTTTACATTCATCTCTTGTAGCTCTAAAGAGCTTAGCTCTGCAGGAACTTGAGAGCAGCACCAGCAATTCCACACCAAATAAGCACATTCTCTTTGAGCAGAACATGTCTCTTCCTCGGGCACCAGTCTCCCACTGACCCCCTTCTGATGCCGCCTGGGTCAGTGCTGCAAACCGACCGCAGTTAGCCAGTAGCGGCCTCTCCATGAAGCCCAGGCTTAGGCTATGTGTCCAGAACTTCTGTGCTGTCTTGAATTCTGAACTGAAGGTTAAACTGGATGACCAAAAATAAAAGGTCTCTTACAAAGTATGGTGTTACTTGCCTATGATCCCAGCACTCTGAGAGGCTGAGGCAGGACAATCATAACTTCAGACACAGATTGGGCAACTTAACTGACACAGCAAGACTGTCTCCCTTCTTCAATGTAAACATCATAATCACTGCATTCTACATTTCTCACACATGAGGTGTTACATGATTTAGTAAGGCATATAGCCTTCCATGGACCTCAGACCATGGAAGGGAAGACTTCATAGAGGCTCCATATCTAGGAGATGCTTGAGCAGAGAGCTCAAGGTCCTGGCATACGTGCCTTGAGAGGATAAATGGTGCCACCTTTGCTATGTGTCACTTAATGGGTGTAAGTTGGCAATGTGACATTCTTGTGTTCTTTTAGCCATCCTGGTACATACAGGCCTTTCTGTTTAGATTATGTCAGGAAATTGGGTTTGAGGCCACACCTTGTCAAAGGTGACACTCCAGGAGATGCTGAAAAACTGCATGGTTCAAGTAGTCACTGCCTATGAAAAAATTTCAGAAGAAAAGCAGAAGGTACGTGTTTGAATGTTCCCCCATTAGTAACAAACAAAGGCTTCTGTTTTCTTGGGTGTTGGCAGTTCACGTCAAAGGTATAGAGTGTGAAGTGTCACGCAGCCCAGGCATCGGTCCTGTAAATGTTCCTGCAGCTCTGTGGCTCACACCCATTCTGGGTCATACCAGTCTCCCCGAAGGAGGAGGTTCGGGACAAGTGAGCCGGATGGCAGCTTTCAGAGAAAGGAGGCCCGGCTTACAGCCCTGGCACTGTCCCCTGCTCACTGCAGACTTTGGGCAAATGATTAACCTCGTGTTTCCTCCTATGTGCCCAGTGGATGAAGTCTACAGCTGGTTCCTGCCAGCTAACATGGAGATCTCCCCACTCATCCTCAGCAGGGGTGCCTGCGAGGAGGGCAGCTGCTCAGCACAGCTCTGGAGCAGGCAGTACTCGAGGGAAGTCTCTGTCCCCCAACTTCTGCTTCCCACTCCATCAGACACATGTGAAAGTCAGGAGCAGTCCTGACTGGGGGACAAAGTCAGTGAGGTCTACTCTGCTAGGGTTCCTCACAATATGCCTCCTTCGTGCACAGAGCCCTGGTTTGCAGAAACGACCCCTACAGCACTGAGGCCTGTTTGTTTCAGGGTGGGGTCTCTTCCCTGCTGTTAGGTTTTTAGCTTTATGACCCAGTTGCTAGTGTACACTGTGGTTATGAGATTAAACCTGCCTGGGAAGCACCAAGTTGTAGCCCAGTCAGAACACGCAGTTGGTCACTGTGCCACGTAATGAGCCATGTGTCCCTGGGCTGGGGACTCACTTGCAGAAAGAAGGCGCATTCCCACTGACCCAGAATTGGGCGCTGCAGCTCCTCTACGGCCTGCGCTACCTCAGCATTGTCCTCACTAGCAGGCAAGAGATGAAGAGTGGTCACGGCAAGCTGGACTCCAGGTACTGCATCTTTGTGGACTGTCCAGCAAGGTCTCTTCCAGCAAAGTCTCTTCCCAGTGCAGACAGGCACTCCCTGCTCATGGGAGCTCTTCCCATTATTTTTTCACATTAACATGGAGGGAAAACAGCAAGCATTCAGGAGAATTGCACTTTGCATTTGGCATTTGGGGCTCTTCCTGGCTGGCGCTATGCATTATGATGCTCGCTCAAAATGCTGGTCAGTGTCTGGAGGCTGCAGCTCAGGGCAGCCCTGCAGTTGTGAGGGGAAACCACGTACCCCGAGCAGGTGCTGGTGCTCGGCTGTGGTGGTCAGGCCCAGTTCACAGTGCTTTCAATTTACACTGGTTTCCTTCCCCAGCCACACCTGAAAAAAGTAGCATCAAAAAAAAAAAAAAAAGTAGCGTCACTTCTTTGTTCTGGCTGGGAGCTCCTGCACCCCTTTGCAGCTCTCCTGTGCCCACATTAAAGGCCTTTCCACCCCCACCCAAATTTACAGTGGTTTGCTGAGACCTGACCCCCTCAGAAGTGTAGTGGCCACCTGCAGGGTGCATTTCATGTCAAGCAAAGTAGGCAGAACTTCATTCTTCTGGAGGTCCGGCTTGTGACCACTGGGTATAATTTCAGATCTTAGTGCTTCCCCTAGAAACAGCAGGAAGGAATGGTTTTGACATAGATATCAAATCGATTTCAGAACTTCTGTAAGTAGAAAATATTGTAACATTGTTTTGTCATCCTTTTAGAAACTTGGAAAATTGAGATTTAGCTCAGTGGCATAGTGCCTGCCTGACAAAAACAAGGTGCTGAGTTGATTCCCATTACACGCCCCATTCCCACTCCCGCCACTGACCAAAAAAACCCTGGAAAATCATGATGGTACAACTTTTCTAAGAACCGAGAAAGTGTCTGACCACTTGGAAGCTCTCACCTGGATGTGTTCACACCGTACCTCAGCAGCAACCTCCATCTCCTGGTGCAGCGGACTTCCGTAAGTTGCCTCAGGGTAACCTCGGTGTGAACCAAGTGCCACATTACACAACAGAGCTGCTCAGCACTTAGGACCCCGGGATGCAGAGTTGGCTGAACTTGACCTGACCACAGCTAAGCACCAGTGTCTGCTCCGGAGGGTGGGCGGTTTCCGAAGTGACTGAAAGGCTGCCCTGGAGCTGTGGCCTCCTGGCGCTGACCAGCATTTTGAGACAGGATCATAATGCATGGCGCTGATCTATAGAAAGCCCCAAATGCAAAATGTGAAAAGGGCAGTTTTCCTCATGAGCAGGGAGTGTCTGTATCTGTACTGGGAAGAGACCATGTTGGGCAGCCCAGAAGAGATGCAGTACTTGGACAAATACAGTACACTAGTAATTGAGCAGAGTTCCAAAGACTGAAAGACGATGAGACAAAATTCCTGGGGTGGCTGTGATCCAACCTCTTAAAACTGTAGGTTAGGATTAACAGTTTCACACAAACCTCACAGAGAAAGGACGCGAGATTTCCATCCATGGCAGTGACAGAAAGTAATTCTGAAGTATTAACCACATTCAAAACGATGGTTAGAGATAAAGTGGTAATGTTCGTGCTTAAAGAACTACTTCTGTTTGACCTGAACAGTAAAAATCCCGCATTTTCCTCTGCTCACCCTTCTACATTAGGTTGTTTGGACTGGTTACTGGTACAGAGAACCAGTTCACCCTCTGGAGCAATTAAGTTCAACTCCCAGGAAGCCGCAGCATACTGCCACTGGCCTTGAGTCAGGTCCTGAGAACTCTTGCTGGGCCCAAGGTTGCTCCTTCATGTCCCTGAAATCCCTCCTCTCCTCTTGGAGGTTTCGCCTGCTTCCACTGAACATGACAAGCACGCGGAAGGCGTCAAAACAAAAGCCCAGGTTAGTGTCCAGAAAGTGCAATCTTGTCCCATGCCACCCAGTCAACTCTATGTCAAATAAATGAGAAAGAACCAAATGACAAAATGCACTAATGCTGCTTTTAATGGTGGTGCAATAGAGAAATACAAGTTTTACTAGCTTGAACCAAAGAAAGATTTAACATATGCCCGTTGACACTACCAAATAGCCTTATAGTAGAAATGTATCCCAGGCCACAAAGCTGTAGAAAATGTACAAACAGGATGATGAAGATGGTTTCTTGTATTTAGTAGAGCAAGAGAGAGAACTGCCAACCCCGCATAATGATTGTACTAATTTGGAGAAAATTCCTTTGTCCTGGTGATGGTTCCATCTTCCAGAGCTTTTAGTTGCATGGAAAATGTTTGCTTCCTGTTTTTACATTTTCTTGTTGATACACATCTTGTTTCAGTAGGATGCCATCCGTTGAGCCTGAAGGAGTCCTCCTGGGTTTCTGAATTGTGTGGTATACACGTCTGTTTGAGAGCTCAGCTTGTCTCACAGCATTCAGTTGTTGGTTTTTATTGTTAGACAAAATAGTAGCAACATGTCCTTTCCATATTCCCTGCTATCAAACCCATTAAGATCCAAAGTTCTTGTCAAACATCTTGTATTTGAATCTAGGAGACAGTAAAGAATTGAAAAAAAAAGATAAAAAGCTCTTTGCCACAAATCCACACTCCTTAAGCATGGCTTGTGTTGTAACTTTTCCCCGTAATGCTGGTTTCCACATCCTGCTACTGGCCTTTAAATTCTATCCCTATTAGAGGAACAGACTGTGGAAAGGAGGTACAGAAGGTTACTGTCTTTCTGGAATAGCTCTCCTTCTCAAGATTCGAGTTCTGTCAGATAATAGAACCCCATGCTGTCCTCCACATCCTTTTCAACCCTGAACGAGCAAAGTCCTCTTACTAGAGCCATCGAACTGTCTCAGCTCTGCTGTGTGTGCTGTGTGGCTTCCAATTGGAGGGGCATGGACTGCAGTGCAGGGGGAGCGGAGGGAGAGCAGGCAGAGGCTTCAGGTGGACTCTAAGGCACTTCCTGTACATCCCGTGGCAGGTTGACCCCCCGGCACTCTCCAGAGCAGGTGACCCCATGCAGCCTGGCTCCCTCTTCAGACAGCTCGCCAGTGAGGAAGATGAAACATCTGCACCTTCATTATTCAAACTCAGCTGGCTCTCAAGTATGACAAAGTAACACAGAGCATGCCCATCTCTCTAAATAAATATTACTGGATTGTTTCCCTGGAAGGTGCTCTCCTCATTTATTCCTAGGCCATTTCATTCCAGAGTTCATGATGGAATGTTGTCCCCTAGTCCTGTTAAGGGTGACTTTAAACAAAGTTACTCCTCATCCAGTAGTTTGATTGTTTGTTACTCTGGACATCAGTTCAGCTAGCTTATGCTTGCTTTATCAGCACACATCTATGCCTCGGCTATTGACACTGCAAGATGGAATGATGTGAGATCACATGAGCTGCAGATACAAATAACAAGCTTGTAAGCAAGACAAAAAGTTGTCACACATTCCTTAACTTGCAGAACTGTGCAGTATTTTCTAATAAAGTCTGAGGTGCAGACTCTGGAGGAAAAGTGATACCGAAGTTATCTGGCTATACAAGAGTCTGAAGGACAGTCCCCTTGGAAGTACAAATATATAACAAAGCGTGGAGACCTTCAGTAGAGGGTGCTTCACATCCACAGTAAATTGGATCTGATTGTTCTGTTAAAACAGACAGCGTACTTTCCATAGGATGTCCATATACTAAGAGGTAGTATGGCAATTAATTTCAGTGCAAGACTGAATCAAGCTTCCTATCTTTTGGAAATAACTTTTTTTTCCCATGGAATCTAGATACTCTTCACTAGTTTATTGAATTAAAAAAATTGAAGATCCTGCATTTTTAAAAGATCCTTTTACATAAAGTAGAACTTCTAATCGACAGATTGGGGAATCAGTCTGAATTGGACACACTATGGATATGACACACAGATGAAATTTCCTAATACCACTACCTTGACATGGATTTGATAATCTCCCTCGAAAGAATCCTATAAAAAATTGCTTCAAAGCCCCTTTGAAATTGCAATAGTGCAGCAGAACCACAAGTAAACAATTGCCTGTTAACCTGTTATTTCAAATAGACTGAAAAGTCAACAGGCAGAGTTTTTGTGTGCAATTTTTCAAAACAAACTGTAAGTTGAAGTATCAAATCTGCACAGCACTGTCCCTTCACAGAAGGCAAGACACTTCCGGTGCATCATGTCAGAGGCCGTCCTCGGTGCTGGAGGCTGTGAAAGTGGGCCTCCTTCAGGGTCTGGTTGATGTGGTAGTAAGGGCCTTGGCACAGTGCAGACTGCTCAGGCTGAGGGGTGTTGGGGCTGGATCCGGGGATGACCTGGCTTAAGCCACTCTCTGGCCCGCTGGCCCGGTCTGGGCTGTGGATGCTGGTGCTGCTGCTGCTGCTCCCGCCACTGTCACTGCTCGAAGACTGAAAGGAAAAGGAGAAACAAACACAAAGGTCATCATCAGCCTATCTTGCTGCATCCCTGCCTTACCTGTGCCTAACATGCAGCACCTAGTAAGAGTCTTGTACTTATTCCACTACCGGCACAAGGGTGGACTCTGGGCCTCCCGGGTTAGAAGACACATTCACCTGTGCTACTGCATTCTACTCTCACACCGTCTTGCTGAGAGGGGTGGAGTAACCCTGCAATACAGTAAGAAGTGGTGTATCTGGATGTAAGTAGGCCTTCCAAGTACACATCCTTCAACTACTGTGCTTCCTCAAAAGTAAGACCTAGCTGGGAATGAGTTCTAGCATGATTTCAGAAAAGACATTCCCTGAAAATAATCCCTATTGCACCTCTGGAGCAAACCTTAATGCAAACCCTTAAGATACAATAGGGTCATCTTCCAGGAGTGTCTCCTCTAAAGTCATGCCAGAATTTGTTTTTTTGAACCTCAGTCCATCTCAGCTGGGTGTGGTGGCAAATGCTTAGAATCCCAAGGCCAAGGCAGGGGAATCCCCAAGTTGGACCCTAGCTTGGGCTTACACGCTGTCTCAAAATAATAACAGGTTGGGGGATGTGGCTCAGTGGACAGATCCTGGGTTCATTCCCCAGTATCACAAAGAAGTAAATAAATAATAACTACATCTTAATTCCTTTACACATCTCTCCACCTGCTATTACCATCCATCCCAATACTCTTCAGTAATCAAAGAAGGAACTACTCACCTCTAGGGAAAGGTGACATGGTATTAAAAGAAAAAAAAATGTCTCCTATGACAAATAAGATGCATTCTGGTAACAAGATTAGAAACTAAAAATTCATGGCCAGGTGTAGTGGCACACACCTGTAATTCCAGCATTCAGGAGGCTGAGGCAGGAGGATCAGTGTTATAAACCAGTCTGGGCTACAAAGTAAGTTCAAGGTCAACCTAAACTGTATAGTGAAATGCTGTCTCAAAAAGACCAAAAAAAAAAAAAAAGAGAGAGAGAGAGACTAAAACTCCATGGTAAGTTTGCGATCATCTCATCCTGGACATATAAAGGTGTTCTGTAGCTACTCAAGGCAGAATATATATTTCTTAGAAAGTTATGTCAACACTTGCAATTTAGTATATGAATGTACCTCCTGTTTTCTTTCACATAACTAACATGACTTGGTGTTCTAATAATCCCTTTTTTTGAGACAGGGTCATGCTCTGTAGCCCATGCTGGCTTCAAACTCAATCCTCCTGTCTCAGCCTCCTGAGTGCTGGAATTACAGGCACGCACCATGCCTGGTCCTTTTTAGTCATCTTGATAAAGTTACTGTTCAGAAACTTACTGTCCCTAATCCAGTCACTCAGAAATTCCCACAGAAGATAACACCAATGACCCATTTCACAATTACAGTTTTTAAAATGTTAATACTGCATTTGAATGGCAGTTCCTTTCTCTATAACACAATACTGGAAAGAATATATGAGAAAATTGGAATTAAAATAATGATCTAGTATGTAATTTTTAAAAAACTTGTCCCTTGTCCTTACATCCAAATTTATGTTTTCTTAAATAAAGACTTTGGTTTTCAGATATCTTCTTGTAACTACATAAACTGCACACGTGAGCTGGGCATGGCAGCACATGTCTGTAATCCCAGCACTCAGGAGACTGAAGGAGGAGGATCATTGTGAGCTCAAGACCAGCCTGGGCTACTAAATGAGCCCAAGGCCATCCTGAACTGCACAGCGAGACCTTGTCTCAAAAGATAGAAAAAGGGGCTGGGGATTTAGCTCAGTGGCATAAGCACCTGCTCGGCAAGTGTGAGGTCCACAGTTCCAGTACCACCACCACCAAAAAAAAAAAAAAAAAAAATTAAAAGATCCACACATGTAAGATTAAAAAGGGAAAGAGAGCACAGTAGTTATGTTAGAACGAAAGGACTGTAACTGCTTATTTTTCTATCTCTTACAACTTTTTTCAGTGTGGCTATCATATACTGTTATTAAAAATAAAATTACATAAAATGTTTCCAGATATGAATGTGATTTTTGAAGCCTCCTCCCATATTTTGACAAATACATACACATGAAAAATTTGTGTGAAACATCAAAAGAAGCCATATTCGTAAAGCATCCATCATTAGTAACTCAGTACCAAGACTCAGAGTTGCTAGGTCATTTGGAGCTACTTAACATTTCACATACTCCACTGCTTTCAGGGTAACTGCAGTTAAAAAAATTTGTTTATAAAAAATTTTATTAAAATTTTTATTAAAACTTTATTAAAAAAATAGTATAATTGGGTGAATGAATTCAGATGCCAGGGTTAGCTACAATTCAGTTTACTTAAAGCCTGAAGAAATAAAAGACAATTTTAAAAGCGCCAGCCATGGTAGTCTATGCCCGTAACCCCAGCATTCAGGAGGCTGAGGCAAGTGTAAGTCCGAGACCAGCCTGGGCTACACAGTGAGACACTGTCTCAAAAAGTCAAAAGAATAAAATAAAGATAATTCAAAAAGAAAGAAAACTGTGCTACAAAGGCCTCTCCTGACCTAGTATAACTGTCCAGAGTGGCCATCTACCTTAAGGTCATGAATATTTAACAAGCAGGTAACAAAAATGGATCAGAAGCCCACCACAGAGAAGGGAAGAAGGGATCCTTTATGAGAGACATGTTCAGTTGTCACTGTTGAGAAGCTGAACATTAAGTGGATAAGAGACAAAATAGATCTGAAACCTTCCCAACAGGTCAATAAATATGTTTGCTTTGTTTGTTTGTTTTGCTTAAAGTTAGAAGTAATTGAAGACCTTACCTACCTCTGTAGTAGCATTCTTTAGTTTACCTAGTCATGATTAATTTTTTTCCTCAAAAAAAATTTTGTAGAAGCTTTAAAAATTAAAGATAATAAAAATAAAATAAAAGATCAAAATTTGAGACGTTTTGCCATCTATATCCTTCCAGACTATTTTTGGTGTACACATTAAAGAAAAGCATTTTAAAAAGCAGCTGACATACTATACATACTATTTAGTGTTAATGGACTAGTAGAGTTTGTGGTATGAATGTGTTATAATGTAACCACTTCCTGTTAGATGTTACATTGTTGCTAATTAGCTTTTATAAAGCTACACTAAACATGTTTATATCATTAACAAAGTTGAAAATAGGATTTTAAAAATGAACCAGAAATTGCAAGTATTTTTACCCTTTTAAAAATATTGCTATACAGAAATCTTCTCTGTTTAAAATATTTACCTGTTCTCAGTACTGTCACCTTTGCTTTCATAGTGTGAAATATGTATAATTTGAGACGAAAATTTGACTTACTATAAATTGATCTAGTTCCTACCCTAATTTTCAGACAGTACCTCTAATGGAAAACATTAAACAGACTAAGAAACAAAGCATTCTCTGTGGTGGGCTTCTGATCCATTTTTGTTACCTGCTTGTTGTGCCAGGCTAATTCCTGGTGGCTTTCTAGCATTTTGAGCCTTTTCTGTCCATGTGGTAGGAGCTGGGGCTCTGCACTGGGCATTTGCAAATGTGAGCCCACAGGTGTGTGGCTAAGAATCAACACCACCCCCACACCCGGCTGGTTAGGGGGACAGGCTGAACTGATAGTTGAGAGCAACTAAGGTACAAAAAGCAACTAAACGCTTGTGTTGTTCGGTTGATTTTGCAGGCCTGGGGCCAATGGTCTGAGCATCTATTGGGAGGATGACAGTATGCAGTGTAGCAAATATGGGAGATTTCCTTGTGTCTTATTGTTTTGACTGACTATTTTGCTTTGTTGAGTTGTTTTGATTGGTTTGATTTTGCCACACCTGATGAAATGGACAACTATTGTGAAGATAACAAGATATACTATGGTAGCTACTGTTATCCTAGTATCCTGCTTTGATGTTCTATATCAATTTTGCTGCTTTGTTTTGACTGGCTTTTTTGTTTTGATTTGTTGGATTTTATTAATGTTAAAAAAATTTTAAAAGATACACAAAGAAGTAAAATTGCTTCTGTCCTCTAAAACCAAAGTTAGAAAAAGAAAAAGAAAATCACATTTCCTTGATTTGGTGACACTATGCAGAAGGGAAGTCACTATTCAATAGTGCATCGTTCTAAAAGTTAAAACTGCTATCCTAGTACAGATTTGTAGAAGCATTTACCTTGTTAGACCTTTTCCTGAAAAGAGCAAATTCTCTTACCAAAAAAGAGAGAAGAAAATCCAAACACTTTGGGACTGAAAACAACCTATCAAGTAAAAACCCTAAAATGTGTGTCTGATGGTGCATGGTAATCCCAACGTTCCAGAGGCAGAGGAAGCAAGAGATTTCTACACAGAGAAACCTCCTTTGAAAACAAACAAAATGCTGATGACCCTGATTGCTTATAAAGGCTTATAAACAATTGCTTATAAACAATTGCTTATAAACAATTTATCCAAACTGACAGTTACAGGCTCACGGTCTCTTCTTTGAACTGTTCATTCAGGGTTAGTGTGGAATACGACTGTGACATCTTCATGATAAATTTGTATTATTAGTCAAATAAGGTCATCCTCTATGAAACCGTGAATCTAACCAAAACAAAACTAAACCGATGAAGACTGTGGCCATGAACCTCTCCAATGTACAAATGGAACTATCAGAGTCCTGCTTTGGGGTTGGGGGCATAGTCTAGTAGAGTATTTGCGTAGCATGCATGAGCCCTGGGTTCAAATCCCAGTACCAGGTATCCTGTTTTGAAGATGTATACAAAAAGGGAAAGTTCTGTATTCACAATAGGCAATAACCCAAAGTGTACCATCACATCCTTGTAGCTTTTGACACCTAACGCAGACACAGAAGAAAACTCCTGATGCAGCTCATTCTGGAATCACCTGTGGGCTTCTGTAAAGATCATACATGCTAAGGCCCTCATGTCCATGCCTGTCAAGCACCAGGGCACAAGTTGTTCTCATGTCCAGCTGCTATCCAAACAAACATCTGCGTGCTCACTACACACAAGGAGGGACTTCCCATAGGGCTGCAGTGTCGATCCCCAAATGTCTATTGCATTTATCAGAATGGTGGCAATAGCCAGTCTGTGGCTACTGCAGTGACAGGAACCCTGAGACACATGCTGATCGAGCACTGAGAAGCTCTTTAATGAAAGGTGTCTCTTCTGGGCCTAGAAAGATGAGGCCGAGTTTCAACAGGCAGGAGGTGGCAAAGTGGGAGAACAAGAACAAATGCAGAAAAAAAAGGTGTGTTTGGAGAGTAAAAGCTAGTTTAAAACAAAAAAAAAGTATGGTGTGGCTGGGGTCACAGCAGGAGGGGCTGATAAAGAGAAAAACACACTGACCTGGGGAGCCACAACAAGTGTGGTTCTAGCAGGTACTCAGTAAATATCTGTTCAGAGAAAAGACCCCTGGTGAGCCTTGCAAGAAGGAAGCAAGGCTGAGAGGAAAAGCCTCTGAGAAGAACCCACAGAGGCAAAGAAGGCCAGGGACGAAGGAAGAAAGAGAAACTGAGGGAAAAAATAAGAGAAGGTTGGTTAGGAAACGGAGATAAAAGCACATTAGTAGGCCAGTGAAAGAAGCAGTGGCTAAGAGTCTGAGGAGATAAAGCTAAAGAATCTGAAGAGGAAGAAATACTAGAGAAGGCCTGCAGAGAATGTACAGCAGAAACATAGGGGGACATTCCATTGTCCTTGGCAGAGAGAAAGACATGCATAAGTTGTGAAGCCCAGCACAGGACAATTGAAGTTCATTTTCTTAGTCCACAGAGCTCACATTCTTCACCAGGGACAAAGAACTCTTCCTGGTGCCCCAGCTAGGCCTGCCTTTTATTTTCCTGGATGTGAAGTCAGTTTAAGAGTTAACCCATTTATACTCAGGGCAGAAACCAAATGACTCTAAACACTAGTTGTACGAATAACCTTTAGAAAACTGCCCAGGAAGGAATATTAATTGCTGTAGTCTGTTTCACAAAAATAGAACCAGAACATGAGTGCCTTTATTATCCAGAGCTATATAGTTCCTTCTCAACTGCAAACACAGACCAGCACAGTTATTTTTATGTTTTTTCAGCCCCAGCTTCACTTTACCTCCATCTCCCCATTCACTGGTGTTTTTAATTAACATAAGCTAAGCTGTGAAAAACAGAAAAAGAAATCTCACCCATAGTATAAATCATCTCTGGAGTCTAAATAAAGTTTTCATTCTAAGGCTGCTGCAGGATCTGGATTAAATGTGAAAGACATTTCTATACAAGTCTATTAGAGCATCTAAGGTGCAAAATAATATATAAGTGCGCAGTAATCTCACACAGCTCCAGGTCTGCTAACACTGCTGAGATGCTACAGTTCCACATTCATTCAGTGGGTTAACTAAACCACTTTGTAAAGAAGAGAAAATGCAGGTGATAACTGTTCTGTCTCCATGAATAAATAATGCCTTCTTTCTGTACCTTCACCTTTAAAAAGTGAAGTTAAAGCATACACTGTATTTTTAAATACTCTAAATATTCTGTCTTCTATCACTTTATTTTGTTTAAATTTCACAGGCCAACAAAAGTAACTGCTTCCTGGAGGAAAAGATGTGCATGTGTGTATGTTTAGTGCTTAATGATAAAAGCGCTTTCACCAGAAACCTTGTAGAGATGCTATGATTTGCTGTAAGGTCAAAGCCATGGGTTCCTTACATTTGAAGGCCTTCTACTCTGAGCAAAGTTTCCTAAGATGTACACTGCAAATTCAACAGGACTGCCTCTCCATTATGGGTGGCTTATTCCGGAAGCAAAATTTCACATGGTAACATCATGATAACATTGTGAGCTACTGGGGAGGAAGATCCCAGGTTTGAAGACAGCCTGGGCAACTCAGTAAAACACCATCTCAAATCTAAATCTTTAAAGGGTTTCTGGGTTGGGGCTCAGAGCCACAGCACTTGGCTAGCATGTACAAGGTTCAATCTCTAGCAACACACACACACACACACACACACACACACAAAACCCTAGCTGCTCCTAAAAGAAATTTTGCCAAAATAGTTCTGTCCCTTAGGTTATACCTACTATACTAACATGGATTAAAAACGAGAATGGACAAAATTCAAAAATCTTAAAATAGCTTTTGGAAGAGGCAGATAGGCCTTGAACTCGCTATGCCACCCAGGCTGGCCTGGAACGCCCAGCAATCCTCCTACCTCCTGCCACCATACTTGGCTTTGAAATACCATTTTTTAATTAGGCCAAAAAGTCCCACTGTTCTCTAAATTCCTCTAATTAATTCTTCTCAGTTAAAACAAATGGATTTATAGAATCCTAATTTTAAGGACACATGGGTTCCTGGTTTTATATATATATACATATATTTGTGTGTGTGTGTGTTGTTTGTTTTTTTGGTCATGCCTCTCCACACACACTCTTCTGAAGAATACTCTTCAGATTAAGTACTGTTTTGTTTTGGGTTTTTTTTTTGGTCCCAGGGACTGAACTCATGACCTTGCGCTTGCCATATAGGTGCTTACGCCACTGAGCTAAATCCCCGGTCAAGTACAGTATTATTAACATTCAGAATTTTCCCCTTCTACAGAGGCAAGAAAAAGGCACAGGCTGTCCTGTTCTATTTTATCCCTACACCCTTACTCTAGTTCATCTTACTTCACATTGCTCTGAAAAAAAATCAGAAAGGTGTCAGAAAACTATGTTAAAGGTAAGGAGAAAACCTTAGGTCTCTCCATTTTAAAAAGGAATTGCTTTTATTTACTGCAGTAAGGCATATGCCTAAGCACCACAAGCTAGGTGCACAAGGCAACTCTACGTTTAACACTCAGGACAAAGGGCATTGCTCCTACTCCAGGTAAAGGTAACAATTCAATCTAAAGAGCTAGCCTAACATAACTAGGAGGTTAAACCTAGCCAGTTTCTACCCAGTCAAGTAACTGCCCAAGGGAAGAAAATATTGTTACCTTCATATAGGACCTAAAAGAAAGACACCAGTGGATCAATGATTTCTCAATTTATACACCTAATGTAGGTATTAACTAACATCATGGTCTAGAAAGCTTTACGGGGGGGGGTAAATTATATCTCAATTAAAAGAAAAAAGACTGCTCTCGCCGGGTGTCATAACGTGAACCTGTAATCCCAGCACTTGGGAGGCTGAGACAAGAGGATCTCCATGAGTTTGAGCCTACAAGTCTGGGCTACATAGCAAGACCCTGTCTCAAAAAACAAAATAGTGCCCTAATAAATTATTGAACTTAAATCACTGGATTTAAAATTCAAGTCTTGAAGTACCAATCAGAATGTGTGATAAAATGATTGCTTTTTCTTGCTATAATTTTAAAATTGCTAGGTGCGATGGTGCACACCTATAATCCCTGCACTTAGGAGGCTGAGGGTAGGAGGGTCACCATGAGTTTGAGGCCAACCTGAGCTACATACACAGTGTGACCCTGTCTCAGAGCTAACCTCACCACCAAAACAATTTTAAATTTTCAGCTAATATCTGCATACATGCATTTTATGGGAAAAATATTCCCCAACTAAAGTGAAGGGAAATTACTCTTCTGCTCCTATCTATAATTGGAGAGAAGCCCTGTACCTAGCTGCTCCTCGCTATATTTAGCAGTCTTTCTGGACAGGTGTTCTTTCTCCCGTGAGAAAACGTATACCACAGCCAGCAGCAAGTGACTCAACAGCCAAATTTCAGGGCCCAGCTTTTTTTTCACTGCCTGCTTATCTTTTCACAAGTGATTTTATTTACTACACCCAATTTTTCCATCTGAGCAGAAAAATTTCTTTTCCTACTAAAATAGAAGAAACCACGCAGGGTGCCACAGGCCAGTGTTCCCAGCTACTTCGGAGGATCCCACGTCTGAGGTCATCCTGGCCAACACAGCGGGACCCTGTCTCAAAATCAAATATAAGGGGCCTGGGGATACAGCTCAGTAGCACAGCGCCTGCCTGGCAAGCGAGAGGCCCTGAGTTTGATTCCCAGTACAAAAAAAAAAATCAAATTTAAAAAGTTGAGGATATAGCTCTGTCAGTGACAGCGTTTGCCTTTCATGCATGAGGCCCCGGGTTCACTCCCCAGTACCATTAACAAATAAATAAATAAAAATATAAATTAGAGCTTCTCTAGGCCAGGCAATGGTGATACATGCTTGTCATCCCAGCACCCAGGAGGCTGAGGCAGGAGCCAGGCAGTTCAAGGCCAGCCTGAACTACACAGTGGACCATCTCAAAAAAAAAAAAAAAAGTGATTGTAGCTCTTACTAATAAAAGGTATAATTTATATCAATAAATTAAAGCCTCTCTGCATGCAACAGCTGCCAAATCATTCTTCAGCCCAAGAAAAAGAAGAGCAAACTATCTCCAACTTTGAAAAGATACCTGCAAATTACCTGTAACATAATTTAATACTTTAACATATCAAACTCCTATTCTATTTCCCAGTAATTGCCAATACATATTATTAAATTTAAGACAAAAAAATTCTCTTAGAATTTGAATAAATTGGGGCTGGGGATTTAGCTCAGTGGCATAAGCGCCTGCCTTGCAAGCGCACGGTCGTGAGTTCGATCCCTGGTACCAAAAAAAAAAAAAAAAAAAAAAAAGAATTTGAATAAATTTTCTTCAAAAATGAAAGTTCAAGTTACAAAAAAGTTCACAGAAAATTTATACTACTATCAGAATTAAAACATAACATTTTCATTAGTGTTAATAAAATATTTTGCTATATAAATAAATAAGCCTGTATTTTCTTTTTAGATATAAATGTCCAATAGGAAACAAGGGTCTCTGAACATGTTTTTGTCTGCAAACATGGTCTGTTCTAGGGCCGGAGATGCAGCTCAGGTGCAGAGCGCCTGCCTACTTGCAGTAGGCCCCAGGTTCCATTCCCCTCCACACCCTGTACCTCAAGAAAAAAAAAAATCCAGTCTTTCAGGGCTTAACCTTCCCTCTTCCCTTCCCTTTTGCTTCCCCACTCTCCCTGTCCAGCCATCCCCATTACTTGTCAGTACCCGCACCAGGGAGCACAGCTCAGCACAACACTAGTAAATAATCTGCTTTGAAGCAACGCAGAAGCTATTGGTTACAATATCCCATTAAGTGACCTACCAGTGGGTTTAGATAAAGACAATCACATTAAGCTTAAATTAAAATGATGACAACCTAGTCCACAGTTCAGAC
The DNA here is from genome assembly GCA_004027295.1 of Dolichotis patagonum. Taxonomy (NCBI): domain Eukaryota; kingdom Metazoa; phylum Chordata; class Mammalia; order Rodentia; family Caviidae; genus Dolichotis; species Dolichotis patagonum. Next base: position 288,397 of record PVJX010000264.1, on the reverse strand, counting down.
TAATGATGACATAGTAACAGAACAGCTCAATTTCTTTGGGTGAGAACAAAATAAAATTACTTGATAGGTTGAATTACAAGACTGTTTTCATCTGTGAGGCCAAATGCACAGATTTTACAAACTAAGTAAAGGTCATTTTTCTACAAACAACAATTAAAACAAGAACCTAATACTAACGTATGTTTGGCTTACTTTAAGAAAACAAAAATGTTTATTTAAAAAATGTGAAAGATGATAATTTCTATTCCCTTTCTCAGGCATGACAACTATCACTAGGAAGGGTAAAAAGCTTACTACAAAAAGGCCTCCTACTCCTCTGAATCAATATGAACATTATACAGGATTTACACAGATTCAAGGAAAGAAATACTGAAGTTGATACCATGAAAGTGCACATTCTTTTAATGCACAGTCTTCTAATTCAAGAGTAATGGAAATTTTATTACTGTTACATAGTTTTACCATAAGATGTTTATGGCAACTTCCAGCCTTTGATTTTCTTTCCTCTCTGAGATTCCCTAATTACCTATCATATTAAACAAAAGCTACTTTTCTGTTAATCATTAAGAAAGAAAATTAATATAAAGCTAGAGAAGCTATGGAAGCCAGGCGTGGCGGTACATGCGTGTAACCTCCGCACTCAGGAGGCTAAGGCAGGAAGACTGCCGTGATCAAGGCCAGCCTGAACTGCATGTGAAACCCTGTCTCAAAAAGACAAAAAATCAAATCGAATCAAATTAAGTAAGCTATAGAAACTTTAAGTCTTCACACAGAAGAACTTGTTCATTGATTGTTCTTGTTACCTATGTAAGAGTAACTAATTTTTTCCCTTTAAGGAAGTGACATGAGATTTCTGGTTTAAAAGAAAGACGAGATACAGATCAAATCCGATTAGTGGGAACTAACTGAAGCACAGTTGATTTTGGTGTAAGAATTCTGCTGCAGGTATGAATGAGGCTATGGCTTAAGAATCTTTCTCCCTGTGGTATTTTTCCACTACTGTGACGAAGGTCAAGGGTCAAAATTTTTAGGTGCATAGCAGTAGCATCACTTTAGCTTTAGCTCCTTTTCCCCACCATAGAGCAGCCTTCCAATTATACAGACATTTTCTGCCCAGTACAGCAGGGAACCAGAACGGTAGCACACATGGCAGCGTAATTATACACTGTCAACTTCTACTAATGAAAAAAAAAGAAGTTGGTTGCTAAAATATAAATTAGGGATTCAAAACTGGGCTTTCAAGGTCCATGAGACGTCTACAAATGAGACTGTGTGCGAGAATATACACAAGCACATACTGCTCTGCTGCAAAGGGGCCTTAAAAGGCCCACAGCTCAGGTTACAAAAGGGCTGGCATCGCTGCATCAAGTACGATCACTGTCACTTCTTGAATAAATATGTGTAATTCCACAGTGGATAGCAGGCTATTCAGCTCAAGCAGTGGAACCACCAAGTCTGAGACCACGTGTACCTCCTACCTCCGTGTCCCAGGAATCCTGGAAGACAGGGTTTCTACTACTCCGTTTGTTCTGCGGGGGGAGATGGTTATCTTCCTCATTGCCATTCCTCCTCCTTTTCCTGAAATTAAAACACAAGAGTTAAAAACCATCCAACAACTGATCTCTAGGCTCATCCATATTATTCTGAGACAGGGTGTTGCTCGTGCAGTCCAGGCTGGCCTTGAACTTGTGGTGACCCTTCTTACTGAGCCTCCCGAGAGCTGCAATCACAGGTTTGTATCACAACACCCAGTGACTTTTTATTTTTGGTACCAGGGATTGAACTCACAACCTCACATTTGCCAAGCAGGCACAGTGCTCTGAGCTATATCCCCAGCCCGGCACCCCAATAACTCTTACTTTCTTTTTTGATACATTTTATATATACATAATGATCACATTCATCATAGAGAATTCGTACCTGTATATGATATATCTTGCTTTTTTCCCATTCCTCTCCCTTCCCTAGATTCCTACTATAAATCATGACAACATATAAATTTGTCCTCTTGCCTGAAAAAAAAATTCACTATGAAACTCTGCTAGAGTAAAAGCTGTAACTGTACCATCACTAGGCAGTGAAACCAAAAAATATAAGACAGCGGCAGCAAGGTTAAGCTCAGATTAGGAAGACTGATTTCTAATGAAAAGTTTGACAACTTTAAATGTCTACAAGAAATAACATAAAAACAATGCATTAATGCCTAAGCTTTCAAAGTTAATTAAGGTACTCTTTCCAATTCCAAATTACCTAACTTCACTTTTACCTCCTTTTGTATGACATTTAAGAGATGAATAGCTGCCTTTGCCTACTTGTGCTAAAACTCTTTGCCACATGAGACTATCAAAGGTTTGTGGTGGACTTTAATCTGTAGTTTTTCTTTCTTTTTTTTTCCCAGTCAGGGTCTCACTATGGAGCCCAGGTAGGCGTCCTGTGATCCTCCTACCTCAGCCTCCAGAGTGCTGGGTTTACAGGCACATATACCACCATATCCAGCTAAGTACCTACAGAATTTTTAGAAATTCTTAATTAGGAGAGCCAAGCATGGCAGTACCTGTCTATAATCTTAGCACTCAGTAGGCCAAGCCAGGAAGATCTTTGCAAATTCAAGGCCAGCCTAGTAACTACATTGTTAAGTTCAAGGGTAGGCTGAACAAGACAGAGGAAGACCCTCCTGTCTCCAAAAAGCCCAATTAGGAAACACAAACTACAGTATAAAATAAAGTTTCCTGGAACTGTACTGTCAAGTAATGAGAGTCACTGGTCACATGTTATTTAAATTTAAGTTCATTAAAATTAAAAATCCAGCTCCTAAGTCATAACAGCCGCACTGCTAGTGCAACAGGGCCATACGTAGCCGCTGAAAGTCCCACTGGGTCTCACTGGCCAGAGGTCCATCCATACAAACCCAAGCACTGCATCTGTTATAAGGAAAATGCTGAAAGTCTCAAAGTTCTATAGTTACGGGGCTGGGGATTTAACTCAGTGGCATAAGCACCTGACTGGCAAGCGCAAGGTCATGAGTTCAATCCCCTATATTAAAAAAAAATTATTTCCAAAGTTCTATAGTTATGAAACAAAAGGCTAGTGAGAGAAACAGTTTTTGGAAAGTAAACTTGGAGTACAGCTTCTACGCAGCACGAACTGTCTATGTGTGAAGAGGTATTTTTGCTTTTGTTGTTGTTTTGCTACATAGTCCAGGTTGGCCTTGAATTCATGATCCTACTGCCTCGGCCTCCAGAGTGCTAGAACTATAGTTGTGAACTACCACACTTGGCCTATAATAGTTCCTTACTCGTAAAGTTTTAAATTGAAATCTGGATATTGTAGAAACTTTGGATTATCACTCTCAGCGCAATTCCCTACATTTTACAAAGTCAAAATATATCTAACTTTACCAAATGAGTATAGACTCCAGTTTGGAATGATAAAAAGTGAATGTGTCATTCTGGCAATGTTTTAACCAACCAGCAGTGGGCTACACCATCACCTAATCCTAACACTCAGTCATTTTGTAAAATAAGATCAGGATTTCTCTTCCTCAGAGACTAGATACTGTTTGTACATTTTTATGTACATGGAGATTAATAGCTGTATAGTTAATAATCATTAAATGGATGCACTTATTATAAATGTGAACCAAGAACCTTCTACATCCATTCTAATGATCTTTCTTTCTTTTCTTTCTTTTTAAAGACAGGGTCTTACTTTGTATTCAGGCTGGCCTTGAATCCCCTGGTAGTCCGTGCTGGCCTGAAACACAGTTTTCCTGCCTCAATCTCCTCAGGGCTGGGATTACAGGCATGTGCCACCACAGCCGGCTCATTCATCCTAATGTGATTAGATAATTTACACAGGAATGTGCTACTATAGCAAAGTAATGTCTCCTGGAAGCCAGCTGACAAAGAGAAACTCATCAAATGGCAGGCTCTAGGTTTTGAGCTCTAATTTTATCAGCATGCCAACAGCTGATGATGCTCTGGGCTGCTGAGTCACTTTAACCAAACTTAGAAGCCTGACCAAAATTTGCCATTTCCTCATTTATAATAGAGGGTGACAAGGGGGCTGCATGGCAAAAAGCAGTAGGAACAAAGATGGTCTGATTTGGTGGATTTCCACTAAGCTCTGGGAAAGTCACATAAAGTATCCTTGGCTCACATCCAGTTGCTTTCTCAAGGAACCAGCATTATCTCTTTGGCCCACAAGTGACCCTCTCCTATGGATGGTAATAGATTAAGAACAAGCCCTACCAATTCTTTATTCTCCTTGTTCTAGATTCCCAGAAAATTTCCTCCTTGAAACATTCTGCTTTGAACAATCTAGTTAATGACCGGCCAGGTTATTGCTTCAGGCTCAACTCTTATCAGTACAGATTATACTTTTGACATTAATGTCATGACTAGATTATAATTTTGGCAGACACCTGGTAATTGATTACATTTTCCACTTGCCATCTGCGTAAAGATGATTGTTTGGCATCTGTTACTATGCAAGATGGCCAACCCCACCACTTTTATCATTTCATTTCTCTCCAATCTTCCTGTTATCTTCTAGAGTCTAAGGAGAGAAGCAGTCTTACAACATGAAGACTGGTTTTCAAACTTTTTACCCCTCCCCTATTCATTAGTATGTATCTGTGTTAAATTATAAAAACACTCATTTACATATCATGTCTTGATCTTTCTTATTTTCCCCTTACTTCCCTCCTTTCTCAAACTTTTTAAAAATTAACATATACAAAAATTAAAAACCCATCCTAAAGAATGAACTCCTTCACTATACACCCACCCTCTATAGCCCATCAACCTGTGGAACAACTGAAAAACACTATCTTAGATCGACCATTCGTTCTAAAATTGAAGAAAGCGACTCAGAGACGTGAACTGACTTGGAGATAGTAAGATCAGTGGAGTTGGCAGACTTGGTCCAGCACACTGTGTGAAATGAGAAAAGCAGGCAAGGAAAGTCTGTCCAATCAATTCTTTCAGCATAAAGTTACCAGTCTAAACACATTGGGATTACCTATGTATGTACTAGATAAAAAGACTACTATCAGGGTAGACACATTCAGGTTTCCTGTAAAACGAACTTGTAACTAACAAAAGGAATTGTTCTAAGAAATATTTATAGACTTTCAAATAGGAAACACAACACAGACTATCAGAAGTATAGGTTGGGTTTGAGAAGAAGAAAAATGACAGTCAGATCAGGCTTACTATACTAAAGATTCTGCCATCATGTCTGTAATTGGGCCATAATTTCAATTTGGCCTACTTCAAGCCTTTCAACAATCTTGTTAATAACTGGCAAGATTACTGCTCCATGCCTCCTCCTATAGTAGTTAATTAAATTACACTTTTGGCATTAATGTCATAGACCAAGTTATAATTTTCACAGGCACCTTATAATTTCAAATTTAGTCCACTCTTCTATACAAATAAAGGCTTTATGCCCCACTTGCTACATGACCCAAATCAATAAATAATTTAATGTAGTTTGGGGACCCTAATTTTCACTACAGGCCCAAATAACTTCAAGATGCTTCTGAGAACTTCAATCCTCTGAAATAACTTCTTTTGAGAAGAATCCTTAAGGAAAGAGTTGTCAATTACATTCACAGTGAAAACAAGGAATAAGAAAGGCAATCTTGAGATCTATCTTAAGCCTGAAATTACTAGTACGGAATAAAGGAAAGAGCAACAAACCCGACAAGACTTGGGTAAATTAACTCCTCTCTCTAAATGTGTTTTTGTGATCAAAAAGTTGAGCAAGTTTAATTTGGTGATCTATAGGTAATTTCGTGGTCCACGATGAAGGATCGTTCTAATTTGAAATAAAATGGATCCCTTTCACTATGAGGTAACACAAACCAACTTTCTCCTCTCCACCTTCTTGCAAGGGAGAGAATTCTCAAATTGGTCAGGACTAAGCCCTCGGTGAAGTCCCAGACCCTGAGACGAGGCTGGCTAAGTGGTAATGAGCGCACCAGGCCATGTAACCTTATCTCAAACGGCTCCGCTTCCAAACTGTTTAGAACCCTGCCTGTTACTGCTACAGTCCGAAAGAGGATCGCAACCCACCTTGGTTATCTGCCCTTCTGGGTCACAACCGTCCAGGGCAGTCTTTTGGCCTACCCTAATCCCTCCCAGCTGCAGTAATAAACCCAATCCTCCTCCCTCCCGACTCCGGGGTGCCAACAGCTCCGGTCCGGCCCCCTTACAGGCACCTTAAGGGGAGCCCTCTCGAGAGCAGACGTTTCTCCCATCCCCCCACCCGCCTAAATGTAGGACAGGGACGCTTCAGGGCCACCGTCTCTCTTCCGGAACCAAAGAGACCTCATTCCAAATAAGAAAAGACAGAAAAAGAAAAGACAGAAAGAGGGGAGACCTGGACGCCGGAAAGTCACTTCTCCGGCCACCCACAGGGGCCAGGTACCCCGTCACTGTCGCATCCTTCTGCTCTCCGCCTCGGACCGCACAGCAGCCCAGGCGGAGTGCCGCCGCACACGAGCTGCTCGGAGCCCCTCTTTGCGCACGCCCTCGGCTCGATCCCCTAGACCTGGGTGAGGAGCCGGGAAGGAAAAAGGTCCCTTCTCTCTCACCTGGGGCGGAGGCGCTCGCTCATGGTAGCTGGTGGAGAGGAGCGACGAGGCGCCGCCCCGCGCGAACGAAACGAGGGGCTTGTTTTCAGGTGGCCGCCACGCCCACCCCCTCGGCCCTTTGCTCTTGCAGCCGCGCGGGTTGTCGCGGCGGGCGGTAAATACCCCCTACTCGGACCCGTACCACCGCTACTTCCGGCGTCTCCTCCGCGCCCCCCCATGTCACACCCGCCGTAGTACCTCCCTCTTGCGCTTGCGCTGTTACGCATTGCCGGCCGCGCGGACCGGTAACCCCACCTACAGGAAGAGGCGGGCTCAGAGAAGAAGGTGCGACTGGAGCTTCTGGAAAAGAGGGCCTCTGTAGAGGTGGCTCACGCATTTGCCTGTTCCCAGCCAAGGCGGGACACAGTGTAAAAGCCAATCCAGGCTTAAAATACTACTCATTATGTCACGTTAATTGATGCAAGCACTTGGGTTAAATCCCTGTGAGATAACAATCGAAAAGAATTAGGTGAGCCTTATCAGGCAGTGGTGCGGACATCCTGTCGCGGGCCCAGGGACGGGGGTTAGGAAGGCTCTCGCGGGCTACGCTAGGTGACGGGATCCCGTAGGCGTAGCTAAGATTTTCCGATCTGCAGAGGTGCCGACGCTCCTTCTTACTGTGCGGTGAGTTTCAAGGGGTGGGGTCATTTCCCACAGCCCAGCTTCGACGTGCTGGGGAGACTTTCCCAGAAGGAAGGGGAGCGGAGCGGCTCGTTCGGAACCCTCAGTGGAGCTGCGGGGTGGCTGGCCACGACCCAGAGCTGCCCCCCTGCTCAGCTTCCTGAGCTCAGAGCGCCTTCAGCAAAAGGAATGGTGCGGAGGAGGAGGAGGAGGAGGAGGAGGAGAAAGTGTGTGGGCCATAGCCCGAGGTGAGCGTGAAGATTAGCAAAACTGAGTTCTGCCTAGTGCCTGGAGGTTGAGGAAAGGCTGTTAACTTGCTGCTTTCTGTAGCATTGCCTGGAGCTGACTACAGATAACCCAGTTACTTGTATTGGTTTCAGTACTGTGCACAGTTTGCCACTGTGCTTTGCTGTGCAGTTATCTCACATTATGTCTTACACAGGCCGACGTTAACTCAGGAACGGTGATCAGAAAGCATGGGGACCCAGGAAGACCAACAGCAAAATTAGCATCCTCTTAGAGGCACTCGGGTAAGACAAGAGACATAAGCTGTTATTGTGCAAATCTACAGACATCTTTCTTGTAGGATTGTGTGATGTAGTACTGTACAGTCAGAATGTTCGAACAGAGGTCTTAACCCTATCTAAATTAATAACAGTAGGGCCGTGGACTGTCTAGAGGGGTAGTTTGTTTTTTGTCACAGTCCCCCAAGGGGTTCGTACATATTAGACTCTTGCTGTACTGCTCAGCTACATCCTGTGTGTGTGTGTGTGTGTGTGTGTGTGTGTTGTTTTGGTTTTTTTGAGACAGGGTGTCAATCTGTACTGTGAGTTCAAGGTTGTCCTTGAATTCACAGTAATTCTCCTGCCTCAGCCTCCCAAGTGCTGGGATCACAGGTGTGTACCACCATGCCAGACTTTTTGGCTTGGGTTTTTGTTTTTTTTGGGTGGAGGGTTGTTTGTTTTGTTTTGTTGTTTTTGTCATGCTGATTCTGTGTGGTTGGCTTGGTTTTTCTGAGGCATGGTCTTGCAGAGTTGCCCAGCCTGGCTTCAAATTTGTGATCCTCCTATCTCAGCATCCTGAATAATTGGGATTACAAGTGTGTGCCACAACACCTGTATATATTTTTGTAAATAAGTGGTTCACAGTTCTCAATATAGTATATAGATATGCCTCCAAAGAATAATCACTGTGGACTATTAGCAGAAAACAGTTTTGTTTTGCATAGCTTCCCAAAGGAGGAAGGTGAGTTACAGTATTCATTTTATAAATGGATTCAAAGTCTCCTTTTTCATCTGTTTAATGGTCAGAAGATTCTCGGTTTTGGTACTGTATAATTATAATACTTGTGCCTTTTGTTGGATTCCATTCATATGAGACTGTCAGGCTCAACATGGTGCCTGTCAGCATGACACCAAGCCCTAAAACAATGGTATATCTCTCCTACACTAACTTCTGCGTTCTTCTAGTCCCAAAATAAACGTCCTGCTTCCCCTTCGTGCGTGTGCCAAAAATCCTCCAGTCCTCCCAACACAGCGCCTTGTCCACTCACAAAGTCTCCAGCAGCCTTCTTGCACCAGCAATAAGGGCTTTTTTTTTTTAACCTCTCTCTGTGTCTCTTAACTGCACCAAAAAACCCCCAAAAAACCGTTTCGGTGCTGGGATTTGGATATTGTAGGGACATGCAGACATGCAGCTCCTGGGGACCTACCCCAGTTTGAGCTCTCCCCGCCAACAAGCCACCCTTCTCTCTGTCGTCTCTGCCTTTGCCATTGCCAGCTTCCATCCAACACTGGTCCACATACTCTTCCACACATGAGCTGCTCCTCATTCTGGGAGCTCCTACCTCTCTCTCTCCTTTCTTCTCTCTCTGCCTCTGTCTTTCTCTCTCTCTCTGTCTCTTAAAATCATAGACCCATGTCAGGGCTCCCCTCGCATCCTCTCTGGGATGCCTTTCTGTCCCCTAGGTGATGACCTGTGGGGGCCGATGGGCACCTCCCTCTCTGTCATACCCCTATGAGGGTAACAATCCTCCTAGGGGTTGTGACCAGCTTCGTCCTATGGTTCACCTTCAATTTGATCACTATGGGAAATATTCCTTCCCAACCCCAGAAACACACTCTTTCACTGCTTGGACTCAATACAAATTTGACAGTGGCAGCCGCAGGCCAGAAAAGGGCATTTTCAATTTTAATGTCCTTTTTGACTTAACTAACTCTCACTATCACAATGGCAAATGGTCAGAAGTTGCTTACAGGCAAGCCTTTTTTGCCCTGAGGGCAAGCCCCTCTCATTCAGGCATATAGGGCTGACAATTCTGGCCCACTTCACACTACCAAACATGAATGTAATGATTGCCCTCACCTCAACAACTGCGATTACTCCACAAACCTACCTATAACCAAAATACTCAGGGATAGTTTTTCCAAAGATCAAAACTTTTCCTCCCTAAGCCAGGGATTTAGCTCAGTGATATAAGCACCTGTCTGGCAAACACAAGGTCATGAATTTGTTCCCGAGTACAAAAAAAAAACTTCTCTCAGACTGACAGGCCTTAACCTTCATCACTAACCTACATAACTGCTTTCATGTAGGCACCCAAGCTCTGTTTAAACTCCTAACTCCAATTGTTATCTATCCCTCCTTAAAGACTACTATTCACCTGGCCACCCACAGTTGTCATCTTTGTGCCAAGACCTCTCCTCAAGAACACTTATCTCCCCCTTCTTTCCCAGCCCACCAACTTCATGGACATACTCCAGATGAACACTGGCAGATAGATTTTATATACATGCCTCATCGTAAGACTTACAAATACCTTCTTTCATCTGCACTTTTTCAGAATGGATAAAAGCCTTTCCCACTATCCAAGAGACTGCAGACATAGTTTCTAAAATTCTTACACAGGAGATTATCCCCTGATTTGGCTTACCTCAAACTATCTGATCAGACAAAGGACCAACTTTTATCTCTTAGATTACTCATCAGGTATCCTTGAGCCTGAATATCACTTGGCATCTACACATACCATACCACCCACAATCCTCAGGAAAAGTAGAAAAGGCAAAGGGTCTTCTAAAGACACACTTCACAAAACTCATCCTAGAGCTACACCTATCTTGGCCTCAACTCCTACCCTTAACCCAGACCTGGCTCAGAGCAATTCCTTGAGCTCCCTTTCTCCTATGTCCCTTTGAGCTCATGTATGCTAGACACTTCCAACTTCACAATTTGTCTACCTCACAAAACCTTCCCCTTATCACTAACTGTATTGCAATTCTCTCCTTTCTTAGGCATCTTCTGCAACAACATACCAATCTATGTCTCCCACAAACCAATAAATAACCCAAACCCAGACGTTCCTATAACTCCTGGAGACTTAATACATCTTAAGTTCTCTAAGCCCACAAGACTCCAACAAGGTGGACAGGACCCTATTTGGTCATCTTCATGACACCAACAGTGGTCAAGGCCAGTGCCTTTCATCTTGGTTTCACATCACTAAAGCTAAGCATTGCCCCAAGATTCCTAACCCTAAACCTCCCTCCCCAAATTGGTCATCACACCTTCTGTCTCTCTAACACTAGTTCGTACATTTGCTGTTACATTCTGGACAGTCTCTCCCAACGGTACCGGCACACTCATTACCATCCTATTCCTTGCTCCTATTTTAGGCCTCAGCACCTAAAATTGCATAAAATGAAGCCTTCAACCTCACTCCCGCTTTTACCTCTCCTACTGATTCTACCACCAGACTATTCTACTACCCCAGATTTTGACCTCACCATTCCATGACATATGAATCATCTTCACTTGACACATGTCATAAACAAGTAGTCCCTCCCCAACCCACTAGCTTCTATGTGGTTCCCCAGTGGGTACCTCACCAACTTTACATAAAAATGAAGGATTATTACGCCAGTCAGGCTGGTCTACAACTTGAAGCCACCCTAAAAAACTACTTTGATGCTTTCAGTCCCCCCCAGTTTTACACTGCAGTCAAAAACTATCACATTGATGCTGACCTACATTCCCATGACCTTGAGGCTGCTATAAAAAACTACTACTATTATCTCGATCAGAGCCTACCCTCTTCAACTGGTCTTAATTTACCATCCCAAATTAAACATATTCCACTTAATACCAAACCCCTCAACACCCCAATTAAAATCATTCCCTTACTGTTTTTCCTACAAGGCCTTATAGTATTCCTACTTTCACCATCTCCATCTCCAAAACTAATGGCAAAGACATTACAACAGCCAACTGCATATCCACCAATATATCCATTACTCTTCACTTCCCGTATTGTCAGTTTTACCTCTTCACAGACATGAGACGATTGTGTGAAGAGAATTCACCACCTGTTGGCAAAGGGGGTTCTACCTAACCCCCTACCCCACCAAACCTAAACAGTGTCAATGCTCCAATCCTATTGTTATACCCCCAGGTGAGGGTGCGAGACAGTCAATCTTTATCATAGTAGTACCCCATGGAAAGAAACAGAACCTCACATTTTGGTCCTTCTCCAACAAATTCCTAACAAAGGATATCACTATAGACATAACTGTCAAAAACATCTCTTTCTGTCAGTACCCCTTAGGCAAAACATGGGGGTATGCCTTTTATGATGGAATGAGTCCCTACCCAGGAAGAGAAAGATTTCTTATATTTCATTCCACATGCATCAGGGTCCCAATCCTAAGTGGTCTTACAAACACTGTTCACCAAAGAGCTGGCCTCCATTTCTTTTCTTCTTAACCAGATATTTAGGGCTCTTTCTAGCAATACAGACATCACTGACCGCTGATTATGCATTTTATATCAATAAAACATATGCATGGCCTCTCCCCTTACACAAAACAAATCACGTTGACACACAAACACATAACAAAGCTATTGGACCACTTAGCATCATTAACCTTCCAAATTTCCCTCACAACCTAACCTACCTCCAAAATACCTTAAAAAAAACACAAATACAAGCAGGCACTCTATCCTATTGCTCCATCTTCATCTCCCCCACCCTATCTATCCCCTGGGATTCCTCTGCACCTTTCTGCCTGCCTCAAGGCTGGTTCATACTCTGTATGAATGGAGCATACACATCTTCCTGTGAGCTGAACAAGCACCTGCACTCCGAGTCTCCTGAATCCCTCAGTGCCAGTTAACTCATATGATATCTTTGAGGCATCCCTCACAAATACAATACATAACCATGTCCTCCCCCACAGGAGACCTAGAGCCACCCACCTGCCTGTCTTTATAAGACCAGGCATTTTCTCGGCAACAGGCTTCGGAGGAATAAGCATGGGCCTAGCTGCACAGTCTACAAAATTACATTACCACCTGGCTTTAGAACTCAAGACAACAACTGAGGAAGTTGCTGCCTGAGTCCAGACATTACAAACTCAAATCAACAGGCTAGCAGCACTTACTCTCCAAAACTGCTGAGCCCTTGATGTTTGTACAGCCAACAAGGGCCACCTGTGCCATCCTAAGAGCAGAATGCTGTTACTTTGTTAATCAATCAGGTAGTATTGCAATGAAAAGGTAAAGAAAACCCTCAAATATATTGCCTCCAAAACCAGCAAGGCCTCTCTCCAAGCTTTTTCCATCTGATCTTCCCTAGGGGGCTGGACCCTGTACTTTCTCCTCCTGGTGGGACCCATCATACTACTAACTTTTTTGCTTATAGCTCCTTGTTTATTTAAACTTTTTTCAAGATTTATTCAATCCAGGATATGAGCCTTCACTACCAGAGAACTCCTGTCCTGGCCAAGACCTCTGGTACCATCTTCCTTATGGCTCTAACCCATCGTCCCTATAACTGCAACAGCCCCTACCACAATGCCCCTTGTCAGCAGCAAACAGTTTAAGAGTCGTCGCCCCATAACAACAAAAAGATGGGCATGATGAGTTCTGTTCACGTGGGACTCTGCCAGGCTCAACATGGCACCTGCTCAACATGGTGCTGAGCCCTAAAACAATAGTACATTGTATATATACACTAACTTCTGTGTTCTTCTTGTAGTCCCCAAATAAACTTCCCACTTTGCTTTCACAAGCATGCCAAAAATCCTCCAGTCCTCTCCCAGTACCACGCCTTGTCCACTCACAAAGTCTCCACCCCTAACCCAACCTCATAAAAGTGACTCCCTGGTTTTTCTCTTTTGAGGGTCCTTACAATCTCCTGCAGCTCTCCTGAGCCAGCAATAAAGCTTTTTTTGTTTTTTACCTCTGTCTAACACCTTTATGGCTGGAGAAAGAAAGAATTCATTCAACAGATGTTATGTGCTAGGCTCAATGGTAGGTTGTGAGAATATAGCTGTGCAGAGGCTAGATATATTCCCTACCCTCTAGAATTCATAGAAACACAAATATTTAGAGAGAAATAACTTCTGAGCTTTGGAATTAAACATTTCCTTTTCCCAACTCTGTGTAGTAACAGAGGTAATAATGGTGTGTGGCATAAATGCTTGCATGATACATATTTAACAAAGTTATCAAACAACTGCTGATCAGTTGTACTGATCAAACTATGGTAAAGTACTAGAGATTGTGGTCCTCCATGTATTGTTTTACATTTGTATAATACACACTTATTGCTAACTAGCTAAATGTTAGCTTCATCTCTTACCCTTAGGAGTGTTTTTTATTGTTCTTGTACCCCAGTGGATATTTCTTAGATCATTTTGGAAACTTCTGTTCTAATCAATAATCTTTGGATACTAGCCTGAGTTTTATTCACCACTCCATCCTTGAATGAAGCATTTAAGGCTTTTTGTTTTGTTTTGTTTTTTGAGATGGGGGTCTATGCAGTTCAGGCTGGCCTTGTAACTCAGGCTGGTCTCAAACTCGCCAACAGTCCTCCTGCCTCAGCCTCCCAAGTGCTGGAATTACAGGCATGCACCACCATGCCTGGCATAGCTTTTTAAATATGAATGTAATTTCTTTACATTCATGGGTATTAGTTACCTTCTGCCATTGGGACAAAGTACCTACCTGATATTCATAATTTAAAGGAGGAAAGATTTATTATGGCTCATGGTTTCAGAGGTTGGAGTCCATGATTAGCCAGCTCCAAGACAGAACAATCATGGTGGAGGGGCGTGGCGGAGGAAAGCAGCTTACATCATGGCAGCCAAAAGCAGAGGAGACCAGGCAGAGAGCCAGAGTAGAGCTGCATCCTCTAAGAGCGCGCCGGGTGACCCGTTCCCTCCAGCTGAGCTGTATCTCATGTTAGCCCGTTGAGTTACGAACTCATCTGTGTGCTGAGCTGTTCATGAGGTTAATGCCCTTTTGATCAAACTGAACACAGGCTTTTGAGGACCATTTTAGGTCTAAGTCATAACATCCAATTGACTTGCTGCAGTTTTTGCAGCAAACGTATTCTGCGTGCTTGTTGGACAGTGTCCTTCAACCAACCATTAACTTGTCAAAAATTTTTTTGCTCTTGCTCACCCCATTAGAGATGTTGGAAATTTTTTATTCTTTTTTATATCTAATTTTTAGAAGATTTTACATACCAAACAGATAGATCTAAGGATATCTCAATATCAGTGTCTGTCTAAATTGTTTTCTGCCCCTGTACAAAAAGTTTGGATTGAAACACATTTTTAAAATTTCATTTAACCTAGGTTGTTTGAAATACAGACATAAAATACTGGCATGTGCTGCTTATTTTTCTTACATTTACCTTTTTCAGGAAGAGGATGAGTGATACTCGGCCCAAAATGGAAGTGTGTCCCTATTGTAAGAAGCCATTTAAACGATTAAAGTCCCACTTGCCATACTGTAAGATGATAGGACCAACCATACCTACTGATCAAAAACTTTCTCGGTTGAAGCCATCTACCCACCCACATGCTACAAAAGTAAAGGAGCTGATCAGAGACTTACCTGCAGCTAAAGGGAAAGAGTTTAAGACAAAGGGCAAAGAAAGAAATGCTAAATCAAGACAGGACAAAGCAGCACAAACAATTGCTTCCTGTCCACAACTAGCTATTGACTTGAAAAGAGCAAGTAGTTCAAAGGCAGTTAAGGACATCAAGGGTCAAAATCAGTTTGCCTTCAAAATGTTCAATCACACTGAACCAAAGATTACTTTCCAAGGAGAATCTGAAGCTGAGCTTTATGCATCGAAAGACAATTCTAAAAGAGAACTTGCCAAAGATGTGCGTGTATCAGAGGAAAGTAGGTATAATTCTTCAGAAACGGAAGCATTGTTACTGGCAGACTCAATGGAACCTTCTTTGTTGAATCAAAATAAAAAATATTCCTCATCTGTACCTAATAATGTACAAGCCACATCTGTAAATTTGAAACTGGACACAGTTGATCCCCAAAGACAGTGGCATCTTGTGAAATTACTAGATATGCCTACTGGTGATCACTGTCAGTCTCCAAGGAATCTCACTGATAGAGTTCAAAAAATAACAGTAGCAGTGCTGAGCAAGGAGAGAGATTCCAGAGACGGAGATCACCTCCCAGAAGTCTTCACTGGTATTGAAGATGCCGAGACTCAGGAAAAGAACTCAGAATCACTCATTAGAGGCCTTCACATTAGCCCATTAGCTGAAATTCAAGTCGAGGAAAATGAACAAAAAAGACTTGGCTTTGGATTAGAGGAGTGTGGGAGCAAAGGAAATGCAGAGAAAAATATACTTGCAACAGAGATGCAGAAGTGGGATTCTGTTAGCCGTGGCTCTAAGAACTCCAGCTCTGGCCATTCAGCCACAGAAGAGAAATCAAAAGATGAAGGTCCAGTGTTCACGGCCCGGGAGGCAGCTTACAGTGAGTTTCTTCCTGTACCACAGTCAAATAATCCAAGTCTTGCCTCTCTGGCTCTGAAATCTCTTCAAGAAGAGAAAGCAGAAGTCTTCAGTCATAATCAAGTCCCTGATGTGAAGCTATTAGGGGAAAGTAAGGAACAGGTGTCTCTGGAGCCCAAACCTAGCTGTCAGCCCAAGGCTTTGCATACCAGGTGCCAGCAACCAACGTATTCTACCCAGCATCGCCTTTGTAAAAGCACCTTCATTGACGATGTTAGTGCCACACGGAAAAAGACCCTTCCCAGTTCCATGGGGCTGGAATGGTTTCCAGAGCTTTATTCTGGTTATCTTGGGCTCGGAGTATTGGCAGGGAAACCTCAGTGTTGGAACTCAATGGCCCAGAAGCCGCAGCCCACCCATCCTCAGTGGGGAACACTCTCACAAGGTAAGGCTTATTCTCAAGGGCCACCCAGCCCAGCCACAATGCTTTATACCTTTGGAACAGGAGTCAGAATAGTAACATTTTCATTCATTCAGCTTATTTTCATGCAGGCACTATGAAAGTTCACTGGACTTCTTGCTTCTGGGATCAGTAGTTGTGGTTTGATAGATGGATATTCAAACTGAATGGACTAAACAAGCACAGAGACTTCAGAATTCAGTCAGGACCAGATTAGACAGGAAATGGGTTTCACCCTTATGATAAAATATAATATCTAGAAATGTAGTGTAACAGAGAAGGTACAAGTAGAAGCTATTTGTGGAGTTGGGGAGAGGACAGGTATAAAACTGGCCAGGTAAGAATGGTGGTAGAGGTGAAATTGGAGCCAGAGGAGATAAATCAGTAAAGATCAAGGACCAGAAATACTGACACAAACCACGTGGTGAAAAGAATGTAGAAGTCTGTGCACTGAAGAACTGGCCACAGAGATTAGGACCCAAGAACAGAGCCAGAGGTTGAGCCTTGAGGCATGAAAGGTTAGATAAGGACTTGGACAGAGAGGCTGGGCATTGACACTGATCTCAGTTGTTGGCGTGTCTCTTCGGAAGCTTCTTACATGCTCTTGGCTGATAGCTAAAATAGTGAATGAAAGAGAACACTGACAGCCAGGTGTGGTACATGCCTATAATCCCAGCACTTGGGAGGCTGAGGCAGGAAGATCACTGTGAGTTTGAGGCTGGCCTGGGCTACAAAGTGAGTTTAAGACCAGCCTGAACTGCATAGTGAGATCCTGTCTCAAAAAGTAAAACAAAACCAAGCCCACACACACAGACAAGTAAGAGCCAGAGAGCCAGAGATTTAGCTCAGCGGCACAGGGCGTGCCTGACAAGCATGAGGTCGAGAGTTTGATTCCCAGTACAAAAAAGGTAGCCAGAAAGCTCCTGCTAGGCATTTCAAGGTCAGTATTCTCACTTTTTTGCTGCTGAATGTTATCTTTAGTTACTAAGTTATTACCTTTCTAGTTATAATACATAAAGTTTCATCATTTTGCTTACCAGGAAGCTTGGAACGGGCGGGGATTTCTTTTTTTTAGAGACTGTAGAGACATAAATAGCACCTTTCTCTTTCTTGCGCAGTAGTCTTTGTTGCTTACAGGCTTATTTTGACAGGACACCTATAACAACTCAGAGTTATTTGCTCCCGAAAAATTGATCTTCCCAAAGTGAGTTTTTCCCTTTCTGATATATTTTGCAGATCATATGATCACATGTCCCTTCAGCCCCTTTTGCCTGATCTCAAAACCATTTTCCCGTTCTTAATTTTCAGTTTTACCGCCACACCGCGGCTCAGTATTGGGAATTAAGCCGAGAGCCTTGGTGCTGAGCTGCGCCTCAGCCTAGCGTTACCTTTCTTCTTTTCTTTTGTTTGGTCTTTTTGAAATAGGGTCTCTATGCAGTTCAGGCTGGCCCTGAGCTCACTTTGTAGTCCAGGCTGGTCTCAAACTGGCAACGATTTTCCTGCCTCAGCCTCCCGACTGCTGGGACTACAGGCATGCGCCGCCACGCCCGGCAGCATTATCTTTTGACACGAAATCTCACTAAGTGGCCCAGGCCGTGGGCCTGTGGTTAACCATCTGCCTGCCTCAGCTACTGTGGAATCTAAAGCAAAAGAATCATAAATTCAGGGCCGGCCTGGGCAACTTAGTGAGACCTTATCTTAAAAATAAACTAACAAATTTAGAAGGGCTGGCCACATGGGCCAGTAATAGAGCACTGGCCAGGTGTATGTGGGCAGTGCCTTCAGTCCCCATACTGCATCAGAAAGCATTTCTTTGGTATTATTTGTCACTTGTTCACTTTGTGTTTGGTGCTAGGGATTGAACCCAGGCTCTCGTGCGTGCTAGACAGGCCAGTTGGCGCTGTGCTACACTCCTACCCACTAATTCTTCTAGTGGTTTTCAACACGGTGGGTATTAAGAAGAGGGCATTGCTAGCTAACGCTACGTTTTCTTCACCTGCCTCAGTAGATGGAGATTATTCCCCAGATGAGCCTAACATCAAGACTGTCTGTGCAAAGCTGTAGTCACCAGGTCAGGCTTCTCCGTGTGCAGCACAGACTTGGTAATTTTAACATTTGTGTTTCTGCAGTTTTCAGAGTGTTCCCATCTCTTTTGCAGATAATAAAATGGGCACGGAGTGTAAGTGACGTGCCCAAGGTCATGTTGCCAGTAAATGGTAGAACTGTGAATAGAAGCTAGTCCCCCAGGGCCTTTTCAACTAAGTGAGAGTGTGGAAGGACACTGTACTGAGAAACAGGTTACAGTGCTCTGTTTTAGTTTTTCAGTTGCTCATACACATACTGATTGCATAATCTTTCTGGCAGGTAGAAGGACTTCTTTATTTTCTGTTCTTTTGTAGCACTAAAAAGTATCCTTGATATATACACTTTTCATTTTAGAGGAAAAACCAGAAAGATCAATGATACTCAGTGATGACTTTTGTTCATTAGAGGGTTTGATGTAATCTTACGGAAGCTCTAAGGTGGTGCTACTGCCCCATGCTTGTGTATAAGAGGAACCTGAGCCTCAGACATATGAAGTGACTTAAGCACATTTATACATACAGTATGTGAGAGTCAGGATTCAAATCCAGGCCCAGCTAGGCGTGGTGGTGCATGACTGTAATCCTAGCACTCAGGAGGCTGAAGCAGGAAGATCACTGTGAGTTCAAGAATGTTTTAAGTCACAGCGTCAGGCATCAGCAAAAGTATAAACCTGAATTTTGTACAGCAGGGTAAAAGAGGAGTCAAGTTGTTCCTCTGGGATTCAGACTAGAAAGGAGTGACAAGAGGAAATTTAGAGGTTGCAAGGGACTGGAATTGTGTTAGGGAATGGAGCCACTGTCTGCAGGCCAAACCCCGAAGTAGGGTCCCGGGTATGAGGATACTGTCACTGGCAGGTGAGAACAAGGCAGTGTCTAGGAGGTGAGGCAGTGGTGGGATCAGCGGTTCTGGGTGCACAGTGGAGCCCAGGCAGGCTGTAAGGAGCACAGCCCAGAACCAGTGTGCCTGGGTGGCAGGCAAAGAAAAGTGGAACCAGGTACTAGCAGCCAATGGGCATCTCTCCCCTGCTGCTGGTGTGACCTTGGGCTGGGAACTGACCTGGTGTCTTTTACACGGGTTTGCCTGCACCTGTAGTGGGAATAAGTAAACCCAGCTGATTGAAGAAGGCTGGCAGGTTCGAGGAGCCCGTGGTTCCCAATGCCTCCCATAAGGCGGTTGCATTTGCAGGTTTCACCAGGCTACACTTTTCACTACACCCTGTAGGAACTGCGCTATGTAATTTTTTGGAACTCAGCATAGTTCATTGTGATTTAATATAGTTCATTGTTATTTAATGTAATGATCATCTGGTTAGTGTTTTACATCCCTGCAACTTTTATCACACATGCGAAACCTGTGAGCAGTAATTGCTTAAGTTATGCATTTTTCCAACAAGCCAAATAAGACCAGGGAACCACTGGTTATAGAGTTTACTTGCCTGTGTTAAACATTGAAAAACTTAAGAGAGCTTGGTTTTATCTCCTTTCTGTAGATGAGGAACCCAAATCCCCAGTGCCAAAAACAAAAAAGAAAAGTGAATTCATTCCCCACTTCCCCCAAAGCTGGGGACTGAATTCAGGGCCTTTGCACTGAGCTACGCGTCCCAGTCTTTTTTAATTTTTTTGCTTTGAGACATAGGGTATTGCCAAGTTGTCTGGGCTGCACTTGAACTTGCTATTCAGGTGGTGGTGCTTAGCCACCACCACGCTTGGCTAAGACTTCATTCTTAGACTTGGGTCCCATCCACAAGATAACTCATTTTTTATATATGCCAGTATTTTAATGTTTTAAAAAATCCAAAATTTAGGGACTGGGGATATAGCTCAGTAGCAGAAACGTGTGCGTGGCAAGCTCAAGGTCCTTAGTTCAATTCCTGGTACCAAACATAAATAAATAATTTTTAAAACTACCCAAGTCTGTAAGACTTGTCTCCAGCACTTCACGTGAGGAAGTATGAAGTCACGCTTTTTGGCAAAACGTGTCATAGGTGGTAGGACCTCACAATTCATTTGGTTAAGCACGTGCACACGAATCAGATAACCTGGACAGCGTATTCATCAATCAGAAAGAAAGAAAGAAGTGCTGGGTCCTGATTGCCAAGGGCTTCTTTAGTCAGAAACTGTTTTTGACCTGGAATAGATTTAACTGTCAACATTTAGTTAAAATTCAATGCAGAGAGCATTCATCCACCTATTTAGAGTATGCTTTTCCTGCGGCCTAGTAATGGGAACCTTCTGTACTAAAAGCTGGGGAAAGGGGTGAATTCGTATGAACTATCACTGTGACCTCTGTTTGGAACTTTAGTTCCCTTGTTGGAAAGAAGTTCAGCTGATCTAAGGAGTTTGGAACCCTCGGCCAGGCTTACAACCTCCACCTTCCCTCTAACGAGGTTCTTGGGAGCTGTGCAAAAAGGTGAGGCTGGAGTTACTGACAGCTGGGTTCTGTGGCTGGCTCCAGGTGTTTGGAGAAGCTTCTCTTACTGCAGGCGATTAGTGAGGAGAAGGAAAAGAGAAGAATAATGTTTTTTGTCTTCTGTTTTTCATTTCATAGCTGGGCATAATTAAAAGCACCAAAACTAATATAGCAGCATCTACCATTTGTTGGACAATTTTCAATTTTTAAATACCTACCCCTGCCTCTCCTGCCATCTGTCCCCCAGCCCTCCTGTCCATATTGGTCATGCCTCCTCTCAAAGCCAGGAGGATGCAAAAACTCAGTTTAACCATTTGTATTAGTCTTCTTCCCACTGAAGATTTTAACCCACCTCCCAAATACAAGGATGTATAATCTGAAGTTAAAGTCTTCAGGATTCTAGCCTTTTCATCTGCCTAAAATACATCCCGGGGGGGGGGGAGTGAGTGTGAATTGTCTTGAGTTAGAATTCCATCGCCCAGGCTGAGTGGGTTAACTTCAGTAACACGGCCCTATGCTGGCTCAGTTTAACAATTCGACATGCTCGTTTTGGACAGGCTGGATCCGGTGCAGCACTACCGTACGGAAGAGTAGAGTCGGCGGCATCACGTTGCTCTTCACCGGGTACTTTATCCTGTGCTGTAGCTGGAGCTTCAGGCATCTGAGTAAGCCTTTCTGCATTCCTAGCCTGTCCTACGATCACATCCCGTTACAGGGACACCAGGGCATTCCCAGAACAGCTGTCACACTAGCTTTGCAGTGTCTGACATGACCCAAGGGGTGAACTGCTACTTGGGGCTCTGGGAGTTGTATGAGAGTTTTTTTTTTTTTTTTAATAATAGGCTTTAGAAGACTTGAATTTACAACATTGCTCTTGTCCCCCACTTTATGGTGTCACTGGTGGTCTATTTCCTCCCATCAGCTATTTCCCTGTCAGAGGAAAGGTGCTCTCCTTGGCCCCAAGAACTAAATTTTAGCAGTGGAACAGCTTTGACCATGAGAGAGGAGGAACAGAACACTGTTATCATTAGTAAATGTGCTAAGACCCACAGCTCTTGATCTGCTTCTCACAGTTCAAAGCAAACAGCCTTCTAATTGTGAGATTCAGGTTACACCAAATGTTAACCAGAAGGAAAATGCCTGAATTTAATTTTTTTTAGTTCAAGATGTTTGAGTATCATATTATAAAAACATCTTAAAATTTTTTAAGTTATAGGAAGCTATCAAATTATTGTAGCATTTTTTTCCTTTTTTTTTTTTAATTTGTTTTTTATTTTGGTGCTACCATAGATCAAACCCAGGCCCTCAGCACTGAGCTACATCCCCAGTGCTTTTTAAATTTTTTTATATTGAGGCGGGACCTTGCCACGTTGCCCAGGCTGAACTCAAACTTGCAATTCTTCTGCCTCAGCCTCCCAGGGTGCTAGGATTACAGGCATATGCCACCCTACCTGGTTTTCTGCAATTCAGGAAAAAAAAAATTCATTTTCAGATGAAAAGTTTCAGTGCAAAATGATAATATATCTTTGAACAGTAAATGATAGTATATCTTTGAACAGTAAAGGCCAATATATTTCATAAACTAGATAAAAACATCAGGATTGGGGCCAGGTGTGATGGTATATGGTTGTAATTCCAATATTTGGGAGGCTGAGCTGCAAATTCGAGACCAGCCTGGGCTACATAGTGAGTCCAAGGCCAATCTGAGCTACATAGTGAACCCCTGTCTCAAACAGACAAATAAACAAAATGATTGGATATTTTTGGCTAGAGTAATGCCAGGTGAATAGGAGGGCAGGCCATCCAGCAGGAATGGGGCCCCAGGACACCCCGTATCCTGAGTTGTAAGGCATAGCTGCCAGTTCTTACATAAGACACCTATCCTTTGGTGAAATTGGAATCTCTACATGAATGGAGAGACCCAAAAGCAAGAGTTATTTCTCCCAGAGGAAAGGGTTTCCCATAGGATTGTACCACTCCAAAGGGGATTATGAGTTGGGTGTGGTGGCACATGCCTGTAATCCCAGTGTTCACTCTAGAGGCTGAGGCAGGAGGAGCGCTGTGAGTTGGAGACCAGCCTGAGCTACAAAGTGAGCGCAAGGCCAGCCTGAACTGTGCAGTGAAACTGTCTCAAAAAGACAAAAACCAAAAAGGAGTTACACAGCTGATAGTTGGTACTTCTAAGTAGATATTTGGTAGACATTTCATTTTTCATGTCTGTAACTCAAGACTGAAGTGAAACAGAAACTTCTGGTACTCAAGACTGTTTGCAAATTTATGAAGCAAGAATATACTGGCTGGGGAGCGGGAGGGGTTCAGCACTAGAGTACCTGCCTAGCGGGCCTGAGGCCCAGGGTTCAATCCTCAGCACCACCAGAAAAACAAAAATTGCCACATGTTGACAGTTGCTTAGGTGGTTCCCCAAACACAAGAACAAAAGGCGTTGATCTGTAGGGACAGAAGGTAGAAACGCCTAGTAGAAGTGGCCTTGTGGGTCCTTACATTTGTCTCTGTTTGTCCAAAGAGCTGCATCGCTGGCATAAGTAACACTGACGCGGACACCACTAATAGAGCTCTGGATGCAAAGGGCAGCACGGTGGAGACAGCAGCAGAGCAGCTTGAGCGGTTTATGTTTGTACAGGGTCGGGCGAGGGCCCACGGAGAATAAACACTGGAGTCTGAACCAGCTCCGTAGGAGGTAAACTGTTCGTTAAGGCGGACACGCCTGGGTTTGTGTGGGCGTTTCTTTAGCTCTTCTCAAAAGTGAGTCATAATTATTGGAAAACAACAGTTTTGTTTACTCATAAAATTGTTATTCAGGGAGATAGGATGATAAAGTGTGCCATTTAAACTAAAACACTATTTCTCAACTTTCATGAAAACTAGTAACTTTAAGTCTTTTTTTTTTTTTTTTTTTTTTTTTTTTTTTTTTTGGTACCAAGGATCAAACTCACAACCTTGTGCTTGCCAGGCAGGTGCTTATGCCACTGAGCTAAATCCCCAGCCCCAAGTCTTCAAGTCTTTACATTTTAATCTTCCTAAAATTTTAAATCTTACTCTGCAATTAATTTTAAATCTTTCTTCCTAAAATTGTTCTCTAAATCTTGGTGTTTTACCATTGGTCTTTACCAGATACTAGATTGCATGTATACTGAGAGAGGATGGTGCCCAAACTGGTAGAGAATGAGCTTACCCAAGGCTTCCCCGCTCCCTTAAGCAGACGCTGACAGGTGTGAAAGGAAAGCAAAGCCTGAGGGCAGGTGGCAGAGCGTTCTTGGAGGAAACCTTTGCAAACATTCCTATACACGTGTTTCTACACTGATTAAAATAAAAAAGCGCACCGCACAGAGCGTCTTCAGTGAGCACGATAGTGGGAACACAGCTTCTATTTATCATCTCTTCCTGGGAACTTCAGAGTCCCACCCCAGCCCTTCTCAGGAAAAGGGCATCGTGCCCATTTTCCATAAAGCGCTTTGTGCCGTGTGCCGCCTCCCTCACCACCCAGCCTGTCCCCGTATAGAGATCGGTCCTGTGCTCCTTGCACTGGACTACATCCCAAGTACTTTTTAAAAAAATTTTTGAGACAGAGTTGCTGTTTGGCTGAGTTGTGAACCTGCCTCAGCTTCCCAGAATGCGAGGGCTACAGGAGTGTTGCCACCAACCTGGCCAGGCACATCCCCTGCGGTGAGTCATGTCGGGATTCTCTCTCTGTCTCCCCATCTGTCTTTAAGGTCAGTAATTCTCAGGGTAGAAGGGCAGTGAGAACCTCGTGATAGCATCCTCTTTCCCAGTCTCCTCAGCAAAGGGTAACAGGTAACTGCAGCCCGTAGGCCAGATCTCAACACCCAGGAGGCTGAGGCAGGAGGATTACCATAGGTTCATATCAAGATCCTATCAAAAAGGAGTAGTGATGTCGCTCAGTGCTCCAAGTTCAACCCTGGTTACCAGCACCCCCAGCCCCAGCTGTGAAGGGATACGCCTGTCGTCTCCAGTTTGCAGAACGAGTGTGAGCTACCTCAGGGGAGTGCGTTTTGTTTATCTATGCAGACATTCATCAAGTCACTTGCTAGCCAGTCCCAGTCCTGTACCAGGTCGGGTAGATTAACAGCTTCATCCAGAAAGCCCAGAGATTCTCCTCAGCCCTGGAGTGGTGACAGGTGACACTGCTGCCTGCAGAAGCCATTGTGCCTCACATGTCAGGCGGTGCAGCTGCTCTTCATGACACTGAGGGAAAAGAATGCCTGTAACGTGATTTGCCTTTTAAATCATCTTAATTTTCTCTCAAAATCGTGCTCTGTCCCTTGCTTGGCGTTGGCAGGAGCTTCCTTGGGTAAGTGGCAATGGTAAGATTTTGCTTGCAGGGTGACAGCTTGAACTCCTGAGCAAGTCTTCCAGCAGTGTGCCCAGAAATTCAGCGTGAGGCTCCATGCAAGCCCTCCAGTGCACCCTCCCATCGTCCTGCGGAAGCCTTAAAACAGCCTTCAGGTCATCTTCGTCCTCAACAAGCTTGGTGTTAAACGTTAGTAATATTCTAGGAGCTGAGCCTGACAAGTTTGAGCCCAGCCCGGGCAACGTAACCAGCGCCTGTCCCAAAATTTTCAGAAGGGCCGAAGATGTCGCTCAGTGCAAAGGTCTTGGGTTCAGTCCCCAAGATTTCAAAAAAGGGAAAGGAAGACAGCATGCTTTAGCCTGCAGCCAAAACTCAGTGCAGATGGGTGAACCCTGTGCTGCCTGGTTTGCTTAGTCCTGAGTGATCCTTGAAATACAGGGAAACAGTGTGTTTCTAAACATAAAACATTTAGCTGGTAGGCGCCGTGGCATAGGCTGTAATCCCAGCTGCATGGGAAGCTGAGATGGAGTGACTACAAGTTCAAGGCCAGCTTGGGCAATTTAGTAAGTCCATGTCTCAAAATTTTAAAAAGGCCAGGGATGTGGCTCAGTAGTAGACAGGCTTAGCATGCATGAGGCCTAGGATTCCATCTCTACCAAAAAAAGAAAAGAAAAGGTCATTTTGTTATCCATAAGAATGTCTGTACTATAGGAAATCACTCTTCAAAATAAAAGTATTTTTAACAATAAAAACATTCTCCGAGCTGATCATTTGCCTCTCTAAGCCTTGCTGAGGAAGTGGTGGGTGGGTGTGACCCTGGGGACCGGGTTACCCAGGCTCCCAGGTCCGCCTTTGTCTGGGCTGCAGACTGAGCATCGTGGCACCCACTGAGCAGACCTGATGCATCTTTTCGTCCCGTGCTGCCAGCAGGGAGAGCAGCGGCCCTACCACCATCCACACTGACACTTCACTCCCTCCGGGCACTTGGTGTGCCAGTGCCCCGCTGAATTCATGTATGCATTCTCATATTATTTGTGCCACAGCCCTGTGACTAGGGGCTCCGGTTCCAGAATGAAGCGCGAGCTTGAGAAGGTGAAGGAATTTGCCTGCATAGCAAGGAGCTGTTGCCATGGCAGCCCGCAGTGGTTGTGACCAGAGCGAGGCTCCCAGGTCAGACTCCGGTCCGAATCTTTTCACAAGGCCGTGGCCGCTGCCCTTCAGCCTGCCGGAGGAACAAGCTCATCCTGCCTCGGGTCTGCCATTGCTCTCTTCCTCTACTCCCAACATGAGCGTAGGCGCCACCTGTTTTTCCCAGTGGGCTAAATGACATTGGCATTTGATTTCTTTAGCAGCGATGGCATAGTTAACATTACACATTCCACAGGGCTGGGGATTTAGCTCAGCAGCATAAGCGCCTGCCTTGCAAGTGTGAGGTTGTGAGTTCGATCTCCGGTACTGATAAATAAAAAAGAATTAAACATTCGGCGTTGCTGCCTTTCCTCTTGTAGATAAACATTTTTCGATAGCATCTACTGTCCTGTGATTCCCCATATAATTAGTGCAGAATATATTCTCATTTAAATAAGCCGTACATGGAAGTAGCTGCTGTGCCAAAGAAGCCTTTGACTAACTTGTCATTGTGCGGCTGCACTTGAGGCTGAAGGTACCGGATCTGCTGCATGTGACGGAGCATGGAGCCGAGAAACGGTGTGCTCCCCACACGGTCTTTTACTTTCAAAGCACTGTGCCCCCCTCCCCCATTTGGTGGCCAGCTCCTGCCATAGTCTGCCTCTGAACCTGTAGTATCTTCGGTGGCTTGTTTATCTACACAGGAAATAAACCTTCCTTGCAGCAGGCTGCCTCTGTGTCTCATGTCCTAGTTAGGCTAGCAGTGGGCTCACTTAAATGCTGCGGGCAGAATCTCATGGTGTGGCCACTGGGTGCCTTCACTAGGAGAGTTTCCACTTCCCCAGGCCTGCACGTTTGTTTTTGGTAACTCCCACTAACTGAGTAGGCCTGTTTTCAACCCTACAAGAGAAAGTTAATGAGATGACTACAAAAGAAAAATCCTAAATTGTTGGGAACTATAGGAGATAGCTGACTTTTTGAAGAATGTAATAGTTCTGCTCATAAACATAGGTTATTCTGGGCCTACAAAGACCTTGAGATTCAAGCCCAGCCTTAGCTGGGCTTAGAGGCCCCAGGCTGTCAAAAGCCCATGAAGTCAAATGCACAGGAAAGCTAAGAGTTCTGTCTCTTAGTTGTGATCCTTGTTATTATTTTGGCAGAATAGAGAAATCGAAGTTCAGGACCATTTACAGTCTGTCTCATGAAGGTACGATAAAAACATCTTTTTTCTTCCTGATAAACCAGAAAACAGGGAAAAAAAAAAAAACAAGATCTGGGCATGATGGTGCATGCCTGTCATCCCAGCACTCTGGAGGCTGAGGCAGGAGGATCCGTGTAAGTCTGAGACCAGCCTGGGCTACAAAGTGAGTGTAAGGCTGGCCCAAACTGCATAGGGAGACCCTGTCTAAAAACAAAAAACCCAGGCACTACAGTACCTTTTTTGCCAAGCTACCTGCAAACTGCAGATATTTTTTTTCCTTTTGTTTTTGAGACAGGGTTTCACTATGAAGTTCAGGCTGGCCTAAAACTCACTTTGTAGCCCAGGCTGGCCTTGAACTTGCAGCAGTCTTCCTGCCTCAGCCTCCCAAGTGCTACGATCACAGGCATGTGCCACCACACCTGGCCACAAATTGCAAATCGTAAGGACATTACAACTTAGAGAATTGATAGGAAGCAAAAAGGTGTTTCAGTTAGTAGCCTTTTAACCACTTACCTCCTGATCAGGTTGTATAAATCTTTCTGATTTTCAGTCTGCCCCACAGCACCCACCTCTAGCCGTAGAGTAGAGCTAGGGCATGGAAGCCCTCAGGATGGGCCGAGACTGATGGCAGCGGGTAAGTCCTAATGTGTAGGGTAGGAAGTGTCACTAACATGCTGTGTGACTTGGAGGACTTACGTGGGTACGGGCCATAACGTGCTGCCTTTCACTTAGGCTCCCACCGAGGGCTGGGGATGTAGCTCAGTGGTGGAGCATACAGAGCATATTCAAGCATGCACGACAGCCTGGGTTCTATCCCCAGCACTCTTAGCAACCAAAAAGCAGTACCGTTGAGGAAGAGCTGACCCCACAATCTTACTACTCCCCCTTAAGCAGTCTGCTCCCATCTGTGCTCACCAGACCTCAGTGAGATCAACATAGCTGCAGACACAGGAAAAGAGCATGCATGGTGTAAGACACAGACACCGTGGGGAGCCTATCTCCCAAGTCTGACTGGCAGCAATGGGAAACATAGGACATGAGCATAAAATTCCGGACCCCCAGGTGGGCAAAGGAAAAGGAAAAAGAACACGTGATCTCTGTGTCTCTTGTGAACCAGACCCTATGCCAAGGCTTCTGTGACCAAGTAACTTGTCCAAGGTCACATGGCCAATGCGTGCCAAGGGTAGGATTTGAACCCAAGTCAGCCTTTCGAGGAAATCACCATGCCCCACACGAGGCTGCATTTCAGTGTCACAGTAGTTCTCTCCACCAGAGCACAAGCCTGGGGAAAACGCAGAAAGGCTTTCTGCTTGAGGCTTAAACATGGCTCAGAGCCTGTCCCCTGCTGCGTGCCCTATCCTGGTGACCCACATCCCCTAGCGCTCCTGTCTGTCAAGGCCTCACTGTCCTTGCAGAAACCGTGGTCATACCAAAGACAATCCAGGACTTGAGTGCTGGCTTCACATGGAGAAAAGGACACCCCTTGTTGCTGCAGTCACCTGAAAATTCACATGGAGAAAAGGACACCCCTTGTTGCTGCAGTCACCTGAAAATTCCAGCTCTATTTATCCAAGGGATGATCAGAATATATGGGGACTATTTAAATTTTAAAAATGTAGTACAGTAAAACACATTGACTTAATCCTTCTAAAATATGCTACTCATTTTGAATACACTAGCCCACATTCTTGCCACTTTCTGAAGTTGTTTTGTTTTGGTATTGGGGATTGAACTCACAACCTCGTGCTTGTCAGGCAGGCGTTTATACTGCTGAGACAAATACCTGGCCCAGAAGTAGTCTTTTTTTGGAGGGGTGGATTTTTTTTTTTTTTTTTTTTTTTTGAGACAGCATCTTACTATGCCATGTAGCCCAGGCTGGCCTCAAACTCACGGCTGTGCTCGGGGGGTTACAGGTGTGCATCCCCACTCCTGGCTGGAAAGTCCTTCGTGTCTTTACGAGTGTGATTAAGTAGAGGGTGAAGGCTGCTGCCAGGTGCCATCCAACAGGAATGCAGCTCTGTAGAAACATGATGGTGTGTCCTCAGCTCTGGCATTGTGTGACTTCTGACTCTTCCCCAAAGTCAAAATGACTCTAAAAGGTAAACGTTTTGAATCAGTTGACCACAGTGCAGGTGAAAACATTTTTTTAAAAACAGGACTTCTCACCGGGTGTAGTGGCTCACGCCTGTAATCCCAGCACTTGGGAGGCTGAGACAGGAAGATCACTGCAAGTTTGAGACCAGCCTGGGCTACAAAGTGAGCTCAAGACCAGCCTGAACTGCATAGTGAGACCTTGTCTCAAAAAGACAACAAAAAAACAAAAAAACCCCAAGACTTCCAGAACTGCTTCAGAAAACAGCAAGCAAGGATGGGATATGTGCACTTGAATGAAATAAAAGGAAGTATTTGGGGGGAAGGGGGTTAAAGATGTTTTACTACTTTTTAAAAAAAAAAATCCAACATTCACGTTTTTTTTTATCACACACATATGTAAGGTTGTCTTTACCCCTGCCTCTCTAAATAAAATTGAATTTGCCCCTCATATACATAAACCACCGATGTTTCTTCTCTACAGCTTTTAGAAGACAGCGAGGTATTTCTAATCCTTTTCACAGTCTGAGAAGTGTGGATCCTAACAAGATCTGTTAGCAGGGTCTGGGTGTGAGTGTGCACACGTGGAGGGGAGGGGGTCAAGGCCTGATGCACAGAAGGAGCCCAGAAGCCAGGGCATTTAGAGAACAGCAGGGAGGAAGCAGCGAGGATGCCCCAGAAGACCTCTGGCATTGAGTGGAGAAGCTGCCCTCTGTTCATCTCCACTGTGAAAACCTACATTGCTTCCAAAGCTGGGGGTGGGGGTGTTGGTTGGGGGAGGGTCCTGTTGGAAGAAATGCCGAGAGCAGAGTGTTGCTTCCAGCTGGCCTGGGGCTGAGTGGCACCTCACAGAGAGACCGCTCTAACTCTACTGAGCCTGAGCTGTTATCTGTGGATTTGACCAAGTCTCACTTAGCTTGCTTCTTGCAAGGAACAAGCCCAGCAGGCAAGGCTGGTAGGCAGTGGCTGGAAGAGCCCAGTTTTGCCCCCCTGCAGGTCAAGAATTTGTGAACAGTTCAATGTCACCTTCCATAAAAGTCTACAAGTCAGTGCCTTTCAGAGCTCAAAAGCACTTCATAGCATCAACGCTCTTGGTTTTCAAGCTGCTCTAAAGACATCTAGGTCACGCCGTGGACTTTGGTAAAGCAGAGCTCTCCCTGAAGAAGGGTTACCCAGATTCCTATGAGTTTAAAGCACTGCTCTTTCTCAGCCCTCCTATTTCACAAGTGACACCAGCACTCAGAGTGGGGGTCGTAGTGCACCCTCACAGAGCTTCTTCTCAGTGATGAAGGGTTATTTGCTCATCAGTGTGCAGCACTTGGTAGAGTGCTGACCCTGAGTTTGAGCCTTGGAAGGACCTCAAGGGTCCTCACCCCCCGGGGCTGGTTAGCATCTGATAGATGGAGCTAATGGGCAGTCCTCCCTAGGATAGCGTGGCCTCTCTGCTCAGCTTGGCAGCATGGCTCTAATCCCTTCCTGCCACCAGGGGGCAGCAGCACATCAGCCTCCAGTGAGTCCTTTATAGCTGTCCGGTGCTTGACTTGGCACCGATGTCCCAGGAGGAGGAAGACCCTCCCCAACAATATTTTTAAAAATTAAACAATGTCCAAAAATAACACTTTAATGTGATATTACAGATACTCATTTACTGAAAGAACAACAAAATAGGTTACAAATCGTAGCCATGAGTTTGCAAGTGCCCTGTCCCCGAATCAGAGTGCAATACGGTGTCTGATCCCCACATGAAGCCAACCAAGAGTTGTTGAGGGAATAAGTAACTAAGAAAATGGCATTTTAAAATATAAAAAAGCCTTAGGCAATGGCCCGGAGGACCTGAGCGCCGTATAAACTTTGTCCTTGTCTTGCAGAAGGATGTGCTGGCAGCCCTCACAAACTGCCCTCACCTCCCAGGAGCAGCAGCAGATGGAACGCTGTCCCGAGGGAGCCTCCCTGGGCCCCAGGGTGCTTAGCAACGCTTTGCTGTGCCGGGACCCGCCATCAGCCCATCAAGAGCAGCTACCTGCCCCAGTCTGCAGAATCCAGTCTCAGCTACCCAAGGGAGGGGTGTCCCTGGGGATTCTCCCATCGCGAGCTCAGCACAGTCATTCATTTTGCTTTTTTTTTTTTTTTTTTTTTTGGTGCCCAGGATCAAACTCATGACCTCATGATTGCCAAGCAGGCACTTACACTGTTGAGCTAAACCCCCAGCCCAGCGGTCATTCATTTTGGACCACAGTTTGCAAACCACTGCTAGATAATCCCACAGGGCACTTCCAGCTCTGAAACCACTGAGCTATAGAAAGACATTCACAGACTCATTCTTCAGTGAGGTGGGAGGTGGCTGTGACTTCCCTGTAAATAGCTTTTGAGATGACAAAAGAAGGGCTGGACCAGAGCTGACCACATGAGATAATTTTAGAAACCAGACTTCTGAACCTTATGATTTGGTGTTTACCTCTTGTTTCTAACAAGTGACACTAGTTTTCCATTTATGGAAGCTATGCAAAGTTTCCTTCTAAAGTAAAAGAGATAGGGAAACAGTGGAAAGAGTGAGCAATGGAGCAGGTGCCTCGTGGGCATGGCCAGCACCGTTGTGAAAGCAGCTCTCAGGTGCCTCGTGGTTGGGAACCTCTAGCCTGGACCCCATGAGACGGAAAGATGGGTCATTGAAGCTTCAGTCCTGACAGCCAGTCCGGGTATGTGGCCACGACTGGGCAGAGAAACAGCGTTCCCTTCCCTACAGAGCTAACGAGTGTGACTGAACCTGCTGGGGCAGCGAAGGGCAAGATGACAGGGTGCAGGCTCAGACAGGCCTGACCTCCATCAGGTGACCCCGCCCCAGACAATTGCTTCCCCAGCCCACAGCTCCCGCTGCTACCCTCCTGGGTGACGGGCAAACCAGGTAGAGCTTTGCTGAGCTTGGAAAAGAAGTAGCACTTGGGCATCCTGGAGACGTCGAACTGGGCAGGAATCTACAGTGATCGCCCTTCCTGGAAAGCCCCCACGGCCAATCCTTGCACACCACCATCCTCTCACTTCACTCGCACCAGAAAGGGCAGAGCTTTCCGGCACTGCAGGAGCCCTGCCTGCCCACAGCTGGCCCACTCAGCTCTCAGAGGTGTTCTCTGTGGAGTGCTGGCCTTGTCACCTCCCTGCGTCCCTGCTCCCAAATCCTGGAAGGGGATGGAACAGGGGCCAAGGTGCCTTGCAGAGCAAGCCAATGTCTTAACAGACAGCCATTCCCACTTCCACACCTCTGCCGGGCTGGCCTGCCCTGCCTCCAGTAGCGAACTCCAAGAGGCCTCCAGGCTAAGAGCTCTGCTGCACACTTCCCTCTCCTACCAAGAGCAATCTGGTGCCCCACCCAGACCGGCCCTGGCACTTGGCTCTCAGTAAGGGTCTACTGAGATAGTCGTATCTTTTTTTGAAAAAGTTAAGAGAGCCAGGGATATAGCTCAGTGGCACAGTGCCTGCATGGTGAGCGTAAGGTCCTGAGTTCTATGCCCGGGAGCAGAGGGAAAAAAAGTTAAGATTCCTCATTCTGGAGAACTAATAGGATGATACAAGAAGCAACTTTGTAACAACTATCAGATCTTCCATGGAAAGGGTAGATTTAACTATTCCGTCATCTTCATCAAATTGGCATCGCCATAGGCAGGATGCCCTGTTCCTCATTCCTAGGGCATAGGGACAGGGCTACCCTGGCGCACAGCCGGCTCTCAGATACAACACCCAACCCCGCCCACCCCGCTGCCATTGCCTTGCTTAGTCCGGCCTTCCAGAATAACGTCTTTACTTCTCTGCGAGAGGGTGTCACCCAAGCCGCTGGTCGCCCAGTGCATGGTGGATTTGGAGGATTCTGGGTACCCAGAGCTCTAGACGACCAGTGAGCTCATCTCCCTCCTGCCTCCATCACCCAGGGCCACAGACAAAGCAGGTGGGCAAATGGGGCTCACAGGTTCTCCTGGCTTCCAGGGAGACCACTTGAATCCCCAAAGTGCGTCCTAACCATCATTCATTAAGGGTTTCTTAGCCTAGAGCTAGGGGTAAGCTTCAGGAAAGCTGGGAACCTCTAGAAGTGGAGGCAAATTTTCCGGGCAACCATGTATTTTATTCTCAGGAGGTATCTCCACAAGTGGCCCTGGAGGCGGGAGAGAATTTGGGGACCTCTGTGGGCATGTCAGGGCTCCCAGGAAAGGCTGCTCTGTGGGGAAGAGTTTAGCAAGAAGGAGCTGCTTTGTGCAAAACACGTTGAGAGAGAAGTGGAGCCCACCATGGCACTGCACATCAGTTGTTCCAGCAATCTAGGAGGCTGAGGCAGGAAAATCGCAAATTCAAGCCCAGCCTGGGTAACGTGGGGACTTAGATACACTGTCTCAAAATTTTATAAACGCAAGGAGGGGGTGAGGATGTAGCTCAGTGTGAAGGTTCTGGGTTCAGTCCCCAATACTAAGGAAAAAGATGGGTCACAGCTGCTACCTAAGGCCATAGGGACAGTTGAGGCAACTGACCAGTTTCCATGTTGAGTCAAAGAGTGAAAAGGGGCGACCCTGCTCCCTGGGAAGAGAACAAGAGAGAATAAGGAGGTCTGCAGCCTCCTCGGAATACACAGGCTGAAGCGCAGTCACCCCAACCACCACCCTGGTCACCTCAATACCAATTTCATGGGGCAGAGGGGTCGGGAGGGGTCCTGCTTGGTGCCCTACCGTTTGGCACTGGCCTAAATGTAAGACCAGATTCTGCCCCACAACAGCGTCTTCTCCCCAGGAGCCAACTGGACACCCCGGCTAGGCCAAACAGGACCCCTGCTGAGCACAAATGGACCAGGCGGCCCCTGTGCCTGCTGGCCTCACACTCAGCTTTCTCAGGGAAATTGCATCACACCAAGTCCAACTCTGGGCAAAGGAAAGAAAGAGAAAGGGGCCTCCCCAGAGCTGTGCTATCTGGGAGCCTTCACCCCCTCCACCCAGAGGTCCTACCTAGGCCTCCCCCAATCTCAAACCTACAGACCCCAAGTACCACCCTGAAATCTCCCAACTCTGAAACAACAGAGATGAAAGGACTCCAGATCAACCTGGGGCATAGGAGGCCAGTATGGTTCTCTGGATTCACGGGCTCTCTCTGCCTCTCTTTCTGGCTCTGGAACATGAGTGACCCAGAAGCCACAGAAGAGAGAGCAGAGGGAAGGGCTGCCCTGGCAGAGCTGAGCAGAGCCTGGAGAGAGGGCTAGCGGAGGGCACTGGCCCCTGCCCTCACCCACTGTCCGTGCCCTGCAAAGGCAGGAGTGCCTGTCCGCAGTGCCTCATCCTGCTTGAAGACAAAGGTGAACCTCCTCAGGCCCACAGTGGCCTCCTGCACCTTCCATCCAGCCAGGGCTTTAGAAAACAGCTACAGCCCCTGCAGTTGGGTCCTGTGTAGCATGAGGCCAGGGCCTGAGGCTGTCCTGTGCCCCAGGTAACTGCCTGGGGGTCCCTCCCACCCATGCACCTCCACACTGTGTATGCAAGTCCCCTCAACACTGATCTCTGCATGTAACAGACGCACAGAAACTGTGCAGACAGTCACTGGACCTGCTTCCTACTGCGTCAGTGAGGGTGCAGCCACCCATCAGCAAACTGTTGCACAAACTGGTCACAGCACAGCTGCTGATTCTGCCAGCGCTAAGGGGCTTGGGATGGGGGAGAGGGAAGGGGCTCCCCGCTTTTGCTTCCCCCAGCAGGTCCCAACCACTCCTTACTCTGGAACCTCCAACTCCTCTTTTCTGGCCCGCGTGACTGGTGAGCCCCAGTGAGCTCTTGGGAGGGAGGGAGAAAGCACTGGAGGCTGGACTCCAGATCAGCTGGATGAATAGCGCTTTGTTTCCTTGCACAACTGCAAGCATGGCTGGAGGGTGGAACCAACCAGGGCCCTGCTTCCCAGCCAGGATCCCACTGGGCCACCCAAGTCCTCCTCAAGTCCTTGTGCAAATGTTGTTTTATTAGTAATGCACCGCCCCTGCCTGAGGGGCTGGGGATTTCTGAAAATGTTTTCAGAGGAGCATTTTTGAGCTCTAATTAGACCATACTTTCTCCTCCCCCTGCTCTGGCCCTGAACTGCCCTTGCCTCTCCGGGAGCTTCTGTTTCCAGAGCTGCAAGGGCCTTTGATACGGAAGCAGAACCACAGCGCCCTCTGTCCTGAGCACCCAGGCCAGTCAGCAGAGACGGCAGCAGCCCACAGGCTGGCGCCTCAGCCTGCAGACGTGAGCCAGCCTGCTGGCTTTGTAGCCTGTGGCTGCTGCACCTAGATTTGTTGTTCTTTTGAACTCCAGATCAGAAAAGAAAACAGCAGGAGAGGTAGACACCTGGAGCCGAGACAGGGCAGGGCAGGGCAGGGCAGGGATCCAAGAGTTTCCTAAAGCCTGGGCCACCATTTGCTGTTTGAGGGCAAGGAAGCAAATGGGCTGAGCTCTGGAGCTGTCAGGGGGTGCTGTGTGCAGTGAGGGGCCCTTTGGCAGAAGCCCTCACTTCTCTAGGTTTTATTTGTGTGCACTCATTAGGTCTCCAGAAGATGTCCTCTGTCATGGTTCCTTTAAGGCTCACACCAAGGACGACAGATGAGGAAATCAAGGCCAAGAGTGGGCAAGGGCACATGGCTTGGAGATGACAAATCACCAGATTACCCCTAATATAGACAGCTAAGTCAGGGAGGAATATTATAGGCAGTCAGGTAGGGCTGGGCCCTCCAGGGAGTCAGGACAAAGGCTGAAAACCCACTCACTACAGCTGTGGTCAGAGACACATCAGATAGAGGCCAGGCCTCAAGACAACAGCAAAGGGACCAGGCCTACGTACTCCTAAGGGATGAGAGATACGTGATCACACCTGGTCTAATGAAGACTAGATAGGCATCAGCCGCCTCGTGGGCAACCAAGACCCCAGATCCACCACCTGCCTGAGAAGTTCTTTGTTCTTTCCATGCCTACTTCATGACTTGCTTACCCACTGGGTCAGAGTTACCCAAGAAGCTATTCTTGTAATCCTACTGGTGGGTCATTGCTGTAACTCACATGGTACCCACGTGGTTGAGCTCTATATAGTTTCCCTAAGAAGTGGGGTCCGAGTGTCCCTCCCTATTTCTCTGACAGGAGCTTCCTACCCCTCAATACATATTTCCTACTCTTAATCTTCGTTGTTCTTAGAATTCATTTTGATTTTAGAGAACACGAACTCACTGTATCAGACATCTAACAAGTTGGGAGTGATAATGTTATAGGCGGCTAAGTTAGATGGAAATATCATAGACAGTCAGACAGGGCTGGGCTCTCAAAGGAGCCAGGGCAGAAGATGAGATACATTGGAACTGTGGGGGAGACAGGCACCTCCACCGTGGGCCAGACCTCAAGGCAAAAGATGAAATGAATGCACCCACATGCTTCCTCTAAGGATAAACAACAGTGACTGATATTCCAAATAGGTATGGAAGCCAGATAAGGTGGCACAGGCCTGTAATCCCAGCACTCTGGAGTCTGAGGCCGACCTGGACTACAAAGTGAGTTCAGGACCATCCTGAACTGCATAGTGAAACCCTGTCTCAAAAAGACAAGAATAAATAGATAAATAAATAGGTGTAGATCACCTTGAGAAAGCCTGGAAAATCCCCTATTCTGTTTCATGCCCACCTGCTACATGACTTGCATTCCTATTTGATCCCAATTAAATTAATATTACTTGAACAGTTATAATCTTATTGGTTGACAATAGTTTTGTCCTACCTCATGCCCACCTGGTGGTTTCTCATTTTTCCCCACCTTGGACCCATCTCCCATCGAGGATTTGCTTTATAAAAGTCCCTAGAAAAGGCAGGGTCCTTGGCAACCCACTTGGGCACCTACCAAGCATTCTTTCCTCAATAAATATTGAAAGAGTTGTGCCCTGGAAAGCTGCGGTGGGAGGCAGGACCAAGGGGTGGGACCAAACTGTAGTCACCTTTCCTAGTGGCGCGAAAATAGCCCCAATCAATAACCTGTGCATTACTTACGCCCGCCCTACTCACCACCCTGTCAGAGGTTATATAAGTACCCTAACCCACACGTGCGGGTTAGAGAAGGCCAGGCTGTCTATGGTCATGGACTTCTCTCCACACCCTTGGAATAAAGGTCTCTCTATCTCATATTTTGCTGTTTCATCACACTGAAAATCCTAACAAATATATTCTGCTCTCTTTCTCTCTTTTTAAAATTATACTCTTAACCTCCATTGTTCCTAGAACTCATCCTTTGACTTTAGAGAACATGAACTTGTACCAAACATCTAGCAGGTTGGCTGTTACTTTCCCCAGTATCAGTGACATGTCCCTTACATTTGGAGGTTCTGATATGATCCCTGTATCACTAAGATGTCCCCGAAGCTGAGATGAGGAACTTCACATGTAAAATGTTTGGAGGTGGCCAACTCCCAGCTCAGGGGAAAAGAACTTTCAGGGTGCATCAGTAAGAGGCATGGGAAGGGTTTATTAGGTAGGAATTCAAAAGTACACACTCAGAGAAAGACTGCAGGCCCTAAAGAGAGAAGTGATTTATAAGACAGGGCTGGGGCTTTTATGGGGTCTTAGGGGAAGTTTCCTTTCTTTTTTCTTTTCTTTCTGAGACAGGGTTTCATTGTGCAGTTCAGGCTGGCCTTGAACTCACTATGGAGCCCAGGCTGGCACTGAACTGGAGGTGATGCTTCTGTCCCAGCCTCTGGATCCCTGGGGGTGCTGGTTTTGCAGGCATGGGCCCCACCCCCACCCTCTCACCCCCACCCCCGCTTGGGGGTAGTTTTCAACAGGGGTGCATTCCCAC
Source organism: Dolichotis patagonum (assembly GCA_004027295.1). Lineage (NCBI taxonomy): Eukaryota > Metazoa > Chordata > Mammalia > Rodentia > Caviidae > Dolichotis > Dolichotis patagonum. Next base: position 249,839 of record PVJX010000264.1, on the reverse strand, counting down.
TGTCTGTCAGCTTACCCGTTTAGCAGACTCTGTTGGAATGTAACTATTTACATATGTTTGAAATCCATTTCTGCTGCCCATAATGTTGCTTCCTCAGGATGGAGGAAGTGCAATTTCCAGGTGAAGAAGGTGCCAGAGAGCCCAATTTACAAGCTTACTGTGCTTTAGGGATTGTTTGAAGTGAGTTTCCTGGAAGAGAAAAAGTAACTTGTATGTCCTGAAGCTTCAGTTGTTCTTAAAAGTACATTTGAAAACTTGACTTTTTTGGTCTCCTTTCTGCCTTTAAATAAATTTCTTCTCTCCTGCCTCATTCCCCTTCCGGAGACGTGGGTCACATACCCGATTCAGGCTGCGGAGGGGGCACTGCAGCCCCGGGTTAAAAGTCTCACCCTGGGTGATCTAAAAGGAACCTAGGAACTCTGGGTTACATTTGGGTTTTTTGGGAAGAATTATCATTTTTTGTTCAGCTAGAAAAGAAGACAAGGACATTAGCAAATTATTGGCCCTGAAGTTTCCTAGCCATATTAAAGAAGCAGCTGATAAAAGATCAGTCGTTATTGATGAAGCATGGCCCTAAAAATGGTAGAAGTCAATAGTATTCAGCCTAAACCTTTTATTTTTAATCTTAAACTCTATTTATTTTGAGGCATTTACCCAGATATATAATAGATGGAGTTTAAATCACAGATCTCTCCTTGTTTTGTCAATAAGAAATCTAAAATCCTTCAATTTTAATAATCATGATGAATGGATATACTCAGTGAAGATTTTCCTCCCTCATTGGGCCATTAAAATTTTTACTGCAGAGTTCTATTTTGTAGACCTTTTGTAATGATTGGCTCCAGATAACATAGACATGAAACTGATTAAGTTGAGTAGCTGTAATTAAAGGTGATTAAGGTTAGTAGCTGGAATATTTATATTGTCATTTTATAGGCACACCTATACTATAAAAGGAGATAAATCTTTACTTGCAGGATATGTGACTGCACATTAGGGTAACACAATGGCGATGCAGTAAGAGAGGCTAGATGGCACATTTAGGAAAGGCTAGTGGGACTGGGAGTCAAAATCTCTTGTGACAATGACAGGTGCAGCTGCAGAGAGCCACCTGACTCTGGTGTGGTGTTGGGGGACTTCTTTTTATAACTGGACGAGCTTTTTGTTTAACACATTTTATTACTTTCTTTCTGTCTCTGTCTGTCTGTCTCTCTCTATAGCTCTCTGTCCCTCCATCTCTCTGTTTCTCTATAGATAGATAGATAGATAGATAGATCGATCTCCTTTTTAAATACTTTTCTGTTGGATGTTTAAGACCAGGTCAAATTAAGGCCTGCATTAAAAAAAATCTATATCTATATCTATATCTATATCTATATCTATATCTATATCTATATCTATATCTATATCTATATCTATGTCTATATCTGTATCTATCTATATATCTTCTTTCAAGGTCCGTTCCGGCCCCTCAGGCATTGTTTGGGGGCCATGTGCGCAGCCGCTTAGCCCCTCTAGTTGTCGTTTGCTGCTTGTTTCTGCCGGCTGTGTCTTCTGCCAGGAGGGGCCGAGTGTGTGCTGGACCACGCGGCTCCCCTGGGAGGAGAGAGGACATTCCCCTCTGTCACCATCCTCCTTCAGCACAGCGTACACAGTTGACGCTCGTGGTCTGCAGTTCAACAATCTGCCTACTCGGACTTCTAGAATCCTTTCAGGGGATCCCATCATGTCCTGGGTCCCAGCTTGGAGATCAAGGGCCAAAATATTGACTATCCTCAGCCCAGTTACCTTTTTATTGTCGGTCTCTAAGCTTCAGTGTTAGAACACCAAGGTCAGTGACACCAGTACTGAAATGGGAGCAGCAGGTTTAACCACTATAATCCTGCCTGGATACTGACCACTGAGAAACATAAGGCATGTCCAGCTCACTGCTACCTGTTTTACTGACCATGGTCAGCAGCTATATTAGGAGTCAGTGTTACGTTTTATCTGTGTTGTTTAGGTTGTCTTTTAGGAGTCTTATTTCCGGTTTTTTATTTATTTGTTTTGTTTTGGACAGGATCCTGCTATGCAGTGCAGGTTGGCCTTGAGCTCACTTGTGTAGCCCAAGATGGCCTCAAACTCATGATCATCTTCCTGCCTCAGCCTCCAGAATGCTGGGATTACAGGTATGCACCACTGTGCCTGCAGGAGTCATATTTCTGTAGAATGTTAAATGACAATTACAAAGTTTTACAAGGAAAATGGTAAACTAAGGGCAAACATAGCATATTAGTATAATAATGATGATGAAATTATATTAGAAATGATAGATTTTGTTATCGCTAACATACACTTTAATTTCCATTTTAGTATAAGATTATTTATCAATATAAATTTAATCTTTATCCAATTATAAATTCTTGTATGACATAAATAAATTTTCATCTAAATTTGTTACTTTTAAATAAAATGCCTTCAAAGTAAAAGATCCTTTTTTTTACAGATATGCTTTTTTTTTTTTGGTGCCGGGGATCGAACTCACGACCTTGCATTTGCCAAGTGGGCACTTACGTTGCTGAGCTAAACCCTCAGCCCCAGATGTACTTTATAGGTAATGCCCAATCTTTAATCTTTAGAGTGACCTTGCCTGGACTGTGTATTGTTCAGGCACACCTAATTATCATAACACAATTATATAACAATCACATAAACAAAGCCTTAAAAAGTTCATAATAATAAGCAACTTTAGTCGGGAGGTCATCAGTGTGATAAAATTTTTTCTAATTTTTGCATCTTAGAAGGCCTTTACACTTGGGAAATATAGTAGGTGTATTCTATATAGCATGAGGTTAGCAATAATTAACATCACAGCTACATAAATATCATTACATATATTTATTTAGTTTTTACTAAATACATTTAGATTCCTTTAGCAGGTTTACAGGCTATAATTGCACTGATAAGAATGAAAGGTTATCTTTAGAGCTCTTGTAAGTTTAGGAAACAGTATTAATGACTACAAATAGAATTGTTACCCAATAGACAAATGCATCTCATTTGCACCGTAACAAAATGCTGGTTTTTTCCAAAGACAATAGATGTAGATCAAGTTTTAAATGGCAGGACTGAATTTAAAGAGTTGCCCCAAATTTTTATCATTTTATGTATCTAAGATCTAGATGTAATTTATTTATATAAAAGAAGGAAATCCTTGGCCCTGAAGCAAGGCCAGCAGATCACTGTAGCTGCTGGTTTCAAAAAGGAGCCTAAAGAGAATTCTTTCTGTGGTCTGTTGGCCATTTCAGAACTTTGGAAATGGAATGGTCAATTCATCAGAAAGAAATAGCAGGTGAGTATGGTGGACTTTAGAGGGCCTGCAGGGGAGAGACCCTGGCACCTCAGGACCTGTGCCATGTGGTTGACTCGGGGTGCCGGGAGAACAAGGAGCTCTTCCCCTCTCTGGGGGGTGGCTGAGAGTGTGGCAGACTTTCGGCAGCCAAAAGGAGAAAGACCCTGGTGCATCAGGACCTGCACCATGTGGTTGACTTGGGGTGCCGGGAGGACAAGGAACTCCCCCCCTCTCTGGGGGCAGCTGAGAGTGTGGCCGACTTTCAGCAGCCCGAAGGAGAGACCCTAGCACATTGGGACCTGCACAGTGCGATTGACTTGGGGTGCCGGGAGAACAAGGAACTCCTCCCCTCTCTGGGGGCAGCTGAGAGTGTGGCTGATTTTTGGCGGCCCGAAGGAGAGAGACCCTGGTACATCGGGACCTGCATCATGCAGTTGACTCGGGGTGCCAGGAGAACAAGGAACTCTTCCCCTCTCTGGGGGGCGGCTGAGAGTGTGGCAGGCTTTTGGTGGCCTGAAGGAGAGAGACCCTGGTGCATCGGGACCTGCACCATGTGGTTGACTTGGGGTGCCAGGAGAGCAAGGAACTCTTTCCATCTCTGGGGGGGCGACTGTGATCCTGCCTGCATGTGGGCTGAGAATCAGACATCTCATGTTGTCCTGTCCCCTGTCCTGTGTCCCCCCGCCCCCTCCCCCCGCCTAGCAAGTGGGAGCCAGTGAACTACACATCTTGTGAAAAGATTGGCTATGTTATTTAGTAAGAGCTCTCTATATGCAAAGATAAGGACAACCATTTGGAAGAAAACAAGAGACAATATGACAGATAGTGAGGATCTCTGGTTGTCTAGCTTTGAAATTCATGTTTTTTTATGTCCCATTCTGTTGTTTTGTTGTGTTTAATTTTACTCCCTTTTAAAATAAAATTTTAAAAACTTTTTTAAAAAAGAGGGAAATCTTTAAAGAATACTATTTTCATATCAAGTTAAATATTAGAAATCTAACTCTGGGCCGGCGATACAGCTCAGCAGCATAAGCACCTGCCTGGCAATTGCAAGGTCCTGCGTTTGATCCCCAGTACCAAAAAAAAAAAAAAAAAAAAAAATTTAACTCTTAGCTTAACCACTTACCCATCCAATAATTTAAATGCAAGATGACCAAAAATTGAGTATTTTTTTCATTAATTTTTATAATTTCAATAACTTTTATAAGATAATATAACAGAAAGTATAAAAGCAACAATTTTATCAAATTTATTCCATAAAAGAATTGACTGGCTGAAAAGACACTTCCTAAGCAATGGTCAGGATGGTCGGTATGTAGGCAGACAAACTGCCCAAGTGATGCTTGTGGTAAACTTAACAGCAAGCTTTTTTTTTTTTTTTTGGCACCGGAAACCAAACTCAGGACCTTTAAGGATTTTTTTTTTGTGGTACTAGGGATTGAACTCAGGACCTTGCACTTGCCAGGCAGGCACTGTGCCACTGAGCTATATCCCCAGCCCTCTTAATAGCAATCTTACACATTTATGCATATTAACAATTTATGAAAACATATTTACTAGACCAAACTTTAAGAAGCCAAAAATATTTGAATTTATATTTAGCCAACTGATGACTTAGATGTTGTTATGAATAATTTATAAGCATTAATCCTACTTATTTACTCATTTTAACCATTATTTTAGAGAACTTATCAGTATAAAAGCATAGGATAGCTAACCTTTTAAAGTTTTATATATATATATATATATATGATTTTTATCTTTAACATTTTTATTTTAGGACCTTATTTTGTAGACTTGAAGACCTTTTGTAATGACTGACTACAGGTAATATTAACATACACAGTTAATTTATATCACAAAGGTAATGAAAGTTAGCAATTTCATCTTGGAAATTATTGTATACAGAAGACAATGGACATTGCATTTAGAAAACCAATTTTTTAAGATAAATATTTTGATTGGCTAACAACTGGGATGAACACATGTCACCAACTTTAAAGATATCTTTATTCTTATCTTATTTACCAATTTAAATTAGCTCATGGTTAAGCCTTATGAACAAAAATATTTGGGCAGAGTGCCCATTTATCTATAAGCCAATTTAAATAGAACTTTTTTTAGAGGACAACATATACCTGAAAGTTCACACACAGAAACATACTTATTAACCTAAGTCATACATAACTTTTGTGTTACCAAACCTTAAAGTTCTTATCTGTGAGTTTTACGTAACCCTTGAACTCAACATTTCCTTTGTACGGTTTGTGTTCAGATGGCCCCACTCCCCCAAAACTCATGCAGCCATGGATGTGGCTGAGTCTGGCGTTTGTGACTGTTTGTTGTGGCGCTGAGATTGGTGGTGTGAGTGCTGCGCCCGCCCAGGGGTGGAGCCGGCATGCAGCATAAGGCAGGAAGGGGCTGCTTTGCTTTTTTCCTGCTCTGTTCGCTCCTGCTGTTTGTGAGGACCATGAATGGCCACCCCGCCGTGCCACCCTGCCTTGGAGCCAGCTGAGTATGGACTGAAACCTCTAAAAGTGTAAGAAATACCCTTCCCTTGCTTCACCTTGGGGGTCAGCTCTTTTGTCTCAACAAGGAGAGAAAAGTTACTGAGACAGTTCTTTAATGCTTTAAGTGAGTTTGGTTACTCTGTTACTTTTCCTCACTAAAAAAAATATACCCGACACCTGAAGTTAAAGGAGGAAAGGTTTGTTCTTGTTTGTAGAAGCTTCAGTCCATAATTGGCTGGCTCCAAGGCAGGGTGGTGTGGCAGAGAGGCAAAGCAGGGCAGGAGGAAGGCAGCAATCAAGCAGCAAGTAGCAAACAAATGGCAAGCCTCAGTCTGTCCCTGTGTCTTACCCAGGCTACCCGCACTCGAGGGCGGTGGCAGTCACTCCCTGATTTGTAGCACTGCATCCTTCATCCCAGCATCACATGGCCCAGAATCCAACCACCTCCGAGAAGCCCGACCTGTGACTGCGGGAGCTTTGTGGTGACGTCTGGATCCAAGCCATAGCAGTTACCCTACCTAGGGGTTTGTTTTTAAGTATGGAAAACCCTAATGAGCAAGAAGCCTGAAAGGGCAAAAATAAATAAACATACAAGCAAACAAATGAATTGATATGAAACAGATGCAGATAATTTAATCAGTTTTAAAACAGATCAACCGATAGAATAACACAATAAAACATGTAGAACACATAAAACAATTACATTAAATTAAGGTGCACTTTTTTAGACATGTAATGACTGACTACAGGTAATATTAAGGAATATTAATATTCCTTAAGCCATGTTGAATTAGAAGCCATGTTGAGTTAGAATCATTTTCTTAGTTTTATAATTACTGACTAGTCAGAACTTTCCCTAGGGGTCAAGGTAAGTGCCCCTTTTTTCTTAAGTCATAATGAGATAGGACCAAAAAAAAAAAAAAAAAAGACTAGTTAGACAAAAGACAAGAATATTGAGATTTTAAAAAGAAAAACTTCAGCTTTAGGACCAGCCTTTGTGCCTTCTAGAAAACTCATTTTAAAAAAAAAAAGTCCTAAAGCTTCTTTTATAATCAGCCTGTAAATGAGAGCTCTGAACTTGTCCTTTTTGCCTGCAAATTGTGTTTTCTCTACTCCAAGGTGTTTTTTTGTTTGTTGTTGGTTGTTTTGTTTTGTTTTTGGTCTTTTTGAGACAAGGTCTCACCATGCAGTTCAGGCTGGCCTTGAGCTCACTTTGTAGCCCAGGCTGGTTTTGAACTTACGACAATCTTCTTGCATCAGCCTCCTGGGTGCTGGGATTACAGGTATGAGCCACCATGCCCAGCGTACTCCAAGTATTGTGGCTTATATCTAGATATCTCCCAAAGATTCAGGCGTTCCTAGGAGGTACTTGTTTGTCTTTCTTTCTTTTTCTTTCTTTTTTCTTTTTCTTTCTTTCTTTCTTTCTTTCTTTCTTTCTTTCTTTCGGAGGGGCTTTTTGAAGATGGCTGGGTCATGGGTGTGTCATGGGACTGGGATTAAGGGTGCGTGGTACTAGATTAGTCCGATTGGTGTAACATAGTCCTGGGGGCAGACAGTGGAAAGCCCTACCCTGGGTATTGCTGGCACCACCCAAAAGGCTTGCAGCCTGGATTGGGTGAAAGGCAAAAGGGAGGCTTGTCGTTCCTTCTGGATGCCTTGTGCCGGCCACATGAACTGTTCTCCTCTCTGAAGCCCCTCTGCCCTGCCACCCTGCCCTGAAGCCAGCTGACTACGGACTGAAACCTCTACAGACTGTGAGCTAAATAAACTTCCCTTTACTTCGTTGGTTGTTGTTGGTTATCTTGTCTCACCAACAAAAAAAGTAACTAAGATACCAAGGAAGCAGGAATACTGGCAGGCAGCTTAAACACATGTAAATAGCTTGATTGGACAATCGAAAATGTACATCCTGCCTGAAATGTACCTCACTCTGGCTCGTGTATTCTCTTATTTCTCTGAGCATCCACATGCCACTTTTTGTTTTTTTTTTAGTACCGGGGATCCAACTTACGACCTCATGCTTGTCAGGCAGGCACTTACGCCCCTGAGCTAAATCCCTGACCCCACACTCCTTCTTTGAGTGTGTACTAATAAACTCCTCATGACTCTTACATATCCTGACAATTTCTTTCTGCAATGGACTCAGTGAACCTACAAGGGTTAGGGTTTTAATAGGTTCCTCATTTCAGCCTCAGGGACCTCACAGACCCAGCACTGTGTCAACAGTCTTTTCTTTAATATTATAACCTACTCTGAATACCTCTTTTCGGTTAATTAACATCACATATGTACAACCAGCAAGAGTCTGAAGGTGAGAAAGCCTGGGATGTACGTAGCTCGGCAGCACAGTGCCTGCTTGGCAAACATGAGGTCCTGAGTTCGATTCCAAGTACCAAAAAAAAAAAAACAAAGTGGGAGAGAGAGAACAGGGAAAGAGAGAGGAGCTGTAGATTCTTAGGTGAAATCATTTTTTTGGTACTGGTGATCGAACTCACAACCTTGTGCTTGCCAGGCAGGTGTTTATGCCACTGAGCTAAATCCTTAGCTCTCTTAGATGAAATCTTTATTCACTGTCTCTTATTATAAAGCCAAGTTTGTGGCCTTGTCAGTTGTACTCTTCAAAATTTGGAGAAAATTCGGAGAAATTCAAACCATTTGGAGAAAATCAACCTTCTAAAATCCTCCATCTTAAATTGGTCCCACATTAATAAAATAGAACCTAAATTTGACATTCTAGGGACATTGAGTCAGCATAATAATTTAAAATGTACTGTTTTCCTTTTAGGTTTCCCTTGTGTACTTCTGAAAAGTGGTAAAGACAGAAAGGAAAGAAAAGTCACGCTGTGTGAGCCGTGCCCCTCGTGCTGGGGTCACACTGCATGTGCAGCCACACCAGCCGGTCAGGTGCAGCCTGCCACATCCTGGGCCCCTGCCGTGTGTGCAGCGGGTCCTATTTCTCAGAGCCAGCACCGCCTGGCGGGGCAGCTCTGCTCTGTTTGCTGCCATCGTCTTGTCCAGGTATCGCTGCCAGTCACGTGGGAATCTGCTGCTCATGTCCGGAACAGGAGTCCTTGTTCCTAGCACACAGCTTCTCCGCTTTATCAACAGGTCAGGAAACCAGGGGAAAAAACTGTACAGGGGAGCTGGGCTTCACTCAAAAAGCCACCCCAAGGATCTTTATATCTAGGGACCTGTAACATACACAAGGAACTCAGAGTTTTGAAAATCTGGGGGGAAAAGTCTGGAGATGTCACTTAGCAGTACAAATCACATAGCATTTTTGGTAGGGAGAAAAACTTGAGGCCAAAGTTATCAAAACAATACCAGAAACAAATAAGGTGGGGGGAAGAAGTGAGCGAGCATTAGAGAAGCAAGCCGGAGAGGCCCCTGAAGACAAAAACCAAAAACCTACAGGCAGTGCCTGGGACGACAGCCCGAGGCCTTCCTGGGGGCCTGCGACCTCTGCCACCTGAGGAAAGCACAGAGGCCACGCGCTTCCTACCCCCTTCCACACAGCGGGACCCTCAGCGCCATCAGGGAAACTCCCCAGCTCCCCACTCCCCCCCCACCCCCTCCATCCACCAGCTCCCCCCCCCCAACTACTATGGGCAAAAGCTAAAGGGGTTGAGCTTTTTGACAAAGCCTCAGCGTGGGAAAGAAGGAACAAAAAGAGGACTGAGGCTTTCTCAGGGGATAAAAGAAAAAACCCAAAAAACAAAACTAGTGGGTTTCTTTTCAGCTTGATTCATAGCTGCAGAAGTTTTTAGACAAGGAGAGAGAAAAAGGAGGGGAAAAAAGATAAACGATGTTTCAGAGGACAAGGGATTGGGGAAGTGAGAAAGAAAAAACTTACAAGCCTGTAACTGGATTAAACCAAAGTTGCAGTTCTGATACCTCTTTTTACCTCCTGGCTGGCTGGTCAAGAGAAAGTCATCAGATTGGGACTGAGGAGTCACTAGAGCTGAGATGAAAAACTTTTCTTTCTTCCTTTTTTTTTTTTTTGGTCTTTTTGAGACAGGGTCTCACTATGCAGTTCAGGCTGGCCTTGAGCTCACTTTGTAGCCAAGACTGGTCTTGAACTTGCAAATATCCTCCTGCCTCAGCCTCCGGAGTGCTAAGAGTACAAGCATGTGCTACCATGCCTATAAGATGAAAAACTTAAACTCCCCTAAACATAGCCTGCTTGGAGGGCCGCTGACTTCTCTCACAGAAAAAGAAGTTCCAGGATGGGTCAGTGTGAGGCAGGGGAAAGGTTATTTTTAGGCAGCAACTCAAAAGAACATTTTCCAACAAATAAAGTAGAGGCCCTCAGGAGAGAAAGAGGTGCCTTGGGAGCCGAAGCTGGGTGTTTAAGGGATCTTGGGGGAGTTGTAGTCCCTCTGTGTGTCAGGTTACCCACTTGGCAGGCTCTGTTGGAATGTACAACATTTACAGGTGGTTGGAGTTGAGTTGGTCGCCCATTAATACCACTGCTTCTGAGGGTGGAGAAAGCACAATTTACAGGTGAAAAGGATGCGTCGGAGCCCAGTGTGAGGCCAGCTGGGTCTTTAAGGCCTTTAGGAACCCTTGGAGTGAATTTCCTGGAGGGGAAAAAGGCCTGAGTCACTTGTGTGCCCTGAAGCTGCAGGTTTTCTTCAAAGAGCAGTTTTAAAACCCTGATTCCCTTGTCTCTGTCCCGCCTATTTCTTCTGTCCCACCTCATTCAATAACAGCAATGGTATTAAAATCCAATCTCAGGATTTCCTCCATACAGAGCCCCCATCCCCGCCCCAGGCATCTCTGTCCCAGGGACTTGGGCCCTGCCTTGGGGGTGGCCCGAAACAGCACAGTGACACAGTGGGAAGTGAGGGGCCTAATCAGTACAGGAAGAGGCTGTCTCCTTAATACGCAGATTATTAAAAAAAAAAAATTTTTTTTTTTAAATTTTTTTGAAAAAGGATCTTGATAAATTACTCAGGCTGACCTTGAATGCAAGATTCTTCTGCCTCAGCCTCCCAGGTCCTGGGATGACAGATGTGTGCCACCATGCCAGAGGGTATACCTGAGGTGCTGTCTGATACTCTGCTGGCCTGGAAGTTAACTGGCTGGGGACGAGTGTGAAGGAGGACCCCCCACCCTGCCAGTTAAGACTCCTCGGTACCCCAGCTTCCTTGCTCTTAAGTCCAAGGTCTGGTCTCCACCTGCACTCCTGCCCAGGACCTGGCTGGCAGACGGTGCCTGTGGATGCCACATACACAGGTCCCCTCTCCTGGGGACTTACCGTCACTCTGGCAAAGATAGAGGGTACTTTGTATTCATACCTTTTGCTCCGTCAGAATCCCTTGTGTAGTGGACTGAACTCTCCTCCAAAAGTCGGAGCCCTAACCAATCCCTGTACCTGTGACTGTGACCTTGGCCAGATGTTTGCAGGTGTCACGAAGGCTCTCAACATGAACCTGGGCGCAGAAGCACATACCTGTAACTCCAGCTACTCAAGAGGTTAAGGCAGGAGGATGAGAGTTGGAGGCCAGTCTGGGCAACATAGCAAGACCCTGTCTGAAAAGCAAAACAAAACAAAGAATCTCAAGATGAGCCAGTTCTGGACCTAGAGTGAGTCCTAACCCTGATAACTGATGCTCTTATGAGGGAGAAGAGAGGGAGATTTTAGACACAGAGACCCCAAAGAGACACCAAGGAGGAGGGCCCATAAAGGCAGAGGTAAAGAGTGACACTAAGGGTCACCCATCTGGCTGCAGCAGGCAAGGAGAAACAGAACCCTAGAGAGACCCAACCCTGATGGCACTTTGGTGTTACAGTTCTGGCCCCCAGAACGCGAGAGAAGATTTCTGCTTTTTAAGCCCTCAGTTTATGGTCATTTATTACAGCAGTTGTAGCATACTATTGCACCTTCCCATTTGAAAATTTAGTTCCAAGACATCTCACCTGTTTTTTTGGAGAGGTTCAGCTGCTGGGGATTGAACCCAGGATGTTCACAACTATATCCACAGCCTCCTCATTGTTTATATTGAGACAGGGTCTTGGTGAATTGCTCAGTTGTCCATGCTCAAAATTGAAATCCTCCTGCTTCAGCCTCCCAGAGCAGTGAGATCACAGGTGTGCCTCACCACGCGTGGTCCGTCCCACCTGTTTCAGAGATAAATAGAAAACCCCACGGGGGCTGGGTGACTCAGGAGCCTTGAGTTGAGCCTGAGACTGAGGCCAGAAGCCACCCTGTCCCCCTGTTTTAGATTGCCTATGGCCCCCAAAGTATATTGGTACCCCCTTATCCAGAGACAGAAAGTGAGCCCCAGGCCAGTCCCGATGGTGCCCTTGATGAGAGCCCAGTGGCCTGGCTCAGGGGTGTCCCCTCTGGAACTTCCCAGGGTCCCTCCTGTGCTCTGCAGCTCGTCCTGAGCACCCGCCTTGTCATTTGTTAATTAATTCATGGGAGCAAACTGGACACCCAAATCGCTGCACAAACAGTGGCGTTGAATTTTAATCACCATCATTATGAGGCTCCCGTTTAACTCTGGCTGCGGATCCCTGAGTCAGCACCGCGCTGCTCCTTTCGCTTTATAAACGCACAGCTCTGAAAGGCTGCGGGCTGGGCCAGGAGCTTTGGAATTCTCTGGCTGTGGGGCCTGGCCGGGTCAGTGCGCCTCGCATCCTCTCCGCACACACTGACCCCCTCCGGGCGCTGCGCGGCTTTGCCCGCCCCCCCATCTTCTGCACTTGTCTGATTTCCCACTCCACCCCCTGAGTTCATGGGAAGGGCACGGACTGTGGCATCGGACAGCCAGACTTCAACTTTGGGCTGTCAGCCACCAGCCTGTCCTCCTGGGCCAGGCACGGTGGCCTCTGTATACCCGAGTCCACACCAGTAAAATGGGACCAACAACTGCTGCATCCTGGAGGCCAAGGGCAGGAGAGAGGCACACAGGATGCCTGACACCAGGCGTTTACCTTCCATGAGATACAGGGTCTGCCTGCTCTCCTCTCCCCACCCAGGTGAAACATGGGGAATGAGCTCCAGGACCCGGTCCTGGCCCCGGTTCACAGGGGCCGCCTTCTCCGTGTTCATTGTTTCTGAGGTCCCTGCCGAAAGGTGCTCGGGAAGTTTGCACTCTCTGCCTGACCACCGCCAGTAGCTGGGAGAGGCCGAGGTCCGGAGGAGCCCAGGGCAGCCCACAGTTGCTGCTGGTCAGCACAGACAGTGGCCCAGTGTGCCCTGCCTCTCCACCGCTCCTGTGCCCCCAAAATGCCACTTGGTCGGGACAGCTGTTGACCTCACATTGGCCACTTGAAGCTCAAAGCAGGGAGGAACAGCAGCCAGAGTTTTGTGTCACCGAGTCACTCGTTTCAGGACTTGGCTTCCCAGAGACCATGAGCTCAGGACGGTACAATACCAACAGAGCTCCCTCCAACCTCCCAAGCTGCATGTGGGCAAGGGACCCCCAACCCGCTAGACCAGTCGGACAACCTAGTTCCCTGAGGCCCAGACAGTGATGTGATGTACAGGTGAGTGGGCACATGGCCTCAGAATCAAGGAGACCAGACGTACGGGGGGTCAGGGAGTCAGCTCTGGGCTGAAGGGAGGCCCTGGCAGCCTTCTCCTGGCACTGGTGCCACCCAGTGTTTCAGCTTGGTCCTCAGGCCGGCTTCCCTACCTCTAGTTCTGTGCCCAGAGCCCCTCCAAGCTGAATGGAGGCTGCAAAGACTCCTTGGACTCAGAGCAAAAGTGCCCTGGGCCCAGCTCCACCGACAGCCACCCTCCACGGCCCTGTGGAGAGGACTCAGGATCTGCAGCCCAGGCAAGGCCCAGGCCTGTCCACAAAAGTGAGTCCAGTGGGCAGACGCAGCAGATGGGCCCAGCTCAGGTTACACCCTGGTTGCTTCTTATACATCTGCCATCCTTTGGGCTGCCCTCATCTGGCTTCTGGCCCACCTGGCCTTTGGACAGCTGTTCTTTCACTTGTTCACTCAGTCAGAACGGGATTTCCATGTCTCCTCGTGCGGGGAGATTCAGACTGAATGAGAGGAGCCACACGCCTAGAATAATCCTCTCGGAATGGTCATTCATGGTCCTAATCCCCAGAGCCTGTGAATGTGTTACCATATATGGCAAAAGGGACTTTGCAGATGTAATTAAGGATCTTGAGATAGGGTGTGTATCCTGGATTATCCTGGTAGGTCCAATATCACCCCTGGAGTCCTTATAATTGGGGGGGCAAGTGGGTCATAGAGGTAGAGAGAGACAGAGACAGAGAGGCCTGAAGATGCTCTGCCGCCTGCTTTGCAGGTAGAGGAAAGGGCCCTGAGCCAAGGTGTACAGGTGGCGTCTGGAAGCGGGAAAATGGCAGGAGACAGTTTCCTTCTAGAACCTGCAGAAGGAAGGCAGCACTGGTGAAGCCTTGGTTTTAGTCTAGGGGAAGTCCCTTTGGGCCCTGTGATCTCAAGAAATGCAATGCATTGTTATACTGGGCTACTGCAATTCTGGTAATTATAGATTTACATTTTAGAAAGCGCCCTCTAAAGCCAGGGATAGTGGCACACGCCTGGAATTTCAGCACTCGGAGGCCGAAGCAGCAGGACTGCGAGTTGGAGGCCAGCCTGACCCCCTTCACGTTCAAGTCCTGACTGAGATACGTAATAAAACCTGTCTTAAAAAAATTGTTTTAAGGGAACCTGTTTCCTGCAAGGTCCTGAGGTTACTCTCCAAAGAAGGCTTAAGAGAAAGGCATCCAGTATCATGTGCAAAATCAAATAGCTCAGGAAAAGTAAATATTCTTCCCCCCAGGGCACGGCATACTGTCCTTTCCAAAACAGAAAAATATGGAAGGTCAAGATGGATTATAATTATTAACACAGCTGTAGTTCAGCGGATGGTTTCACGCACCCTGAGGATGTGTGTCCGCACCCGGGTGAAGGAGACCTCTAGGACAGGGGTCTGCTAGCTGGCTGTGGCGCTGGCAGGATGATTCTCCCTGCCCTGGCTGGCTGTGCTCAGCTTAGTGGAAGATGACTGCAAGGTCACAAGTTGAATCTGCCTCTGGGTCACTTAGGGCTAGAGGAAAAACTCCATTTTTATCACCACAGTCTGCCCTCCAGCCTATTAGCTAGAAATAATTCTGGGTCATAAGGGAGATGGAGAGAGTACGGATGGAAAAACCCTCTAGGCCCGATTCTTGACAGGAAGTCAATTGTGCCCATTTTGTGCACAAAGCCCACAGGCATGGGTGGCATGAGCAGGCAGCAGAGGGCGGCCCCTCCTCTCAGCCTGGATAAACCACCCTGGCCTGGAGTGGGAGCCTGGTGCAGAGCAGAGGGGGCCCCAGGCCCACCCGCATAGACCCCCTCCTCCACCCTCCCAGGGGTCCCTGGAGTGCATGGCTGTCCTGGCACTCACTTCTTGGCTGAGCTTCGGAAATCGTCTCTCAGCTGATGATTCCGCATTCAGATGTGTTTCCTCCGGACCGGCAGGCAGCTGCCACTGTCTCCATCAGCTCCGCTGCTCTAACAAAAGACACTAAATGGTTTCGGTGACAGAACTATCTCACAGTTCCGAAACTCCAAGGTCAAGGTCCTGGCAGTCTTACATCCTGGCAAGGGCTCTCTTCTTGGCTTGCAGTTGGCCACTTTCTTGACGTGTCCCCATGTGGCAGAGACAGGGAAATCGAACTGTGTTCATTCCTCTTAGAAGGACATTAATTGTGCCCTCAACCTCGTGGTCTTATCTGAATGTAATCATCTCCTACAGACCCCAGCCCCTAAGGCCATCACAATGAAAGGGGTTTGACATGAATTTGAGGTGGGTAGACACAAGTGCTCACTCACGTCATACCAACTTCCTTCTTGCCGTTTCTCCCTAAAATGGCTTCTGCCACAGTTTGGATAAGTATGTCTAAAAGGTTCATATGCTGGTGCTGTTGGGAGGCAGTGCAACTTCTAAGAGGCAGGGCATGATCACTGGAGGTGTCCCTGGGGCTGTGCTCTGGCAAGGGATTGTGGGACCTCCAGCCCTTCCTTTCTCTGTCTTCCTGGCAGTGTACACTTTTAATTTACCCTGTTCTCTTGCCCTGATATCCGAGACCAAGTTACCAGGTGTCAAGTGGACTGACACCTCCAAAACCATGAGCCAGAATAAATCTTTTCTCCTTATATGTCTTATGGAAAGGTGGCAAAAGGGGAATAGCCAGGTCAAAAGGAACCTCTAGTTTTAGTGTTTTGAGGACTTTCCTCACTGATTCCACAGCGGGTACACCAGTCTGCACTCTCTCCAACAGTGGAGAAAGAGAAGTGTTCCTTTTCCCCCGAGGCCAGGGCTGCATTTGTTATTGGCTGATTTTTTGATAGCAGCCATTCTTTCTGGAGTGGGATGGAATCTCAGTGTTGTGTTTCTCATTAACATGTTCTTCATTCAGGTCATCATCTCTGCAGTTATCTGAGAGGTTATTTTTTATTTGACTTTCTTCTAGAGCCCCATTCGTGCCTCATTACTTTTGGTGTTACCACCTGAGAGAGTCCAGGTGGGTGACTTCCGAATTGTTCTACCTCGTTGCCCCCGGGATTGCCTTTGATAAGCTGGAAGTCTGGGCTTGCATCTTGATCAAGTGTCCTCATTTTCTATTGTTTTGAGTTTAATTCCTGGGTTGATGCTTGCAAAGGAACAGATTAGAAGTAAGACTGGAGGGCAAAAGAAGATTATTTAAACTTTGGGAAACTAGTGAAGACAGGAAGGAAAAAGAGAACAAGAAATAAAACAAGAACAGAAAAGAACAGCAACAACAAAGAAACTAGAAACAGTGTTCATACTCATATAAAAATAAGCATGAAGAATCCAGAAAAACAAAATAAGAAAGAAAAAAAGGAGGGGAGGGTTAATTAAGCAACACATGCCTGTCAAGTGTGAGGTTGTGAGTTCCATTCCTGGTATGAAAAAGAAGAAGGAGGAGGAGGAGGAGGAGGAGGGGAGGAGGAGTTAGGGTTAGGGTTAGGGTTAGGGTTAGGGTTAGGGTTAGGGTTAGGGTTAGGGTTAGGGTTAGGATTAAGGTTAGGGTTGGGGTTAATCATCCTTTCCTAGCGGGTATCTGCAACTGGGTAAGTCACCAGCTGCTCTGTCTGCTGGCTGTTCTGCTGAAGTCCTTCTCCGTGGAGGCCCCTGTGGTTGCCTGTGGTCGCTGTGCATCTCCATGTTTGAGTTGCTCTCCCAGCCTATGACGCGGGCTCAGGGAGATGTGCTCTTCGCCATCTCCTTCTTGTGGGTTTGGATCTCTCTCTTCACTCTTCCTGGGGCGTTTAGTTCCAACTTCAGATCCTTGCTGGGTCCTGGAGACTCGGTTTCCTCCTTCTTTTCTTCCTCAGGTTGTTATATGCCAGTGTCTGGATACCAAATCTCAGAGCAGCTGTTTCTCTGCTGTTCACCACCCTGCCATCTTCCCAGAAGTCTTCACTCTCAGAGTGTTTAGGGGCCCACCAACATGCTTTAATTTCTTTTTGCACTATGTCTCCTCCTGTCTCTTTTCAGCATTGGGCATTGAATCCAGGGTCTCATATATGCTGGCAGGCATTCTACTGCTGAGCAGCACGTAACATCCCTTTAAAAAATGTTTTTAATTTTGAAGCAGGGGATGTGAAAAGAATTCAGTGTGTTGTGTACATGTTCCAAATTTTTATGAAGAATGTAATAACTATGTTCTGCAAATACATACTAATAAAAAACCCCTCAAAAATAAATAAATTTTAAGATTAGTGGCACCGACTGGCCTCACGGTTATGATCCTCCTGCCACGGCATCCTGAGTAGCTTGCTTCCCACATGTCTGCTCCTGCACCCAATTTAATTTCTTTTAAAACCGGAAGAATCATAAGATGTAGTATGGTAACCATCATCGATTTCCTGTTATCTCATTTTGAGTCCTGTATCACTTTCATTGCTTTGTTTTGATTGGTTTTATTCTGTTGTACTTTATTTGGTTTATTGTCTTTAAAATTAAAATAAAAAATAAACCAGAAGAAAATATGTAGAACAAAGAAATTATTTTAAAATATAATATGAATGCATTTATTTTTAGACCAGCAGTGTCCTAAATAGACATGTAATACCTTTTATGGAAGGAGGGGCTCTAAAAGTCAATAGTGTTAACTGCAGAATGGATGAAAAAGATGTGGTATTTTTATATAATGGAATATTACTCAGCTATAAAAAGGATGACCTTGAGGCCTTTATAGGTAAATGGAGGCAACTTGAGACTATCCTCATGAGTGAAATAAATAAGACCCACATTTGTAAATATCACATTGTCTCTCTAGTGTAAAAAATAATAAAAAACTGAAAGACTAATAAGATCCAAAATGTATAATAGATATTGTAAAAGTGAAAGGGAGGGAAAGTGCTCTAAAGGATATAACTATATGTATGTTTAATTGTGTAAGATAGATGACCGTATTACTAAGTTTTCATTATATCATTGAACAGAATGGTTTGCACTGTGAATATCTGAGCATCTATCCACTTTTCATGCTTTTTTTTTTTTTTACTTTTTATGCTTTGATTCTGTGACTTGAACAACTATTTCTAAGAGGACAATATGTAACTTATCAACCAGTAATTTCTTAGTGTTAATATTTTTATTCGAAATTATGTATTACCTCTACCCTTTTTCCTGTTTTGTCTTGTTTTTTTTTCTTTAAATAAAAAAAATTCATAGTGTTACCCTGGGATTGTGTCCGTCACAACCCCAGCACCTCCCAGAGTGCTTATAGCATATTAGAGTTGCTCAACAATTATCTGACAAATAAATTTTTACTACAGATTTATTTCACAGACAATACAAACTCAAACAGCAGGGAGGTCTCATCCAGCTGAGGACAAGGCAGGAGCCGTGGTTGCAAGAAACAGTGTTGATGGAGCCTGGTTTCCAGATCAGCCAGTCACCCTGGACCTGCCCAGAGAAGCCCGTGGGACAGGCCACCTCCTCAGGGCACTCCTGCCTCTGATTATCAGAGGAACAACCAGACAGCTGCCTCTCTGCAGCCACTTCTCACGCGTTCCCACACAGAGGCATTTCACTGGCTAAAAGGAAGCACCATTGCTTTGACGAGGTAACTCAAAGTTAACTCAAAGTGTAAACACATGCATCACTCCCCACAGGGCTCCATAAGTCTTTTTTATGCTTTGAGTAAAAAATGTGTGACTTTTTATTTCTCTTAGTTTGGTCTTTATAGGAATCAAAGGGAAGTGGTGATGTCGAGGGACATTTTTGACAGACACAACTTGAGGGGGTGCTCTGGTTTCCAGTGTGGAGGTCAGGGGTGCTGCTAAACATCCCGCAGGCACAGGTAAGTCCCCAGCAGCCGTGACGAGTCTCAGGTGTCAGGAGGTGTCCGTTGTGTGTTCTGGGTGAGTGGCTTGGCCGGCTTGGATCTGATGTGGGTTCGCTGTCCTGTGTCTCAGCGTCTAACCCTCAGCTCCGTGGAGCACCTGTGCAGACCGCAGCCAGTGGGGCTCTGTGACCATGGCTGTGCTTTAGCCTGCTCAGGCTGCTTGGCAATGGCCTGGCGGCCTGTGAACCACAGAGAGTCATGATCACAGTTCAGGGGCTGGGGAGACCGAGTCAGCGCATCTGCAGATCTGGGGTCTGGTTCATAGATATCACCCTCTTGCTGTGTCCTCACATGGTAGAAGGCATGTAGTAGTCTTTTGAGACCTCTGTTTGAGTGCTGGGGGTCACATGTGGGGCCTTTATATGCTGTGCAAGTGTTCTCCCATGGAGTTGCAGCCCCATCCTGGGGCCCCTCTTCTTCCTCTGCCTGGCCCCACCCCACCCCACCCTTCCCTCCTTTCCTTTCGTTTCCTCCTTTCTTGCCTTCTCTTTTATTTTATTTATTTATTTTTTGGTGATCACTGTTTATTATCTTTGTTAGAGGCAATTTTTGAATAAACTAGGATAACCCCAAAAGAAACATAAAAGACCCAAAAGACATCATGTTATAACTTAGAACAAAAACCTTGTCTGGCACTTTTATCTGTGTGATCACTTAGGGTTTGCTAGTCTCTAGGCAAGAATAAATAAACTACCAAGGGACTAAGGTACGTGTGACCAAAGCACGAACACTAGAATGGAAGGAGCCATGTCAGCTGCTGTTCTTAAGGGACTGGAATAGCACTTGCAAGCAGCTGGCTCCCAGACCTGTCTATAGGTATAGCTAAAAACTGTCAGCAGGGGGCAGTAATTGGAGCCCCTTTTTATGTTTAGTCTATATAGCTAGCATTATTTAACAATGTTTATTGAGGTCTGTCTCCTATAAAGGATATGGAAATTATTGGGGATCCCATTAATGAATGAAGTCTGGAATAAAGGCAGGTACTGCTTTATTCACCAAGGGAAATCTTGTCAAGCAATTCTCTCAAGCCCAGGGGATTCCCATTTAGTTATCTTAACAGAGTATCTTTTGTTTTTAGATGACCTACGAGAAGCAAATCATAACAATTACTACATTATTTTGGCCAATGAAAGACTCCCAAATTATTTCACATAGAAAACAATAGCCATTGCATTTGTAAAACAACTCCCAATATAATTTTGATTATCTGACAACCTGGATGGAAGCATGTCCTTAAATTTAACAACCCTTATTTGAGGCAATTTAACTTGTAGACATAAATATATTCACTTATATAAACTGTTTTCTATGGAAATCCAAAAAAAGGCAAAAATAAAAAAGAAATTGTTGCACTCAAACAAAGCAGATGTAGGTATTACAACCAGTCACTAGCACAAATGAGACACACTGGTGGACAAACATACATAAGACAACTGTTTATAAGGCAGAGTGCACCCAGGTGTGTTTGGCCATGGCTTTTCTATGAATCAGGCATAGCTATCATTTTAGTGAGTGCAGTAAACAAGACTGTAATGAGACTGTTCACACAGTCTACTTAGAAGAGGGCAAGCTGTGTATCCATCTGGTTCACCAGAATGGTTATTTTCTTTTCTGAAAAACAAAAAACAAAAAACACCTGAAGGTGTCTATTGGTTCACAGGTGTATGAATTTTGTGGTCATTCTTTGTCTTCTGGTGTCTCAGGTGGTTTGAGTTTTAGCTTGGAAAGGTGACTCCAGCTTTCGTGTACTTCCCTGGCTGGTTGGGTTGTCTGATGTCTGCTTCTACTCAGGTCTCTGAAGGTCTCTGGGTTGCCGACCCCTTGTGTATCTGGTGAGGTTTCCGGACTGCTGATTGCTCTGGTGTGTGGCGAGGTATCTAAGCTGCAATAAAGTCCTGGCCTTGTTGTCCACTGAGGTCTCCCAAGGTTTGGTACAGCTTTTCTGGCTGGTTCACCAGAGGTTACAGTTGAATGAGCTAAGAATACTACAGGTTCTTCAAATCAAAGTTGAGATCTCCACAGTTTCCATGTCTCCTTTTTAAGTCCCTTCATGGTCACCAAGATAAATGTCACCTGGTTGTGTGTAGTGGTCCCTGACGCTGAAATAAAGAGTTCAATCCACTCTTTTAAAATAAGTTTGCAGATACATCAGTAAAACAGACATGAGAGGGGTTTATTAGAGGTTATGTACATATAAGATGCAGTTGCCCAGTGAAATGAAGCAAAATATAGTTGGGAACTGGAGATGTTTAATGTGCTGTGGGTGGTGAAAGTCTTCTCTTTCTCTTTTAGAGCAGTGTGTTTCTTTATTTACTTACTTGCATTGTAAAAGATTGCCACAATCATACATATTTACAGGGTACAATGTGATAATTTGATACGTGTGCACAATGCATAATGGTCAAATCAGGTGGTTAGCATTTCCTCCTCCTTAAACATTTATTCTTTCTTTGTGTTGGGAGCCTTGTAACTCTTCTAGTTCTTTAAAAACATGTAGTAACTTGTTGTGAACTCTCATGACTCTCCTGTGCTGTAGAACACAGAACTTTTTCTTCCTGTAACTCCTTTGGCGGCCACTGTCTGACCTCCTTCTATCCCCTCTCCTTTCTACTCTTCCCCACCTCTAGCAAAAACTTCTGCTCTCTGCTATGTTAATTTTCTCACTTCCACATATGAATGAGCATGTGCAGTATTTGTCTTTCTGTACCTGGCTTATTTTGGTTAACAGAATATCCTCCAGGTCCGTCCCTGTGTCTGAGATCTTTTCCTAACGGCGCTAATTCTAAGCATGAGGCCCCACCCTCTTGACCTGCTCATCTCCCAAATGCCCCACCCCCTGACACCATCGCTCTGGGAATTAGGGTTTCCGCGTATGAACTGGTGTGGGGAGGGCACAATAATGGACTCTGTTACAAGACTGAGGGTATTGTTTGGGACTCCCTTCCCTGACCCTTAAGAGGGCCTAGTGAGAAGTGTTAGAAAGAGTTGAGCTATTTCAGGGTTCATCTTAATCTTGTGAGTTGAAAACAGGCAGTTTTCTCCCTTTGCTTTAGGAAACTCAGAGTCCGGTTTGTATCACACCTTTGAGAGCCATGCAGGCCCACCCAGAGAAAGATCCGTGTGCCCCGCTTTGGTTCATTGTACTGTTTGTTCCCGCATTATTTTCTCTCTGATCTATTTTTATCCTATTGTATTTTATGTATTTTTGTAAGTCAACTTCAAACTTTTTTGGAACAAAGTAGGGCATAAAACAACAAAATTGAGCACAGCTCTGTTGCCTTGACAGATTTTTTTGTAACATGCCAAGTGTAACTTTGGGATTGGATTGCCTGCCCAGGGAAGGCAGCCGCCTTGCCATCCCTTCCTGCCTCTCTTTCTCTCCATTTTTTTCACCCTTATCTTCTCTTGAGGGTCTCTCTCTGGGAGAACAGCAGCTCAGTGAGTTATGGCAACAAGTTTCAGAGGCCAAACCACTGACATCCATCTGCCAGCAAACTCCACTCCCTCGCCCAAAATGTTTTTCCCAGCTTCCCATCTGGCAGTTGGCAGGAAGCCACAGGGCCTAGGGGAGATTGCAACAGGGAAGTGGATAAATAAGCACTCCTATTTGTATTCCTAAAAATTTCTTCTTCTTTGTTTTTTTTTTCAACCAGGGCCTCAGGGCCCAGGGATGTATCACACACAGGATACTACTGCAGTCCAGTCCGGGACCCCTTATGCATGCCCAGCTATGCATCAAAGGGTCCTTCGGAAGCTGTGGTGGAGGGTTCAGGTGAGCTGGGGAGGGGAGAGGAGTGTGACACACAGGTGTGAGGCTGAGGCTCTCCTCTCTGAGTTCAGGCATCTTCCAGCCACTCCCACAACGACAACCCTCTCAGCTCTGGTAGCAACTGCTGTCACTTATACATACAGTCCATCCGCCAGCCTGCCCTCGCTTGCCTGCCCAGAACCAAAGGCAGCCCAGTGGGTTTCACAGCCTCTGCTCTGTGCAGTCCCTTCTTCTCCCAGCCGCAGTCTTCCCATCTCTAATTTGGGGCTGGTGTGAACCAATCCTTAGCTTCGAGGGTCCTAAGAGTCCCTCACTGTCTGAAATCCTCACTGCTTTTGTGTTCCTTCCTGGAGAGTGGAAGGGCTTACATGAAGATGGGGTCAAAGGCGAAAAGCAAGCAGGACCAGCTTGGATATCAGCAGGAGCAGTCTGAGGCTGTAGGTTTGGCAAAGGAAGGGCCCAACCACAACCCTGGTGCAGCCCAGCAGAGACGGAGGCCCTGGGAAGGACCATGATCTTCACTGAACCAGCAGCTGCTGCAGGACGAATGTGGCTGCCAACACTTCACCTGATAGCTGGCAGTGCCCTCTCTTTCTTGGGCTGCAGCCCGGGCGAGGCGGGCATGTCCCACCTGCAAGGCTGCCCTCTTGTGCCTGGGCTGCGCTGCCTGTGCAGGAACTGGACCCACCTGGCCTTTCTGGGCCCCAGCGTGTGGGTCACAGGCTAGGGGGCCTCATGGCTATGAAGGGCTTGGGAGCTCGTGGCTGGTCCAATCTGGCTTGCCACTCACCAGGCCCATACGGCTAGCCAGCTCCTTCACCTGGAGCTGCCTTGTCTATAACATGAGGGGCTATGCATAGTATCAACCCCACAACATTGTTATGAGGTTAAAGCCAATACAGTGGCTGGTACATGGCAGTCACAGGTGCTAACACAGTCCTCATCACACCAGTGGGACAGAACAGTGTATATCCAATAAACAAGAGCCCCTGAGGAAAGGGGGGTAGGACAGAAGATGCCTGAAGGAGGGCTGGGCCTGGGGAGCAGGCAGCCCCCGGGCTAACTCATCACTGAGCCAGGAGGCTTGGGTCCTGCAACCTGAATGAGAATTACTAAGCGATGTCCCAGAAGTAGCTCCTGGTCTCCGCTTCTGGCTGTGGAGGGAGGGACCCTACATAACACACATGAAATAAACCATGCTGGGGGGGGGGGCTGAGGTTTTTCAGGTGAGAATGAGGAAAGGAAAGGAGAATGAGGGAGGAATCCCCAAGCCCAACGCACTCAGTCTATCAAGGGTGCAGTGTATGCTGTCATTGCAAAAGGCACAGATAGGAAGTTGAAATCAACTGAATTAACACCTAATATTGAAGATGGAAAACAAACTGCTCAGGAAGGGCCATAACTGGTCCAGGGCTAGCAGGGGGATCTCACTGGCAAGATGGCGCTCTGTGGTTAGGCTAGGTTCTACTGTCTCCACGCATTCTTGGGGTCCATAGAGCCCTAACCAGAATGACCTCGTAGAAGCTGTGGAGCCAGCCAGGTCTCTGCAGGGTCCATGGAGTCCTGGGTCAGCTGGTGTGGACAGTCACAGGGCTACAGCATGCCTGGCTACACCTTCCTGCTGGGCCTTACCTGAGCAGTGTCCTCCTCTCCTGTCACCCCAAGGGAGGCTGCAGTTCCCAAGGACCACACCACTCCTACTGGCCTGCCCCTTGGTGTCCCAGCCCTGCTCCCTCCCTCCTGGCTACTCCACCACCCTTCTTATCACTCCACCTTAGCAAGTCCCTTATTAGCTCTAATGAGTCTGTCTAGAGACAGAGGAGTGGGGTGACATTTAATTATCCCTCTAATTGCTTCCAAGGGACATGAGTGAGGAGCCTAAATTTCTCTGCAGATGCTCAGGGGAGCAGGGTACAGCTTCTGCCAGAATTCAGTCAAATGTCTTCAGGCAGCCCTGCTCACACCACATTCCCTTCTTAAAGCCACCCAGGGCCAAGGGACCCTGGGTGTGAGGAAGGGCAGGCATCAAGGAGGGAGCTGAGGCAGCAGGGGAGGGGGTCATCCAGTCACCGGACCTGATTTCCCAAGGCACAGCAGCTTTGCCCCACCCAGGAGCGATAGCAGTGAAAAGGGCAGGGGCCTGGAGTGAGGCGGTGCCAACTGCAGCTCTGAGTCATGCTGTGACTTTGGAGGAGACCTCAGCCTCTCTGTGCACAGCAGAGGGGAATACAGAAGGGTTCTGCTCGCTGAGCAGCACAGCTGAACCAGGAACTTGGCAGCCTGAGGTGGATTCTCCAGGTCCTGTGGAGAAATGGGAGAAAAGAGGACAGAGGCCCCTTTGTGCCAGCCCCTCTGAGAGTCGAGTGCACCGTACAGTCTGGGTGGCAGGTCCTATGCATGTGAATGCCCCCCCCCCGCCTCATTCCGTACAGCTGTATAAATCCCACGTCACTGGAAAGGTGGCCGGAGTCCCATTTTATAGGAGAATGAGGCACCGAGAGGCCCAGTGACCAAGTGCCCAAGCTCCCCAACTGCTAGGAGCACTGCGGACGTCACAGACCCTGAGCCACAAGGGGCTGTGCAGGGAGGTAGGAGGACAGATGAGGCCTTGTCTTTCCAGGAGACACCCCAAGGGGCCAAGAAGGAAGCCACTCAGGCCTCTGTGAGCACAGGCTGCCTCAGGAGCCTGCTTCCGCCACTTCCCACCCAAAGTAAGTTCCCAAAAAGCAGAGACAGATGCCAGATGTGCTAGAGGGCTTTTTAATGTTTCCTTGCTGCTTTAACAATATCGTGAAAAAAATACACAGTTTAAAGTCTGGAACTGACCTAGGTGGACGCCAGGGCCACGGCTGGGGCAAGCACAGCCCCGTGATTACGCTGAGAGAGCTCAGGGTCAGGGGCAGGTTAGTGTCTCAGAGTCAGGGTCCCGGCAGGCCCGCCCCAATGGCCAGGACCCTGTGTACTACCATTAGTTCTCTCCCACTCCTCCTTCTGGCTAAGCAGAGGCGGAGGCTGGTCAGCCTATTCCCAGGACAGAAAAATAATCAGCGGGTCACCCCTGGGGCTCACACCCCAGCTTCCACTCAGTCCCCTGCGTAGAGTTACAGGAGGAGGTGCAAAACCTGAATTTCAGAAAAACAAGTCTTTAGCATTAAGAGTGTTCCAGGAATTGCACGAGGTATATGAATACTAAAAACATTATCTTTTGTTTACCTGAAATTCAAATTGAATTCAGCCTTCTGGTTTTTGTTTTGTGTATTTTTTTTTCTAAATCTAGCAACCCCCCCCTTCAGGCCCCTGGCCTCCACGGTGGGGGAGGCCTGCAGAAAGGAAGAGGAAGTGTGTGTCCCACACAGGCCAAGGGAGCCAAAGCACAGCCTCCACCCAGGAGAGATTACTTTTTAATAATAATTTTCCATAAATCTACACTGGCTTCCGGCAGCTGTTAATGCTATGGGGGTGGGGGTAAGGGACAATTCAAGAATGTGCCCCACCATCATTCAGACTGGGCTGGTTTCTTTGACACAGGAGCGTGCGTCCCAGACTTGAGTATGCTAACAGTCACTGTAACTTCCAAGAGGAGGAGTTGGCATAAAGGTTTTCTAAAAGGATTCCATTCTATTTATTAACACTGTTCCAAATATTGCTCTATAAGGATTTAAACGTAATAATAAAGAACAAACACACCCATAGGGCGGGGCCCCAGCCCTGTTCCTAGTGTCATCTGGGGAGGGCCCCTTCTTGGGAACCCAAGAAGCGGGGGACTTTCCTTCCATCTATTACCATCCTGTCCTCACCCCGGCAAGGGGATACACGTAGTGTCTGGCGCACGGCTGGTGCCCTGCTCCGGTCTATCTCCAAGAGGCTCAGGCTCTGGAGCAGGGGCTGAGGATGGAGCTGGAGGCAACGGGATGAGACAACACCTCCTCCCTCCTGCTGCACGCACGGGCTTGGCGCACTTGTGACCACAGCAGGGACACCAGGCAAGAGGGTGGAGAGCCAAGTGTCCTGGCCAAGGAGTTAGCTGCCTTCGGCTGAATTGCAATGGGTGCCCAAGGCAGGACCTCTGGGCAACATCTGGCATCCATTTGAGGCCAGGCTGGAGAAAGAGGAAGCCAGGAGGAAAACTGGTTCCTGCTTAGAGAACACAGCCTGGTCCCCCGGGGTGCCACAGAGAACAGGTGCGTGAGGAAGGCAGTCAACCTGTCTGCACCCAGGTCAGCCTCCCAGGTCCTCTGAGCGCCTTGGGCTCAGCCAGAGTTCCTCATCCACAGGTCCTAGGCTGCTTGTCACACAAGTAAGGTCAAAAGGTGGCAGCGGGTGGGAGCAGGGAAAGGGGCAGCCCCAAGCCCCAGCTACCTTCCGACCACCTCACACGCGGATCTCATCTTCCTCCTCTTCGTCCATGAAGGAGAACTCCTTGTCAGCCTGCCTGGGGACAGTGGTCTGGGCCCTGTCTGGGCCCCGGAAGGCTGGGCTGCGCTCCTCCAGGACACCAGAGGTGCAGCTGGACAGAGAACTGCTGTCCCGCGTGGTGTGGCTGCCTACGCTGCGGGCTGAGCTGGGGCTGGGGGCCGCCGCCGCCGCCCACCCCTCATCCTCCAGTGTGTGGGAGGGCCTCGCCAGGGGAGGGGCTGCCTCCGCTGAGCGGGGAGCCTGGGCCGGCATGGCGGGGCCCTCATCCTCATGGTAACTGCCGCCATCCTCCTCAGGGTCCCACTCGCCCTTGTCCATGATGCTGAGGACATCGCCCAGCATGGAGGGCCCCAGGTCGATGTGAAAGGACATGATGGACTCCGCGTGCTTCAGCCCATAGCTGGCCTTGGGCACAACGGGCAGATCTGTCAGGTCCCCGAAGGCCTGCTCGTCGAGAAGTGGGTCCGGGGAGTGGGGGCCCGTGGCCCCATTCCGACGGGGCCCCAGCTCCCCGGTGGCCACCTCCTCTGCGCTGCCTTCTCCCACTTCTGCCTTCTTCACAGGGCTGGATGACAGGCTCTTGGGCAGCCTGCTGGAGCCCTTCTCTGCGGCCTCTTTCTCATTGAGCTGTGGCAGGGACATGGCGTTCTTGACGAAGAGAGCGGAGTCCCGAAGGGAGCCCAGCATATCCCTCTGCTCCCGGTCCCCCCGAGTCACCGACTGCGACCGCTTGCTCCCCCGGAACTTCCGAGACAGAAGGCTGCGTTTGGAAGAGGAGGAGGAGGAGGCCTGCTCATCCAGGGACTCACCGTCAGGCTCACCTGCCTTACTGTTGAGGAAGGAGGTGTCCCCAAAGGCGTCCCCAGCCCGGCCCACGTGCATGGTGTGGCGGAAGTCACCCAGCGGGGCGCTGATCATCTCAGCTGTGAGGTCCACGCGGGAGCGGCGCTTGGAGTGCACCGAGCTGGATACCAGCTGCTTGAGAATCGGCATCTTGCTGGCTGGGAGGGGAGGCAGACCCTCCCGATGGCCTGGGATCAAATCGGAAGTCCGAACCCAGTGGGTGGGAAGAGTGACACAGGGAGATCACAAGGCTGTAAGCACAGAACAGGAGGGACAGGGTTAACACTGGCCACTGGACACCGAAGCCCAGCTGCCAAGGGCTGTCATTTAAAGCCCTGCTCCCCAACCCAAATGAAAGAAATGTGAACGGACCCAGCAATCAACGTACAGCACTGCCTGTGTCCTCGGAGGGCAGAGTGGTCCTGCCTCTAGTGAGAGTGCGGTAGCAAGATACACACTTGCCTTGCACCTGCGAGAGAAACCACCTTTCCTCTAAAAGACAAGGCCTCTCCCCATCACTCCCCAAACCCTGATGCTGTTGAGCAAATGAGATCATTCCCAAGGACAAACCACGGGACGGTGCTTCAGTGAATCAGGGCAGCCAGCCTGGAGACTTGCTGAAGTCCCTCCCGCTATCTGACCCCATCTCTGTGGAGCTGGGGGACATCTCAGCTTGAGTCACAGTCTTTAGTGAGAAGAGAATGACAGACCGGGCGTCCAAGGGGAGGGCAACGCTGCTGAGCAAGGGCAGGAACGTGGGTGGCCCGGCTTTCCCGAATGAGAGTTAGGGTGGGGCTGTGGGGACCAAAACCAGCTCCCCCGCCTCCCCGCCCCCAGAGTGTCCTGCAAACAAGGATCTCGCCTGTGCCAACTCCACAGTGGGCCTCTAAACTCTGGTCTCTTAGGGAGAATCTAGACCGTGAAACTCCCTCATTTCTAATTGTCAGTAGTGGAGAAAGGTAGAGCCCTGGAACATGAAGAACCCTTGTGGTAAGCTGGAGAGTGGGGAGGGGACAGCACAGCTCTCGGGCACCTCTATTCAGGGCCATGCTGCCCACAGCCAAGCTCAGCTCAGGCGCCGTGACTGTGCTGCTCCTCACCCTTCCTTGGTGTGCTCAACTCGGTCCAGCAGAAGCACAGCCTTCGAAGCCTCTGAAAGTCCAATACCCGCCCCTTCTCTGCCCGCCACCCCAGTTTCTCCCCTTTGGCCTCTGTCTCAGCACACAGCTCCAGAGTCAACCCGCCCCCCCAAATGCTCAGGTTCCCTTCGCCTGCTCAGGCGGTCACACTGTTTGTCCTCCAGCAAACACCTAGTTCTCAGACAGGCTCAGGGAGGGACCTACTCCAAGTGACCTGGCCGGCCCACAGCCAGAGAGGGCCCCCTGCCCTGCTGCTGAGATGACCCTGCAGGATGGCTAGCACTCCTATCTTCCCACCAGACCCACAGGCAAATTACCTTCCCCTGATTCCACCCTCCTGCCTCAGCCACCTCGGAACACACACCGAACAACCTGACCAGGGCCCAGCAAACCTTTCTGCAAAGGGCTGGTGTGCAAACATTTTCATCTTTGTGGCCGATACAATCTTTGTCACAGCTACTTAACTCTGTTCTTTTTATAAGACAATAGCCAAGCACAATATGCAAACAAATGGACAAGGTTGTATCCCAATAAAACTTTATTTACAGAAAACGCCAGGGCTGGCTGGAGGGTGGTACGTGCCAGGCCTGAAACCTTCCACTTGACTGCTCCCAGATGTGGCCTCTAAATAAACTAGTAAATGCAAAAAGAGAAACAAATGACAGGGTAGACTTGGCCCATGGTCAAGTTTGCTGATGTTGAATGCCTTAGGCGACCCTGTGGGTCATCTACGAGTCCTGGGCCCAAACTGGGAGTAAAATTCTCTTTGGCTAAATTCTCCTCAGCTCTTTGCCAGTCATGTTGGGCATAGAAGAAAATTAAAGCAGTTCCATGAGATCCCAGAAAACTCTGGTCTCTGCTGCCAGGGCAGGCAATGAGCCTGCAGCCTAGCTCCAGAGCAAGGGAATCTCAAATTGCTGGAAGCGATATCCACAGCTGCACTTTCACCCTGAAGCAAAGCAACTCAGTGGGGTTCACACCCCAGGGGCAGAGCTGGTGTCGGGCTGGTCCAACTTTGGTGCTTCTTCTGCCCACTCCAGGTCCTTCTGTGGCCTTTGGTGGACAATCAGCACTTCTCGGTGGCCACTACCAACTGAGTGCCCTGCCCACTGCTGGCCAGGGGGATGCAGAGAAGGGAGGAGACAGCCTGGCTGCTGCCTCGAGGCAAGTCCTGTGCGGCCCTAGAGCAGATCCTGACATAGTGGATGCTGTGTGCAGGCATCTGGAGGTGGGGATGGCGCTGCCCTGTGCACAGTAATGTTCACAGCATCTCTGGCCACCACCTGCTGGGTGCCAACAGCATTCGTACCCATTGTTCTATCATCTCCATCACCATCAGTGGTGTAGGGGAGAAGTATAGGGGGTGGAACCCTAGGCCACTGAGCTACATCCCCACCCCTTTTTACATTTTGAAACAGGGTCTCACTAAGCCACTAAACTGCTCAGGCTGGGCCAAAACGTGTGTTGGGTTGGGAATATAGGCCTTTGCCACTACAGCCAGTTCTGCCCAAGTTTTGGCAACCCAAATAGTCTCAAGACAGCCCAATGTCCCTGGGAGGCAAAGCTGGCCCAGTCTGGGATCCACGGCCCTGCTCACGGAAGTAAGGCATGGCAAAAAAGAGGCATGGAGGGGGCACCAAGGGTGGGAACTGGGCAAAATCCTGGTCACCAGACACTGAGTTTCATAAGCGTTTTGATGTAACAGAGGAATCCCCAGACCAGGAAACTCAGCCAGCGCTGTGGTTTTCCAAGTGAAGCACTCAGCAGAGAGCAGAGGGGAAACCACAGCTGTCAGGACGCACTGGAGTGCGTGCTATGGACCGCTGTGGTCACCCAGAGGAACCAAGTGTCCAGGCCATCACAGCTGTAGGTCAGGGGGCACCCCATCATCCCATTAGCTACCCTTTCCCAGCACAGCTTGGCAGGAAGGGCTATGAAGGCGGGGGTTGTGAAGACACTCAGTGAGGACGGAGGTGTGGCCTTGCCATGCATGTGTACTCTTTCTAGGCCAGCCTAGGGTCCCCCAGGATCCTGCTTGGCTCCACACCCCGAAAAATGGCAAGTCTTTCAATGCTATCTGCTTCCGAGGCTGCACTCCCAGGGCATGGCATGAGTCTTTGTGGGTTATGAAAAATCACCTTCAGTATCCAACAGGGAAGGGGCCCAAGAGAGCTGGGGTCTACACACAACCTCTGCTTGTCCCACTACTTCAGTGATGAGGGTGTCATGGCACCCAGCAGTCCAGGTAGGGGGAAGCCTGAGTCTGGGGGGGGGGTGTCTCTGAGTTTGAACTCAGATGAGACAGGCTGAGGCCAGCAAGAACTCACTCCTCGGGTTGTTCTTAGTCTTTGGTGTCACAGGCTCATGTGACACTGAGTCACCCTAACAGAGAATGATTTGGGGGTGAGGGGATGAACAGGAGGTTAAGAGCAAGGAAGTGATAGGAACCGTAGCTCCAACCAGAGGCCTGGGCCATCTGGGGATGTAAGTTTGGGGTCTTCTGGTACCCACCCAGAGGGGATCAGGCCCTAGGAGCGGTGGCTTGGGAGGAGCACTGCTAGCACTGACTCAGCCTTGGCGAAGAGCCTGAAACAGGCTGTCTGCCTGTGACAGCCAGCCATTCCCATGGCTTCCCACTGGGATATCCCCACCCCACCCCCAAGCACCTTCCGCTGCACTGTGGAGAAAGGTAAAGCTCCAGGAGGGCAGCTCACCCCACTGGCCACAGAACCAGGTGGGGAATAACCCTCAGCTCAGCCCCTGGGAATACTAAGGACAAGCGCTGCCCAGCCCCGTCACCACCTGCCACACCGCCGCCCATCCGTCAGCTGAGCAGCCCCTTGGCAGCCCAGCAGTGGCCTGCTCCTGGCAGTGTGGTCCAAAATAGGACACAGACTGACCTACGGCTCAACCCAGTACACACATGCTTCAACACCCACTGCCACCGCCACTGCCAAGGGCAGCCACCTCTGCCACGGGCCCTTTCTGGGTCCTAACCAGCCACTGACATCAGCTACAGCTAATGCAGTTGGACAGAGAGTGCTCCGGTAGAAGATGACTTTAGTCATGGCTTGCCATGGCCGCTGGAAGCTTTGTTTACTCTTCATGACCCATTCATCCGATTGCTGTCTTACTGAGACACCCTGCTTCCGCCAATATTTAAGCACATCCAACCCTCCATCCCTGATTCCACACCTGAACATCCAACCAAGCACCAACTGAAAACCTTTACAAAAAAATGTTAGTTGTGCTGAACATGCAGGGACTTTTTTCCTTGTTGTTACTCCCTAAACAATGTAGTAGAGGGCCAGGGATTCAGCTCAGTGGCCTAAGTGCCTGCTTGGCAAACGCGAGGTCATGAGTTTGATCTCTGGTACCAACAAAAAAATAATTTAGAATAATGCAGTAGAGCCATGCTTTTTACACCATCTTCAGGGTGTTAGGTATTATAAGCAACCTGGAGATGATTTAAAGCATCTAGCAGAATGCACCCAGGTTCTATGGATATACTGGGACATTTCCTAGAAGGAACTTGAGCGTCCGTGGATGTTGGTATCTGAGGGGGGTCCTGGAAGCAGTTCCCTAGGAATACTGAGGGACTGCCGCAGTCTTTTAGGGTGCTGGAGATAGAAGTGGAAACAGCACGGTATCTTCCCAGGTCCAGGCAGGTATGGGTGATGGGGCTGTGAACCTGTAAATAAAACAGTATCTCACAGTCCTCAGCACGTAGAGGGAAGCAAGGTAACGTGAGGAAGTGGGAGGGAGGATGCTGGGGAAGGCGCCCCAAGGACTGAGTGCCAGGAGCTGAGCGAGGTGGAGCCAGCAATGCCAACGATGTCAAGAAGGATCCAGTCCGAGGGAACAGCACACACAGAGGCCACGAGGCAGGAACAAGCGTGTGGCACTTCAGGCCTAGAATGAAAACCCGTGTGGCCAAGGTTCTGGTCACACAGGGCCCCTTCTGCCGGACAGGTGAGGATTCTGGAGGTCATTCTGTGTGCACAAACCAGTGAGCCATTTATAAGTTGGAGAGTGAACCGGCTCATAGATTTGGAACCCTCGGTGGCTCCTGCTGTCGGAGCCAGGGATTCAGACCAGAGTCTGGCAGGACAAAGAGGAGGCGGCCCAGATGTGGGCGTGGCTATGGAGGAGGGCACAGCCGGGCACAGTCAGGGCATAACTTGAAGTACAGGCGCCAC
Organism: Dolichotis patagonum; assembly: GCA_004027295.1. NCBI lineage: Eukaryota > Metazoa > Chordata > Mammalia > Rodentia > Caviidae > Dolichotis > Dolichotis patagonum. The sequence continues at coordinate 216,271 of PVJX010000264.1, read as the reverse complement.
CGAGGGTTGCTGAGGGCCCAGATGAGGAAGAAAATGGGTAGCATTCGGCAGGTTCTAGGCTTTGGGGCTGCTCTGAGGGGTTCTCTCACTCTGTCGCAATGAAGGCAGCTATGTGTAAGTCTCAGCTTAATATGGGCCACAACCTCTCCATTAGAGCCTGGCAGCCCTGGCTTTTGTCACCGAAGATAGGGTACTTTATGGAACATTCACCAGCGTCTACCTGAAAAGATAAGAAGACCTTGAAGGCTCATGCCTATTTAAATAGTGCAGAGGGCAAAGGCTGAGGGCAGCTGGAGAAACTGGGTGCTTTGATACGTGTTGTTGTTGCATGTTCCAGGAGTTTCCCTGAGGCCTGTGTGCGTGATTTGAGCTGACTTTAGTACTACTCTGAATCTTTCAGCTCCTTCACGCATACTGCCAAAAAGCACTGCTATTTGGAAGGCTGTTCGCAAAGGGGTTAAAATGCCCTATCTGAAAATGCTCTGTGCCTCAAGAGCCACAATTTCAGCCCCTCAAAAAAAAAAAAAAAGCCCCAAATGGGACCATGAAATATCACCGTTATGACTCTGTTAGCATTCGTGGATCTGTGTCAGATACCTCCTTAAAATACCTGGGCATGGTGGATCATACGTTTCAGAGATAGAAAGACCAAATAAAAGTCATGAATTGGAGCTGGGCCTTAATTCTCACTCCAGGATTCCACTAAAATAGCAACGCACTACCAGAAGTGTGAGGGCACCACATAAAAAATATCTAATGTGTAGTTGGGCGCGGTGGTGCACACCTGCAATTCCAGCACTCGGGAGGCTGAGGCAGCGTGGGCAACTTGACTTGGTGACTCTACCTCAAAAAAAATAAATAAATAAAAAGTGGGGGATGTAAATCAGTGGGAAGCTGTGGGTTTAACTCCCATTACCACACACACACCCTAAATTATGCAGATGCTATGCATGTATGAAAGTGTCTTTTTTATAGATTAAATACATGTGTTGATCTATGTATTAGTAGGTTTTAGTTTTCCTGTTTATTTTTCGTTTGATTTTTTAAAAAAATAATCAATAGTAGATTTTTACATCTACGGACTCAACTAACCTCATGTCAAAGATACTTGGGGAAAAATACCTGCATTTGTTCTGAACATGTTCAGACCTTTCACCCTGTCATTACTGCTTAAACAACACAGTACCACATTTATTCACCTAACACCTACAGTGCACTGGGTATTATAAGCAATCCAGACATGATGTAAAGCATACAGCAAGGTAGTATAGGTTATATACAAATTTCACATTATTTAAGTGAGGGATTTGAGCGTCAATGAATTTTGATATCCTGAGGGTGAGGCAGTCCTGGAACCAGTCCCCACGGATACTGTAACAAGTGGATTTAGGGGAGACATTAGGGTTTAAATCTAAGGTCTTTTCTACGCTTGGCAAGTACTGTACCACTGAGCTATATCCCGGTCCTCACCACCCACAACCCCTGACCCTGACCCCTTCACCCCACACACTTTTTTTTGGAGTCTTGCTAAATTGCCCAGATTAACCTCAAACTTGGAATCTTGGTATCTTAGCCTCCCAAGTGGCTTGGGTTTTTTGTTGTTGTTCTCTTTTTTTTGAGACAGAATCCAGTAATGTAGTTCAGGCTGGCCTTGTTGAGCTCACGGTGATCCTCCTATCTCAGCCTCTTAAGGGCTGGGATTACAGGTGTGTGGCCATCACATCACCCCAGGATGGCCAAATGCAGCTTGCACTGTGTCACAGATTTATCCAGCCCAGTGGTCTCTGTGAAGCCACAGGGCAGGGAAAGGTGACTTGCTGATGGTCAGAGGCCATAAGAGGTCTCAGTGAACTTCACCCCAACCAACTCTCCCCCACGTAACACTGCAAGGGTCACGGCCAGGTGCCCGCCCAGACCTTCCTGCACCTGTCAACTTCTTGCTCAAAGTAAGAGCCAGGAAGCAGAAGGAAAAGGCTCTATCCACAACTAGGGAGAAAGTCTCAACCCAAATTCCAGAGCTGTGCAGAGTGCTCACGATCCCGAGACAGGGTGACCTTGGGGTGCCTGTAACTATGGCAAGGTTTTCTCAGCTGAGTACGCGCACCAACTTTCACCCGCTGAAAATTCACTCAACGGAACTGGGTCATAGGAGAAAAAAGCCCCGTAGACAGCTACTCCCTGAAGCCTTACTCAGAGCAGCACGAGCCGGCAAAAACCCTAGCGCTCCGCAAAAACAGGGGGGCTAAGAAAACAGGGATCCATGAACTTAACGATTGCGGTCCAGCGACGCAAGCTAGGGTGCAGCTGCAACACCAAAAGGCTTTCAGCAGGAGGAGGGAAAAGAGGCAGTGCACGCACACGCGCGCACGCGCACACGTTTACCCAGAGCAGTGACAACTCTACCAACATGCACTCGTGAATTAAGACTAAAATGCACACAGAGAAATTCAGAATCATGTTACGCTTGAGAGAAAAACTATTTTTTTAAGTTCCTTTAATGTGGTAAGGCAATCTTAATAACAACAGTAAGAAGAATCCCAAAGCATCAAAGGCTTAAGGAAAAGACTTTAATTTCAAAACCAACTTAAAACTCTCTCTAGTTCTCAGGGCTCAGCTGCTGCAACTGAAAACACAGCACGCAGAGGCTGACGGGCCCCCGATTCGATCCATGCATATTCCCATTCTCCCCGTCTCTCATTCGAAGTCTCTCTCTCTGATGTCGGCCTTCCTTCTCTCTCCCCCCAAGGCAACCCCAGGCTGGACAAGTTTCTCAGACACTTGTTATATGCTTGGTTGTCGGGAGGAAAAATATGGATAGTAAGACACTTTCTCCCCCAGGAGAGAAAGTGCCCCCCAGCAGCTGCTTCCTGGTACTTAGGCCTCCTCAGCTGAGCAGGGGACCAGTGATAACAATCACTCCCACCCCACCGGAGACTGGCCTTGGGCCAGGGACACTCCAGCTCTGAGCTGGAGGCCAGCCTCCCACGCGACAGTGGGCTCCTGCCCGAGATATCCTGGGCAGGTGAAGGCCAGCCTCCTGCCACTCCCACGACCCCGGCTCGGCCACACGGGTCACACTGCAAGGTAGCAGAAAAAACAAGAAGGCGTGGAGGTCACTCAAGGGAGAAAGCAGCATCTGTGCCCTGGCGACTGGCCACGTGCCACGCTGCCCTTCTGTCAGCAGGCACCCTTCCTGAGGGGCAGCCACTGTACTAGAGACATCACAGAGGTCACGACCATACAAGAAGTGTCGCCATCATCTCCCTTATAGACAGGAAAACTGATGTTCAGATGGTGACCCTAGTTCCCAGTTAATACTCTACTAGCTGTTTCTGTTTTGTTTTTTAGGGTGTTTTGTTTTGAAGTCAGAGTCTCACTATATAGCCCAGGCCGATCGCACATTCATGGCGATTCTCCTGCCTCAGCCTCCCAAGTGCTGGGATTATAGGCACACGCCCCCACCCCTACCTTCTCATAGATGCTCAATGGTACTAGGAGCCCACTGCTGGCGGGAGGAAAAGCTATCTGTCCTGCGCAGATGTCCACAGCTGAGAATGTGCGAGGAGAAGGATGAGGTTGGAGAGCTCAGGAAGGCTGTTTAACAAAGACTTGAAACGAGGTCTCACTTCACGACTCCTCCATTCGAGGTGTGTCCCAGGTGGCCACGTTTGACGTCTCCTCAGATGGGACCCTCCGGGTATCCTGATGGTGAGTACCAGCCGAGCTCATCAGCAGAAGCCGGGACTCACCCTCCCAGTGTACTCAGGGGCGGGATTCCACAAGGGCCTGCTGCAAATACTTTTCCAGTCTGCCCTGCTCTATCGTCACTTTATGGTCTTTCTAGATGCAGCTCGCAAGGAGGAAGACTCGCTCACTCTGGCTCTGACAGTCTCCAAACTGATGCTTACCATGCACCCCGCCAGCCACTCAATCCAGGCCAGCTCCAGCCCAGACACACTAGGGACACACACCCATTTCCCAGAGACGAACAGCCTCATGCTCTGGTGGCTCCTACCCGGAAGGAAACATGAATGAGGCCCCAGGTGTCAACGCGCGTTTTGCACTGCTGCAAGGCGACGCACATCCTCCAGGCACCCTTGCTCAGGGAGCAGGGAAACAGGAGGGTACTGGGGGGTGGGAGGAGACAAATCAATCAGAGCAGGGCTTCTAGGGAGCTGCACAAGGAACAAAGCAATAATCCAGGCAGGCATTCTCTAAACATTCCCTGCAGATGGCCACCATGTCTTTGGTGGCCTCCCTGCAGCACATGACACACTTCCATGTACGCTGTGCAACTGGGTGGCCACCAACTCCCCTGGCCTCCTGAATGGTTGCAATGTGGCTGGGCTAAACTGTGAGGTGCTAAGTGTTCAACAATATGCTAGTCTGGGCATGGTGGCACATACCTGCAATCCAGCACTGGGAGGCTGAGGCAGGAGAACCGCTGTTAGTTCGAGGCCAGCCTGGGCTTCATAGTGAGTTCAAGGCCAGCCTGAACTGCATGATGAAACCTTGTCTCAAGAAGACAAAAGCTGTATGCTGCAAATGTAAAATTAGATCTTATATGGTAAATTAGATTTTGAATATAGCTAAATAAAATGTTCATTTCACCAATTGCTTGTTATATTTTAAAAAGCTTTTTAAGATGGATGTGGTGGTATACACCTACAATCCCAGCGTTTGAGAGGCTGAGTTCCAGGCTAGCCTGGGTTACACAGTGAGACCCTGCCTCAAAAACAAACAAACAAAATATAGATAGATAGATAGCAATATAAATTACGTGTAATGCTCTCTTTAGGCAGTTCTGTCCTTACTAGACAAGCGGCACTTTCCACTGTAGGAGATAGAGCCAACTATTCTTCACATGTGGATGAAACTATTCACCTGTTAACAAATTATGCAACATTGCTTGAAATTAAATCCCAATACTCTAAACTTCACATCCCCTGAGGTTCTGACAAACGCAACACTGTTTTAGCCTTTGGTTAAAACTCTGTAACTATCCAGCCAGCTAAATATCCCCCCTTTACAATTTCCTGAGGATTCCTGAGTAAATTATTTTGTTTCTTGCGGTTATCTTGTTCTTCACAACCCTTTGTCAAATTCCAACCCAAAGAACACAAGCCCATGATGCCTAACTAGAACAACATCAATGGTTATGCTTTTTCACTGAACTGCAAATAACACAAACATAACCTTCCCTCCAAACTTGTAATTTGCATTTGTTTAACCACTAATGAGGGCGAGCATTTTATTAAAATGTGCTTTTTGTCATCTGTTCTTTTTCTTGTGAACCAACTGGTCAAGTGTTTTATTATTTACTGGAAGGCCATGGCTTCACCTTTTCCTTTCGATTCATAGCACGTCTTTGTTAAGCCTATTGAAAATTTTGACTGTCATGTTTTGCAAATATATCTGCAAATTTATCATATCTCTGTTTACATTATGGTGATTTCATTGCTTTCTTTTCCATGGCTAAATCTGCCTTATGGTTTCTGGCTTTAGTGACTTTTCCTAGCCCTTGTTTTTTCCCCAAATCTACAGTTTAGTAAATTTAAAACCATTCATTCACATATACACACACCCGCACACACATACACCCTTACTTACCCTGAGATTAGAAGAAAATACCCCAAACTAGCCATGTCTGTGATTTAGAAAACTGTGAAGCACTTGAAATGGAACACTAAAAATTACAGTGTAACACTGAAGCAATTTTAGCTCCTGATCGCTTACAAAAGCAGTTTTGTTTTAAAATGTAAGCAAAGCAACAAATGCTATCTCCTTTGTCATCCATGAAATTCTCTGATACCACCCAGCCACCGGCCTATTTCAAGTCTTGCTCTTCTCCCCCTGCCCTCTTTGGTCTCTGTTTACTTCTAAACCAGGTCTAGAATGTTGCTAGGTACATTTTAAGTACCTGGTTGGGTAATACCTCTACCTTAACTTTTTTTTATTTTTATTTTTTAAGAGCAGAATATATTTATTGTTTCTCTGGGAGAGAGACAGAAGGGGTCCTGAGTGGGTTGCCCTCTACCTTAACTTTTGACCTAAAATCGTCTTAGCTTTTCTAATTTATTTAGTTTTCCAAGTAGACTTTAGAGATATTTTATGTTCCAAAAAGACATTGAGACAGAATAATATTATAATTAAAAGAAGAATAAATAAACTACTTTGGGAAAAACTGAGTCTATTACAACAGTAAGTCTTTTTTTTTTTTTTTTTTTTTTTTTGGTACTGGGGATTGAACTCACGACCTTGCGCTTACCAGGCAAGCACTTAAGCCACTGAGCAAAATCCCCAGCCCAACAGTAAGTCTTTTATTTATTAAAGTCTTGGTCATGTGTACGTTGGGTTCTTTGTTGTGGTAATGAATAGGTTCCTCTTTTACATACCTGTATTTTCTGGTTGATAATAAAAAGTATACAGGAAAGATACATTTCCCCCCCTAATATATTTAGGGTTGACCTATTAAATTTTTACTGCCTTTCACACTAATCAACTACTAATCAACTACATGACTGAATCCTTTCTTTCTTTCTTCCTTCCTTTCTTTCTTTCTTTCTTTCTTTCTTTCTTTCTTTCTTTCTTTCTTTCTTTCTTCCTTGTACCAGGAATGGAACTCAGGCTTGCCAGGCAGATACTGTGACACTGAACTAAATACCTGACCCCATGACTGTTCCTTCAGAGTCTGCAAATGGACAACCCCACAATCTGCAATAATACTTCCAGCCCAGGATTTAGCTCAGTGGCTTAAGAGCCTGCCTGGCAAGTGTGAGATTGTGAGTTCGATCCCCAGTACCAATAATAATAATAATAATACTTCCAGCTCTGCTTTTCATTGCTACGTAGTTACATTTGCTACAGTTGTCAATGCAACGTGGAATGCTGCTACTGAAGGAAACACCTCTGCTCACGGGATTTACAGTGATATGCTAAATCTCGGTGGTGGTAAAAAGCATGCAAATGATCTATCAGTTTTCAATGCTTACATGAAAACGACAATATTTTAGATGTAATGGGTTAAATTTTTAAAGTTCATCTTTCTTTAGTTTTTAAACTGTGGCTACTAAAACTCTTACCTTTACATGTTTGAAGATAACGTATATATAATTTACATCTATCAGCTATACCCCTGGCTCCTACCACCTATTCTTACTGACAGTATCATCTGAGAGTTATTGCCTTGTCATGCCTATCCCTGGATTCAGACAGATATTGTCCATCACCCTGAGGAATCTGCAGAATTTTACAGTTCATAGAGGAGAGCATGCCACCACCTGGATAATATACCTGTCACTGCTAGGGAGTACAGCAGAGGGAATCCAGTGTGGTTAAATTTTGTTGTGTCTTATTTGTCCTTTTGTTGGATTTGAAACAGGGTCTCACTGCGTAGCGTAGGCTGGCCTTGAACTCATGGCCCCTCCCACCTCGGCCTCCCCAGTTCTAGCAGTACAGGCATGGGCTACCACGCCCAGCTTCCAGTACGGCTTAAACAAGAGAACGAACCAGGTTAGGTTTAGCAGAGCTTGGGAACGACCATCTCTTGAGTTCTGACAGGCTGTGGTGCCAAGGAAGTCACTCCAGGAATGTTATCGTATTGCTACTCAGCCTCAGGGAGACAGTCCTGCACCAGCCTACAAGTATCTCTGGGCCACAGGTCATGCAGGAAGTATGAGAAAGAAGTAACAATTGCTGAGCTTTTACCCTGCATCAAGCATTGTGTTAGATGCTCCAGGTTGATTAAACTGCTTCTCTGTTGTAGTACACTGTCCTAAGCATTTGAAAGGCTTTATCACTCATATTCTTCCCAGTAATCCCATGGATTATAATTATCACTCCCACCCTGCCGATAAGAAAATGACCGTCTTAGAAGGTTAAATCATTCAATCAAGATGGAGCTGCAAGAAGAACCCAGACTTGCCAGATTCTGAATCAGATTTTTCTACTCTGGCGTAACAAATACTGGAGGTGCCACTGGGAACTGCCTTGAAGATTTAATGACAGCTATAGCTGCATGAAAGCTCACAGGAGGTATGAAGTTTTGCATACAATTTCTAGTTAAAGTCCCCCTAATCTGGGCACCCCATTCTCCACCATTCCAGGCAAGTACAGTTTAATCCTGGGATGCCCGAACCTGCAGCAGGAAACCCTTGCCTTTTGGGCTGCAAACGGGTTCATTACTTCTTACCTCCATTTTTACCCCAGAACCATCTACCTCAAACTGGAAGGAAGTAAGAAGGAGGGCGAAGGAGAAAGCTGCCCTCACCCACCACCTAGAATGTGAACAGCTCAGAAAAGGAACAAAAAGGAGCCAAGGCCTGGGAATGACCGGAAAGGACAACCATGGAAGGAGCCCAGAAGACGTACAGCCAGTGACTCAGGGACATCCGGCAACTCTGCTTCCTTAGAGGGCCCTTCCTGGAAATGTGTGTTTCCCGGAGTCTCACCCAGAGCAAACCACCAGCACAGAGGGCAGGAAGTGTGCCAGGCTGGGGGCTGAACTGTCCCCTGAGGACAGCTCTCCTGCTCTGGGAGTGTCCTGCACTCGGCAGCAGGACCCCTCCCTCCCTCCTGCTGCCACGTCACAGAAGGCAGCAAACACACTTGAAATCAGATCCTCTAGGCCTCATTTGGTTTCGCTTTGCCAAGGAGTAGGGAGCACAGGGACACTGGGAGGGGGGTCCTCTGGAGTGAGCTTTAGGGTGGCAGATCTGCCACTCAGATCCGTCTAAAGCTTGGGTATCAAGAGCCAGACTCCCTGGGTCACAGCTGGTATGCCACAACAGGGAAGTTACTTGTGCCTCGGATTCCCTCCTTAACTTTCAAACCACTGATGACATTTTCTGCCTCCTCATTAGAGGATCGAATAAAACCAAAAAGCACTTAGCACACACTGCCCCTGGGTGGCCACCATTACTTCAGGGGGGCGGGGGACAACAACACCTAGCATACCCAATGACAATTTCTGTCGTTCCTCCAACTTCACACAAAAGTGTCAGCCCCAGGCACACATATGGGGACACTCAATCCAAAAAAGGCTCCAGAGTATGGCATGGGCTGACCCCTTTCCAAATCCTGGGGTCCCGCAGATGATCTGTTACAGGGAAAAGCCTCTGAAGCCCAGGTATAGATTCCGTCCTCTCTCTGCAGTCCCTTTGGCAGTAAGGTCAGGCAGCCCTAGGCTCAACTGTTCTCTTGTCATTTTAAGTCATCTAGGTTGGCGTCAAACTTGCAACCCTCCTACATCAGGCTCCCCGGCAGCTGGGAATATAGGCATGGGCGACCACTGGGTCTTTCCTTACCTTTCATCACCTTTTGTGGTGCAGAAGGGCAAAGCCTGGATGTTCTCAGGCAGGAGGGTTTAGTGAGTTTGAGGTGGGAAAGTGGAAACTCCCCTTCCTCTCTAAGGTATGAGATAACGTAGGAATGCAGGAGAGGGGTGCTACCACTGTGAATCATGCACAGGGCTTCAATTTAACCAGCCACAGGAAACACAGGCCACATCTTTGCACCTACCCCGATGATTCTGAGAGGGATCTACGTACTCTACCACTGGCTCCTACCTTCCCTCTGAACACCCTGGGGTTTTGTGCCCCTCCACCATTTCTTGGGCAGCATTAGGCTCCACCCCAGGGGTTAGCAGCCCCTCTCTGAATCTTTGGGACTCCTCCCCACTCTCCTACAGGGGCAAGAGCCTAAGGAAGGGCAAAGGGTAGCAAGCAGGGACCAGAGGACAGGGCAGAGAGAAAGAAGGGCCAAGGGAGAAAAGCTACAAGACAGAACCTGGCCTCACTGTACTGTCACTCTGGGGGAGCTTCAAAGCTGGAGTCTCCAGACCAAGTTTAGTGACTGTGCACAGGGAGAACCCAGAGACTGGCGGGGAGCTGGTGGCTGCCCCGTGACCTCCTCTGCCACCATGATGGCTAAAGCAGAGTGTGGTGACGGAGGAGGCCGTGGCTGAGCATTACAGTGCCCAGGGTCCTTTTGCCCTGGCACTATTGCTTTTTAGATGCTGTCAGCCCTGGGAAGAAGAAAGGAGAGGAAACACCAGGTGCATTCATGGCACACCCCAAAATGCTCTCACCTGAGCCCCCAAAGGTAGCTCCTTCAGCTGGGGAGGTGGGGTACAGATCACCAATCCCCATTCCAGGCTGGCTCTCACTGCCAGCCCTGCCACCCCGGCCTGTCCCGGGAGCTGTAGGCCGGTAGTGCCTGAGGGGAACTCCAGTGTTCCTTCGCTGGAACGAAGCCCAAAGTGCCTGCGGGAAGCACATTTCAAGGGGGAATGAGACTGTGGGAAGCAAATGCTAAACTTCCTACTGTCCAGGTCTCCATCCAGACAGGGCAGGTACCTGTGTAGACTTCCCAGGGCCCTTCAGAAGTATGGTACAGTACTGGAGTATGTACAACTACAGTTGGGGGTCAGGACATTCCAGTAGACCACCTCTCAAAGTGTCCTCTGCACAAGACTTTGAGTCTTTTTCCACAAGGTCAAAGAAAGCCTGTATTGCCTGGCTCAGGTCAGCCCTCTGAGCTCCCAGGGATTGCTCAACCTCTTTCTCCACCCACCAGCCATATCTCTGGCATCAACCCAGCTCCCCCCCCACCCCCACCCCCGTTCCTCCAAGGGACAAACTCCTCCCCCCTCCCTCACAGGGACAAGAGCCTCTGGGTCTGTGGGACAGTCTACAGGCCAGGCTGGAGGTACCGCCTCACAGCACTCCTGACACTCTGGCTTTGGACCCTTCTACCTGCACCCCAATCTAGATGGGATGGGTTGAACTGGGGGAGATAAAGGAAAAGAGTGGAAGAAAGGGAGAGAGATCAATATCAAACACCTGGCCTCCCAGGCCGGGCACAACTTGTCCTGGTCATAGAAATCAGTTACTCCAAAGGTGCAGGGAACTACAGTTCCAGAGCCAAAACTAAAAGGCCTTTCCTGCAAACTCTTGCCCCCCCCCCCTTTGGCAGGATCTCTCTATGTAGCTTAGGCTGGCCTCAAATTTGCAATTCTTCTACCTCAGCCTAGGGAGTGCTGGGATTGATTACCAGTATGGGCCACCACGAAAAGTTCCTGACTTACACACTGGGGGTCTAAGAGTCCCCTTCCAGGTCAGCATCCACCCACCCACCCTCCTGCTTTGTAGATGACACTTGAGACCCTTGTTTGAGTGTGACTTCCTGGTCACTAGGCCAGGAGACCTGAACATTAGTTCCAAGAGGTACAGGGCAGAAATAGGTTGGGTACACACTAGTTGGGACAAGCATCAATGGGGGGTCAGATTCTAAGAGAGAGATCTGGGGGAAAGAACAGAGGTTAAGAGAGAGAAAGGCAGAAACCACAGAATATGGAAGAAATGCTCAAAAGCAGAGGCCTTAACAGCTATGAGTCCATAATGACCAGGGACCCATGAAATCCTGGAGATGTAGAAGCCAAGCCAGCCCAGAATCCCCCCCACTTGGGGCAGGCTCACTTTATCAAACAGCCACCCTTCTGTCCCTGCTGGGATCAGCAGGATCCCTGGCAAGACCCCTTGGTGTCCCTCGAAGTCCTAAGTCCCCGCTGTAGGAAGGAGCAGCTATCCTCGGCAGTGGCCGGGCGAGCTCCACGTTTGGGACAGGGGGAATAAACCACACGTATGGGCCACAGGCGGCTCACACAGGTCAACTGATGAGCAGATGAGTGAAGAACCAACACAGCACCCCACACTCAGGCCCCAGCCGCCCAGCAGAGCTGGCGCCTCACGCCTCATCTTCGCCAGGGGCCTTGGGGCTGCCCTGGCTCTGCTCCAGCAAACCCCTATTTCTGAAAGCTCAACTCCCCCTTTCTTTGTGCCCTGTTCTTTGTTCTCTTAAAATTCAGTCCATCCTGCTGGTGGTCCCCTCCTCCAGCCCAGCTCAGAAAGGGGGCGGGAGCTGCTTCCCAGTTATAAGAAACCCAGACGGTGTCTCAAAGCCGTACTGCACTGCAGGAGCCCACCCCCACCCCCACCCCCGGCAGGCCCCTCAATGTTTACATCCCCCCCATGTGGGGAAGGATGTGGACTGTCTGTCTCCCTTGAGCACCCCAATCTCTAAGAAGGGTAGAGGACTTCTCAGCAAAAGGACAGCCCCCCAGGATAGTCCCCCATTCCAATACACAGCTTCCAGGCAAAGAACGGAGCTGTGAGCCCCGCTCAGAGGTGGGAGCCAGGCAGATTGCAAGTGTAGGGGCGATGGAGGGGGAAGTTTCCACACAAGAAAAGAGAAAGCATTGTATTTCCCCTCCATTCTCCCTGGGAGAAACAGAAAACTTCCAAAGCCCAGGCCGCAGTATCTCATCGACAAACACAACGAACCTGGTTTGAGTTAGCAGAGAGCAACCCCACCCCCCAACACACACACACACTCTCTCTCTCTCTCTCTCTCACACACACACACACACATACACGCGCGCGCGCGCGCGCGTACGTTTTAGTACTCTCCCAGGAAGCCGAACCAGGCTGAGCTTTCCAGGCCTGGCTCCCGCCGAGCCCCTCGGGCTGGGACACTCACCCGCGGATGGCCCGGATCCCCAGCGAGCAGGGCAGTTCCTGGGACACGCCAGGCCAGCGGGCGGTTTTGTAACTCCAGCTGGGGGCGCTCCGAGGGGCGGAGCCAGAGACCCCGATCCAAGCTCAACCGCCCGAAGCCTGAGGTTAAATCATTAACCAATCGCTAGCAGACCGCGACCTCGCCGTGAACACTGCGCTCAGGGCGCACGCGGCGCGCAGCCCAGCGCAAAGCCGTCTCCCCGGTTCCGAGGCGGCCGGCAGCTAGGCTGGGCCCCACCCCGTCCAGAGGAGCCTGGGCCTCTCGCGGCCTTGGCCTCCAAGTCTTCCGAGGAAGGCGGGCGGGGCGGGAGCCTGGCTGGGAGGGAAGGAAAGAGCTGGCGGGGGCGGGGCGGGGGAGGGTTTGTTCCCTGGGCCATTCCCTTCCAGGCAGCGCCTTCCCTCCTCTCCCCGGTCCAGTGACATTGGGTAGCGTGTGCTGCAGTGTGTGTACGAGGGCGAGAGACAGTGTACACGCCTCTGTCACTACAGGCGCACGAACGATGTGGTTCTGATTCACAGGGAACTCGGCGCGCACACACCCCTCTCCGGCAGACTGCGGGCTGCCGAAGGTTGCGCTGCGACCCACAACTGCAGACACCCCATTCCTGGGCCATGGGGTGGACTTCAAACCCTGCCTCTTTGGCCTGCCGCAAGCAGCACCCTTGGCCACACCGGCGAGTCCCAATCTTGGAAGGAGAAATCGATCCCAGCCACGTCCCGCCTTTTGATACTCCAACTCCCCAAGCCTCACTCTACTGGGACACGGTCCGTAGCTCCGGGTCCCGACACCCGGACAGCTCCACGGGCGCCCCGGCCCAGCCCCGCCTCCCCGGGCGGGCGCGGCGACAGGCGGCTGGAGGAGAACCCGGGGTCTGGGCGCCCTTGTCCCCGGCCCGTGGCGGCTCCCACGCAGGCTCGCTCAGTGCTCACCGCCCACCAAGGGGCTCAAGCCCACCCCGGCCTTGCAGGGCGCGCGCGGCTGTCACGGCCAGAAGCGGGTGCCGGTTGCCTACCTCGGCTTCCAGCGTCCGGGGCGCGCGGTCTGCGAGGCTGTGCGCTCTCCTCGGTGGGCTCGGCGCCGCGGCCCGGCCGGCGGCCCATGTCCCCGCGGGCATCCAGCTCGCTGTGGCCCTTGGGCTCCCGGGGCTGGGAGCCGGCGACACTCCCCTCGCAGGCTCCTCCCCGGTCCCCTCCCGCACCGCCCGCGCCGAGGTCGTGGCGCCGCCGCAGCCAATGGGCGTCGCGAGTCTCAGCCCGGCGGCTCCGCCTCCACGGTTCAAATCTGAAAGCCTGAGCCCTTTGGAGCTCGGTGTGGGGCCCCCTGGGCGGGCCAAGCTGGGGGCGCCCCCTCGTCCTGCAGTCAGGTCGCGACCCTTCGCCCGGGGCCCCCAGGGCAGAGGTGTGTCTACCTCGGAGGCCGCGCAAGCGACTCTCGGCGCTTCCCCATTTTAATCGCCAGAACCCGGGAACCCAGCCCGGGAGCCGGAGGGCGGGCGCAGGCCGGCCGTGGACTCGGTCCCAGATTCTCAGCGGAAAGGGAGCTGACCGGGGGAGTCGGCTGGCCGAGACCCAGCCGGGACTGGGGGTCAAAAGGTTTCGGTCGCGTGACCCGACTTGGATCGCCCTGCCCTGGTGCCCAAGCCTGCAGGCTCTGCCTTCTCAGTATTCAGCTCAGCTTTGCTCCGCGAACTCAAAGGGGGCATGAACTCGCGAGTCCCCGAGCAGCGTCCTATGAGAAGCAGCCTTAGGCTCTGCTTTTTAGAGGAATAGTTTCCACTGTGAAAGTTCGTTACCAAAACAGTCAAGGCCCGCGCTGGAAATACGTAACTCAAGTGCAGCCAGCCCTGGAAGCTCCCTAGTCTAGCTGTTCAAAGGAAGTGGGGGTGGAGGCCTCAGGGGCTCCAGCCTCCCTGCCTCCAGCGTGGCAGCGGGGGTCCCTCAGTGCTCTTCTCAGTTTCCTCTGGACGGGGCCTTCTCACGACTTCACTTCCCCTTCTTCTCCCTTTTCCCGAGAGCGACTTGCGCTCCACAGTCCCTGTATCCCGCAGTGAAAATCAAACACCACACTGGACCCAGGGACTCAGGGCGAAGGCCAGGCACTGACTGAGGCCCTGGGTTCTGGGTTCCCATCACCAGAGCCAACAGCAAAAATGTCAAAACATCACTGAGAGCTGAGCATGGTGGCACACGTCTGTAACCCCATCACTGGGGGTTGGGGGGTGGGGGGCTGAGGCAGGAGGATCACTACAAATTCGAGACCAGCCTGGGCTACAAAGTGAGCTCAAGGCTACCCTGAACTACTGCATAGTGAGACCCTGTCTCAAAAAAGACAAAACCAAAACAAAACAAAACAACATCACTGGGACTAGAAAGTGGTCTTCAGAGAGACTTGGGAACCAGAAGTCATGGGTTTGAGTCCTGGCTGGGTTATCAAGGGGGATGGTTTCCCCCTCCGCGGGGCTCCCCTTCGGTTTCAGAGGAACATGGAGCCTTCCCCAAGCCTCACCTAGAGGTTGTGTGAAAGGGGTTTAGGACATGCAGCAGCAGGCAAAAGGCCCAGCTGCTGTCTGCAAGACGCATTGCAGCAGCCCTGGGTGGGCAAGGGCAGCTACAGAGTGTTCCAAAGTATCTCGTGGATTGCCAGCGCTCCCAGATGCGGACATACAACTTCCAGCTTCCAGCTCTGGAAATGGGAACAGCAACCTCTACACATGTGCCTCCCCCTGTAGGAACAGGTTCGGTGAGACCCCTAGCAGGAGAGGCCGCACAGGCCCCAGAGGTCCTTTCCCCTGTTAACTCTCCTCACTTTGCGCCCAGCTGGGAGCCTCTTTTTCCTCCACACCTCCACAACTTCAGCAGCTGGAGTCTCATCTGTACCCACCTCAAAAACAAAAAAACAAAACGCGACCTTCTGATCGTCTCTGCGACATCTCCCTCTCCTCCTCTCTTTCCTTCCATGTTTAATAAGTGAAGGTTTTTTTTAAAAGGCTAGCTATTAGTAACTTAATTGCCCCACCATTTTAATTTTTAAATTTTTTTATATATGTATTTTTGGTAGTACTGGAAATTGCACCCAAGGCCTTCACATTAAGCTATATTACAAGCTCTTTTATTCTGTATAAGGTCTCAAAAAGTTGTCCAGGCTGGACTTGAGCTTGTGAGGCCCCACCCTCACCTCCAGCCTTCAGAGTGCTGGGATTGCAGACATATACCACTCTGCCCAGCTCTCCTTTCTTTTTTTGTCTTCTTTTCTTTATTTGTTTGGCTGTTTTTGAGACGAGGTCTCACTAGTATTCCAGGCTGTCCTTGGACTCACTATGTAGCCCCGGCTGGCCTCGAGCTTTCAGGAATCCTGTCTCAGCCTTCCAGGGGCTGGGATGGTGGGTGTGCACCACTGTGCCCAGCTCTTTTCTTCTTTCGCATCAACCTACCCCAGGAGCCAACTGCCCGCCCTCAGCTGGGGAAAGTTGCACACTGCCTCCTTGTCACTGTCACTGCAGGGCAGGCTCATTTTCCTGCGTCAGCTAGGAGACAGACTAATGTCCCAGGCCAGCCTGGAGCCTGGCAGATGGCTAGCCACTGGCTTGGCCTTTTCCCACTTAACTGCTCAGGCTGTAGCTTCCTTTTCACAGCTGTCAGCCTGGGCTTTGGTCTTCCCAATTCAGCTCCTTGTCAATTAAACAGCCTCCGAGATAAAGAGTTCTGGTCCCTTTGTAACTCCTCCTCCCCTTATTCAGATTCAGATTCCTTCCGCAAACAGCAGCACAGTGGAGGTTTGCTTTCCAGACAGAGAAAACCAAACCCAAGCCCTGCCCTCAGGGTGCCCAAGGTGGGCTCCGAATGCCTGGGGGAGGGGCTCAGTACTGCAGCCTAGCAACACCTGGGGAGACTGACTAACGGGGCCCACTAATTTCCCCTGACCTGTGGATTTCTCTCCTAACCACCAAACCTCAGCTTCTAGCCCATCTTTCAGGCTAGTGCTGTCTATGAATAATCAGAGGAAATGAACCGAATCAAGAACTGGAGGCTTGAATACCTGCCTTAAAATTTCTGGCAAGTGCTAAGCCCCAGATTTGGAGGAGGGATTTAAAGTCTTAAATGCACCTTTGGTGTAATTTGACCTATAAGCTTTTAGGCTCGGGTGTGTGTCTCTGCCTGTCCCAGGTTTGGGCGTGTGCAGTCCTGGCAGCTGTCTGCGCCTGCCTCTTCCTAGTGTGCCCCCCACTTGGGGTATATCTGCCAGTGTTCGTTAACATCCGGTTCTGGGCATTGTAGTTCGTTATGTTTGCCACCTCCACCCCCAAGAGGGTTGGCTAGGTTGGTTAATCCCACTTCCTCATAGAAAAATTGTGGTTTGGTGTTTGCCACAAGGTATGACTCTGGGCATTCTCTCTCCTTCTTGGTGGTAAGAATCGAACTCATGGCCTCATCCATGCTAGGTAAGAGTTCTACCACTGGACTGTACCCTCAGCCCCCATTTTCCTTTCTGAAATGATCTGATGGCCAAGGCTTCTTTCCCTGAGAACACCCTGTGCCTTCCCTTTTCTATTCTGAGGTCTCTTCCCTACTGAGATGAGACCGAGGTGGTCCAGGAGCCGACACCTCAGGGTGTCACCAGGGCTTGATGCTATCACGTGGAGCCTGGGTGACTTCAGCCAGGAAGGCTCTGGGCTACTTCACTGTCTTGGTTCAGGACTGAGGTTTTTTCACTCCTGGGTTCCTTGTCCTTGGGAACCACGTGGAGCTTTGTTATGGCTGGGGCTGAACTCGCTTAGCCCCTGGAGAGAGCCCAGGCGCCTGACTCAGAGCCTGGAGCTCAGGTCAAGACCTGCTTCCCACTACAGGGAGGAGACCCACTTCTAAGAGCTGTTTCTTTCAGGCTCCAGGCTCATGAAGTCTACCCTTTCCGGAGGTAGACTGCACAGCACTGCAGGTCTCTGGAGAGACCAGAGCACACTAGAGAAGACAGCAGGGCTTTCCTAGGAGGTCCCTGGGGACCACATGATAACCAATTCCTACTTGGATCTGCAGCACGGGCTAGCACTCAGTGCAGTTGCTGGAAGAATGAATGAGCAGAGTCCAGAGGCCGCCTCCCTCCTTTATCCTGTTTATCACCCAGTCTTAGGCCCGGTCTTAGGCTAAACTCTGATCATTTCCTCCAAGAGACAGCTCTGCTGGCCGCCTGCAGGGTCAGATGTCTGCCAGAATGGCAGCTTCCGGGAGCTCCCAGCATGCATAGGCTCCAGGGTTATAGAGGCCACTGTCTCCAAGGCTTCCTTGTATTGGTGACATGCTGTTCATCTGTCTGGGGACTTTCAGGGGGCAGGAGCTGACTGTAGGACTGAGCTGGGTCCAAAGAAAGGATGAGCTGAGTTACGAGGTAGTAGCAGAGCACACAGGCCCCAGAGTTTTTCAGAATTGCATCCAGGCTCCGAGTCAGGACTCCTCAGTTGTATTTACTGGTTGTGCAAACTTGAGGGAGTCGCTTTGAGTGACATCTGTAAGGGGGCACAGTAATTACTCTGCCTGCAGGGTATAAGGAGACCAAGCATGTGATCATATTTTGTGACCTGTCAAATCCAAGGAAAGATCCCTGTTGCTATTATTGTTACTAATGTATCGAACTTTAGATTTCTGGGGATTCCCTCCATCTCTCTTCCTGAGAAAGGACAGAAGACATAGGCTCCCTGCACTCCTCTTAGTAATCCTGTCTGCCACTGGGCACCGTCATGTATTAACAGACTTCCCCTTGACACTGAGGGAACTTTTCCAGGATAGCGGGAGATGATACCAGCTTTGTTACTGATCCAGGAGGGAGAAAAGAAGGGGTAACAAAGACATAGCCAACGCTCTGGGCTTTGAGAGTTAGCGTAGACTTCAACTAGACCATAAGTCATGGTGAATGTTCCGGGTAACACCAGGTTGCTGAATCCCAGAGCTTCACCTGGCAATGACACCTGGAGAAAGTGAGACAGCTGATCTGTTCTTCCCCGGGGGCTCCTTCCGGTGCTCTGAGGACAGCTTGGGACATAAGGGGCTCAAGGCCAGCCCGAACTACATAGTGAAATCCTGTCCCAAAACAAACACACCAGCACAAAGGTGGGTAAGGCAAGTCAGAGCTCTGTGGGCACCAGCCAGTCTCAAATTAAGGGCCCAAGTTAGACCCTCTGGATCAAGATTGGTCCCCAGCGTCCATCCTAGCTCAGGATGGACTCTTGCCTGCTGGTACTTCCCAGAATTGAGCTAACAGTAAAACAGTAACAGCATTATCTGCTGGAGGCAAGCCTGGGCTGCATTTTGTTTTGTTTTTTGCAGTACCGGGGATCCAGCCCAGGGTCCAGCACTGAAGCCTGGACTTATGCTAAGAACTGTGATGGGCATACTCAAAGGGGCCCTAGGCAGGGGTGGGTGGAGAAAGGACCCTGGTAACCAGTACACATCTCGGGTTTCTGGAAGGACAGAAAGGACAGGGAGTAGGGAGAAAAAAAGCAATTTTGTTTGAACCTAGGGAAATACTTTTTTCTCCCAGCTCTCTGGCAAATGTGGCTTCAGTAAGGAACACTTAGAAAAGGTAGAGGCCACTTATGGAGTGCTTTATTTCTTTATCATGTACTTTACTAGATGTTAGGAACGCTGCATGGAAAATCTACAGAATAGTTGCCGTAGTGGATTGGTACCTGGAGGTCAATTTAAACACCAGCTGAAGTGAATCAGGGCGGTGCTGAGCGTGGAGGCCCCCCAGGACTGTTGCCAGCGTAAGGAGACCTGAAGGAGTGTCGTGAGTTCTCCTGAGTGGTAGTGTTGTGTGGGGCCGCTGGTTCTCCTGGAGGAGCTGGCCATGCTGGCTTCCCTGATACAACCTCGCTGTTATCGTCAGAGGGGCTCGGGGCCTTGTTCCTGTGAGTGGCTGTGGCTCAGTTTGGGGAGCTCCGGTCCTTACTTTGATCATCGCTTCCTGGCTCCAGAGGGGAAGGTGTGTGCTGGGTAGTCTCCGGGAGAAGTTTGTCACGCTGGCTTCCTGATATGTGCTCAGCTGTTATTGTCAGCTGAGTTCAGGACATCACTGTGGCTGAGGATGGCTGTCATACTTTTCAGGGGAGCCCTGGTCCTTATTTTGAGCATTGCTTCCTGGCTGCAGTACAGAACCTTTGGCGTGCGGGCACAGCTCCTTCACCCCACTGGCACAGACTTTCTAGCTTCCACCACTGACCTTTGGGCCTTCCCAGCACAGATCTGTGAAACAGACCTGCGTGAGTTATTGTGGGGGGCTCTGGGTTTTCAGCTAATCTCATGCAGGTTATTGCCATGGGATCCGGGCCCTCGGCTGGATTCTCTAGGTCTTTAATGTGTGGACAGATTTCCTGCACTTTCTTTGTATTTGACTCCTTGGGTGACCATTACAAATAATAGCATAAATTATATGTCCTATATGTAACTGTTCTCCTTGCAGCCCCTGACTGCAGCAGTTGCTAATATTATTCCCATTTTTTTCAGATTAGAAACAGAGACAAGTGAGCACTGTGCTCACAATGATACAGTCCAGATCCTGAGCTAGAAGAGCCCAGGCAGTCAGGCCGTAACACAAAGCCAAGAGCCCAGAGGGCCACAGATTCGAGATGAAACACAGAGATTGTGTCACTGTACCGAGTGTGGCTAGCAAGAGGGGCCTGGGATCATTTTTACCAAGCAGGCAGACTCTTACTGACACAGAAGGTGCAATGCCATTTCAAGGACATTCACCCTACTTGGAGGCACTTTTTAGAAGGCTGCATTAATGGCTCAAATCAGCACCTTGCCACTGTGCCCCCCCACCTGCCCAATTAAATAGTTTCCCGGAGCTCAGTGCATTGCCCAGGGTGAAGAGGAGGAT
This sequence comes from Dolichotis patagonum, assembly GCA_004027295.1. Classification (NCBI taxonomy): domain Eukaryota; kingdom Metazoa; phylum Chordata; class Mammalia; order Rodentia; family Caviidae; genus Dolichotis; species Dolichotis patagonum. The sequence goes on along the minus strand of PVJX010000264.1, from coordinate 195,826 downwards.
GATTAGAGCTGAAGGTGTCACTCAGCATCCTCTGCAAGCCAATGTGATGTGACACCTCCGTCCAGATGTTCTGAGCACTTAAAGGGGCAGCACCCTCAAAGCAGGAGGTTCTGGGCCCCAGGCCTTTGACTGGGGCACTTCCTGCTTTTTTCCTCTCTTTGTAAAGAGTCCCCAGAGAGTCTAGACTCGGGTTGGACTTATGATATCTTCAAACTGCTGGCTGCTCCTAGCCTGTAGTATCTCAGCTCTGAGCCCAGATGGGAGGCCCCACTGGAAAATAGAGGCTATAAGAGACAGCTGTCCTGTCCTTCTGTCCTTACAAATCAGTGCAGAACTGATTGCCAACAAGACTATGTCCTGAGCCAATAGCTCCTCCTACCCCCACACACTCTGTGGTACTGAGGATTGAACCCAGGACTTCACATTAAACTATATCTGCAGATCCCCACCCCACCTTTTCTTTTTTTTCTTTCACCCCACCTTTCTTTCTTTTTTTTTTTTTTTAACCTAAGACAGAGTCTTGTTAAATCACTAAGTTTCCCACTAAATTGCAATTCTCCTGCCTCAGGATTCTGAAATTACAGGCATGAACCCAGGGCCTTTTACACTGACCTACAGCCCTAGATCTATTTTATTTTTTATTTTGTGACCATTTCTTCCTAAATTGCTAAATTAACTTATAATCCTCCTGCCTCAGTCTCCCAGACTGCAGGCATTAAAGGCATACACCACCACACCTGGGTTTGAGCCTGTAGCTGTAAAGAAAGGGCAAAGGAGGAGGAGGCCCTGGCTTCTCTGTATCCTTCCTAGTCATGGGGAGAGACAGGAAGAGGTACAGGAAAAGGTGTTTCTGGGCTGTGCATAGCTGTCAAAGCTCATCATTGTGGCTGGTGTTTGTTCTCTTCAGTTTGCAGTTGCCTCAGTGTTGTCTTGGTGTATGTGTGTGTATTTTTTGGTCCCGGGAAGCCGTTAAGACATAACAATAATTCGTCCTAGTCTGATGTCAAGGCTCATTTACACATCCCAGTTTGATTGTTTCATGCTGCAGGAAGATGGCTTTCTTCATCTCAGAGCTCCTGTCATCCCTATAGGCTAGATGCTCTCCTGAAAGTAGTTGAAATGGAAAGCAAAAAGCATACTAGGGAAGCTAGCAGTGAAGAGTCAGAGAGGAGATTATCCAGGCCCAGGACCCCGGCCAGAGTAGCTGGGGTCCTTAGCAGCAAATGAAATCACTGTGTGTGTGTATGGGGGGCGGGGTATCCAGCGCAGCAAAGCTTTGTCCAAGGACTGGTAAGTGTCAGAAGGGAAGGCCAGGGCGAGGGTGCTGAGGGGCTTTGTAACCAACGCCACAATGCACTAATGACATGAACTTTGCACAAAAGAACATCTCCTTCCCTTTTTGTGTACTAGGAGTTGAATCCAGGGTTTCTGCAGTGAGCTACCTGCCCTCCCTACTTTTTAGACTAAATTGCCCAGGTTGGGCCTTGCGCTTGTATTTCTCTGACCTTGGCCCTCCAGAGTGCTGGCATTTCAGTCATGTGCCACCACGATCTGGCTTTTCCTCTTCGTTTTGAGCAAATAATTTGATTACTTTTAGGGGAATGATATAATATTAGAGATCACGTAAGCTTGCTTTATAGAACAGAAATAGCATCTAGAGAGGTGAAGTAATGTCCATAGGGTGAGACATGAGCTCTCCTATGGCCAGTGTAGTGCATTTTTGCACTGCATGGGAGTTTTTCCACGTGTTATTTGTGTAGAGCAGGGGGTCCTCCACTCTACTCTCCAAGCGATAGTGTATAAGACATAAAGGAAATCAGGGTGGTTGTGTTGTGTTTGGAGTGAGGATCCCCTAACTCCATGGATCTGCCTCTTTCAATGTACTTCTTGGGGTCCCCTCAAACTTTAGGACATTATCTGAAAAATCATAACACTAATCATGACGATAGTAAACCCTCCACATGGATCATTTTCCATCAGATGCTAGGCAAAATTCTGAGAATTTTATGTGATTCATTTGATCTGCAGAGAGCCCTGTGACACCTCAAACCAGTTGGACTGCCTGTGTGTCCTGGCAAACGGTGTCTCCAAAATAGGATCTTTGCTAGCTGAGGTTGAATTCTTGTTCACATACTGTCCCTGCCTGGATAATCCTGTCTTCCCAATCCGCCTTCTCTCCTCCCTTTTTCTACTTCACCGCTGTCTCTCCCTTTCCCAGAGGGCCCAGAGAAAGCCTGGGTCCAGATTGGGTGGATTTTTTTCTTTGCAGAACTCACAGGAAGACTTGCTGGTCTTTTCTGCTTTTGTTTATTTTTGCTGTGCTGGAGTTTGAGGACTGGCTGATCTTATCCAACTGGGAGCTTGTTTGTCAGAGGCAGCCTGAAGATACATTCTGTTTGACATACACAATGCTTTTAGCTACTATTCCTGCAAAAGAAACTCATACAAAGACAACCATTTTGTTATGCTTCTTGATTCTACGGTCCTTGGGGGTTTGGCCAATTCACAGAAAGAATGACTTGCTTCTGGTTATGGAGGATTTTACCTAGAAACACTCCAAGGAAGGGAGTGCACCACTGGGGAGGGACTTGAATTATCTGAGCATCTTCACACACACATTTGGTGGTAAATGTTGGCTATCTGCTGAGATCTCAACTGAGCTGTTGGCCAGAACACCTATGTTTGTACCCTGCGGCATATCTTGGGCTTCCTCTCATATGGTGGCCAAGTGCCAAGCAGGAGAATCTCAACACACCAGGTGGAATCTCTATTGTATTTTATGACTATATTTGTTTCCTAGGGCTGCCACAACAACGTACTATAGTAAGCCCCAATTTAGGGATGAATTTTGTTCCAGGAGAACGTTTGGAGTAAATAAGTTGGATTTCTTCCTAAATCTCACAAAGTGAGTCTTACACAGTACACTTTTGACACAAATACATGATGTGAAGCATAGAAACCCAAACACACACTTTCAGTAAGTACACAGCAGCACGACTGTGACAATGTGCAGTGCACAGCGAAGCTACTTCTGTGACTTGTTCACACCTCCGAAAGTTTGTAATGTGAGGCTCCTTTGTATCTGTGAGCATTCACAACGTGAATGTTGGTAAGGTGGCCATGTACTGCGCGTCAGTGAGTTAAACAGAAATGTATCGCCCCACAGTTACGGATGCCGTAGTCCAAAACCAAGGTGTTGGCAGGGTAGGTTCCCGCTGAGGCCAGTGAAGGAGTGTGTTCCCTGCCTCTCCTAGCTTCTGATCGCCTCAAGCTTTCTTTGGCTGATGCAACACAATAATCCTCCATCTTTTTGTTTGTTTTGTGAGTAGTTGAGACAGAACCCAGGGCTTTGCACTGAGCTACATCCCCAGCCCTTCTTTTCATTTTTTAATTTTGAGACCGCCTCTCACTACATGGCTAAATTGCCTAGGCTGAGTTTGAGATTGTGCTTCTCCTGCCTCAGTCTCCCAGAGTGCTGGTTACAGTCATGGTTACAGTCATGTACCAAAATGTCCTGCTCAAATTTCCCTTTTACAGTCGTATTGGACTAGACCCACACCAGTGGCCTCATATGAACCTGATCATCTGTAAAGATCCCATTTTCAAATAGGGTCATATTCACAGCAGCCAAGAGTTATGAGGATGGAGAGGGTTACAGTTCAACCTGTAACAGTGTCTTAGCCTTAGAGGCCACGTGGCATCACTTTTGCCCCCAGCAGGCATCACTTCCTTCCCCAGGCTTAGGGACCCTACCTTCCCCAAACCGTGGGGTGCTAGGGCTAGAACCCAGGGCCTCACACAGGCCGGTGAGCGTGCTGAGCGCCACCAAGCCACACTCCCACCTGGGACTTCCCTTTGGTTGTGAGCAGTGTCAGGGACGTGTGAGCTGAGAGGCACTGCTGCGACCGTTTTCGGAAGACGCAATCTGCCACAGCCATGTTTTCAAAATATATATTTTTGGTTGCTAGTATTGAAGCATAAGGGGAATTTACATAAACCTGATTTCTAGCCCTTGCAAACTCAGATGAACCTGACAGTATGAGGCTGTCATTCTCGCATGGTGGTGGGGGTGGTGAGCAATGGCTGCCCCTTCTAGGAGGCCAGCGGGCTCTCCAGATGACCCACTTACACCCGTATCCCCTCTTTGGAGGCTGTGTCAGTTGCCATCAAGTCAGTGCGTGGGGCTGTTATTTCCGTCATGCTCAGCTTGCTTGCTGCACCTAGTTCTGGGTGCCCGCTCCCTGGGTGTCCTGGGGGCATGTCTCCCAACCCTCGAAGGCCCTGCAGAGGAAGCTTTTGGGGCAGAAGCCCAGAACTCCCCCATGGCGAAATCACTGTGTCGTGACCTGGATACTGCCACCCTGCCCCACCTGAGAGCCACGGCGGGGAGCAGAAATGAGCAGTCTCTGATTCACAGCCCAAGTCTAAGGACCAGTCTAGGCAGGTCCGTGTCTAAGGGCCAGTCTAGGCAGGGGCGCGGGGCCGGACAAGCAGAGGCAGTTGGCTCATTAGAGAGGGGAGGCCAGGCGGGGGTGGGAGGCCACTGGCAAAATGCAAACCAAGGTGGTCATCATATCTACCCTTTTCCTGCCCCTCCTTCATGGTCTCCTTCCAAAAAAATGACATCAGGACTAATTCTGCGAGGGGTTCCCTCACCTCTCATCCTTCCCATCTATCTGTGCCTTCTATAACCTTGGCAGATCTTCCCTGCTAGGAGCCAGGTCCTTTTATGTGACAAATGCCATGGAAGTAAACAATGCCAAGATTACTAACACTACTTCTGTGTCATCCCAGGGACCTCAGATTGAACAGTAACTTTCTCCACCAAAGAGCCTGTGGCACAAGACAGTCCAGGCCTGGAAGTGACGGAATGGGTTCTGTTGTGCTCACGTGGAAGCATGGACAGGTCCTTTCATCCTGGGAGCTCCAGCCTTCTACAAGCCGCAGTGTGTCTGGAATGGTCCCCAGGCAGTGGGCGTGTCTCTGGAGATCCTAACTGTCACCTTGGGGAGGCTACATGGTCACTCATTGTCTGTTCCTGTTAGCAGAAGATTGTGCAACTGTAACAAAGTCTCTGAGCAAGCCCCATGGTTAATGAGTCCTTAGTGGTTGGACTGTTGGCTTCTGGTGTGAGCTGATGAACTTGGGGATTTGCCTTCCCCCTTATACTCCCAGAGCTGTGGTGACTGTGACACGGTCCCATGCAGTGGGCACAGTGCCAGGTCCAGAGAGCAGCAGGATCTGTCCCCACCCACAACTGGGCTGGGTGAGTCCTGCCCCCACCCCCACTGCCCTGCCTTTCCCCAGAGATGGCCACAAGGAGGGCACCCGAGTTCTGGTCACCAGCATCTGTGATTAATATTTCTCAGGCCGGTGAGATTTTCCTGACCTCAGGGAATGACTGTTGTTTAGCTCTCAGGGGTGGAAGCAATTTAAAAGGGGGGAGGTTGGGAGAGACAGGAAAACAAATATCCCATAATTGCTGATGTGATTCAGGGCTGGCTGGAGTTTTCTACAGAAATCTAAGGTGGCTGGGGAGGTCACGGAACAGGCCTCAGGTCCCTGGCCCTGGGATCCTATCAGTCTCTGCCAGCTCATTCAACCTAGATTCCTGGAGATAAAGATGCACATTGCAGCGTAGGAAGGTTCTGGGGTGATGTAATAACTCACCACCAACTAGGTGGCTTAACCAGAACCAATCTATCCTCTCACAGCTCCGAGGCCAGAAGTCCGAAGTCAAGGTGCCAGCCGGGCCATCAGCCTCTTGCAGCTTCTCCTGGCTCCTGGGGAGCTCACCACTCTCTGGTTTGCAGTATCATCACACCAAGAGCTACGCTGTGTTCACGTGGCTTCTCCTTTGAGTATGTCCTGTGTTTCCCTGTGTTCTCTCCTCCTCACACAGGGACACAGGTCACTGGGGTTTTTGTTTGTTTGGTTTCTGGGTTTTTAAAAATCCAATGTGACTTTATTTTAACCAATTACACTTGGAAAGACCCATTTCCCAATAAGATCACATTCTGAGGTTCCCAGACGTGTACACGGGGAACACTATTCAACCTACTACACTAATGTTGGCTACCTGCCATGTCTGGGGATCACACCAGAACCCCAGAGGGGTCTCAGCAAGTACAGACTTGACTTGCAAGCCACACCAGGGGTTGGCAAACCCCTAATCCTGTGTGTTTGTGTGTGGCTCATGAGCTAAGAACGGTTGTTACCTTTCTCAGCCTCTTTCCTGTCACTCCATTCTCTTGCCTGAGCGCCGCGTGATTCAGAAAAGAGTAGCCAGGATGGTATTTTGTTATACATGAAAATTATATACAACTCAAGGCCCAGTGTCCACAGATAAAATCTGATTGGAACACAGCCAAGTGCATTCATTGACTGTCCTCTATGACTGTCACATATCACACCAACATGTGACAATGTTCCCTGCCTGATCTGTCACCCATCCACAGTTTGGAAGTCTCCCCAAGCACTCAGGGCTGCCCCTCTGGGTGGAGTAACGTCTGAGCGCTGGGTGAAGGCTGCTTAATTGTTTAAAAAGGGGACACCATGATGTCAGGCAGGCCTGGGTTTAAATCCATGGCCGGCCCTTCCACTTTTGTATGAGCAGGTGTCCTTATTTGGGGGGCTGACACTCCACCCTCTGGGGTTGCTTCAAGGATGAACTAAGATATAGGAAAGGCCTACAGCACAGGCATTATCATCTGATTTGGGAAACAGAGTAGAAATTTCCACAGGGAGACCAACATTGGAAGGTATGGGGAGGCCTTGCTGGGTGCCTGCTGGTTCTTGTCTGCCCCATACCCAGGTGCCCCTTTACTCTGTGCCCAATAGGGAGTCTGCCCTGCATGGACTGCCTCTCAGTGCACCCAAATTCCCACTGAAAATTGGGCTCAGCTATAGTAAGCTGGGGCAGAACAGAACGAGAGTGATGCTGGGAGCTGTGGCCCCCCCCAGTGCCCCTCCCGGTCTTCTCTGGGCACCCCCCCCTTCTGACATTCCCTTTCAAGGTTCCACAATCTCTCCATCCGTCCCTGGGCCATTTGGATCTGGGGTGGTGATACCACCTCACTGTCACCAACCCCGGGACTTGGAATACTCCCCCGTAGTTCCCAGCGATTCACCCATGATGTGAGAGCAGTCTCTTCGTAACTCTCTCCTCCGCTGAGCCTCGGCTGCGGTGCCATCGCTTGCCAGCTTGACTGGCACAGTTTGACTGTCCAGCTTAGCTCCCCGTCCCCCAGACACCCCTGAATTTCTGAGATTCAGGAGTTTTTCACGGGCAGTATTTCCAGCTAGGAAGAACCCCCAGGAAGGGTGGAATATGCCTGGATGAGGGAGTGGTAGTTAGGCATGACAGAAGTGAATTGTCCTCAGAGCTAGAAGCTCTTGGATGATTTTTCTCTAAGTCATTTTATCTGCACCCGATAGCATAACCCTTTACCTGTGCGGAGTGTTGTATGGTGCACAAATGATTGTAGCACACACTCCCCTCCGAGAACTCCCACACTTCCTGCCAGGTTGACTGATGTGTGAGGTCTGCACAGCCCCCACCCTTGCTGAGAGTTGGGACTTGAACATGGTTAAATGTAAAGTTTTGACAAACAACAAACACGGTTTTTGGAGAAGTATGTCTTCTGAAGAATCTGGTTTGTAGTTAATTTCCTCTTACCTTTTTATATTTCACTGTATCAAAACTTCCTTTATTAGGGATGAGATCTAGAACATCCCCTGACAGGCCCATGTGCTCAGAAGTTGGGCTTTTGGAAATGATTGGATCATGGAGTGGATTAATCAACGGATTAGTCCGCTGGAGAGTTCGGAGCTGAGTGCGCTGTCAGGAGACAGGGCATGGTTGAAAGAGGCAGGTCACTGCGGGATGCGAGCTAGAGGGGTCTGTCTTCCTCCGCGGCTTCCCTCTTTGTTCTCTGTTAACCTTGCAGATCTGCTATGAGCAGCTTTTCTCTGGCAGACCCTTCTGCCATGCCCTTTCTGCCTTGGAACCACCGACTATGGGCTGAATTCTCTAAATATCACGAGCCAACAATAGACCTCTACTCCTTTAAACTGTGGGTGCTGGCTACTCTATCCAGTGCGCAGCAGTGACCAAGACATCCTTTCCTAGCCTGTATCCTCCAGAGACCCCTAACCTTTCTCACCTGGAGACTCTAGATAACCCTCCATTCCTTTGCCTTAAGGAAACAAACAGAGCAGCTCTGGTGGTTTGGGGCTTGCTTTTCCTCAAGCAAAAAAAAACTGGGATGGGGGTGGCGCTCAGGGCAGGGCCCTCTGGAGGACACTTGGGAAAGGTTACTTCTCTAGACTTGGATCTATAGGTGAGTCGCTGGAGAAGGCAGATGGTGTCCCCACCCCGCTGCTGGGGGCTGGTGGGGGACCTGAGTTTCAGGTGGAAGGTGTAATTAGTGAGAACTCCCATCTGCCCGCCCCACGAGCTTTTTGGTCAGCCTAGGTAACTCAGAGTGCTTTTTCCCATTTGGAAACTCTAAGAGCTTTGAGAATCTCTGCAGAGTTCTGAGCAGCCACCGAGGGCTCTCTCGGTAAGGTTCCCTTCTGGGCTTGAAGGGTGTTAGCACTTTCACAGTTCAGACTAGTTTATTAGGTCACACTGAGGCTCCTTGGCTTCAGAAAACATCACGTCCTCACCCTCTTCTTGGTAGAGTTACCATCCTATTTGTTTTTGGTGTAGACATTATCACTTCCTCTCTAACGTATTTTGTCTGATCATGGAACTGTAGGTGGTCAAAGTCCACTAACCATGGTTCGGGGAAGAAGATTGGAATTAAAGAATATTGTGCAGCTTCTTCAAGACCTGGAACAAAATGATTTCCCTATGTGCCATATTTTTAGGAGTCAGAGGCCTTCCTTCCTTCCTTTCTTCCTTCTTTCCTTCCTTTCTTTTTTTCCTTTTTCCTTTTCTTTCTTTCTTTCTTTCTTTCTTTCTTTCTTCTTCTTTCTTTCTCTTTCTTTTCTTTCTTTCTTTCTTTCTTTCTTTCTTTCTTTCTTTCTTTCTTTTTTTCTTTCCCCTTCCTTCCTTCCTTCCTTCCTTCCTTCCTTCCTTCCTTCCTTCCTTCTTCTTCTCTTTGTGATACTAGGAACTGAATCCAGGGCCTCATGCATGCTAGGCAAGCCAGCTACAACAGAGTTCTGTCAATGTCCTTTCTTTCAACCCTATCATTATATCTGCTCTGTATGGCCATCTCATTTCCCTTGGGAAAACAGAGAGGTACTTTTTTTGTCTTACCATTTGCAAGGGATCATTCTGGAGTCACTCCACTCTTCTGACTGCAGAATCTCTTCCATGTTATTATGCTATAGCCAAATATCCTCGGGCAGTGGGCCTAAAGTTATTTCTAATGTGGGGGTAGGGTTCCAAAGTATGTGTAAGATGAAAATTATGTGTAGTCAAAATTACCCTTGAAAACCCCTTATCAACTTGAAAATTGGTCATAAAGTACAGTATACATGGTTTGCACTATAATATAAGCAGAAACTCTCTTATCTGACCTCCTCTTTACCACCTAGTCACTTTAATGAATACTCTGTATTCTCTTGGTAAAACATACAGTCACCCCCAGCACCCTAAATGCCAAAGGTATGTGCCTGGTTTCTATCACTCCTATACCTTTCTGTGCCTACAAAATTGAGCTGTGTGTTTTCAAAGAGTTCCTTATCCTTCCCTTGTTTATGCCAGTTGTATTTGTTATAGTAATAACATAATTTAATAAACTATGACACAGCAGATAAAATAAGAGTGGAAAAGGAGTTATTTCTCTAAAAATTATGTCGAATGCTTTGGGAAAACAAATGCTTTGGCAAAAGGAAGTTGCAAAAAATAAAATGGGTTGAATTAGTCACAGGGCAGAAAGTCAAACTTTAAAACATAGTGAAATCTAGGATTCTGCTCTTACATCAATCTTCTAATTTTTGTATGTTCTCTCTTTAAAAAAAAAAACCAGAAACTGGGGTTCACGGAAGATACAGTATGAGTGTGATTTATGCAAAAGAGATGATAATTAAGACTCCACACTTGGAGCCTATTCTTGAAAAAAAAAAAAAAAGAGCCATAGTCCAACATTAGCAGATTGCTGAATGAATTTACATTTATGTTTTAAGTATAAATAAAACATTTAAGAAGTATCTTTTTTCTCCTGCTTTAATTTTATTTTGATTAGTTGAGTAGCCTCTATGCATACATGTCTGATGTGTATTAAATAGTAATATGGACTGTGAAATAAGTATACTCACTGAGTCCTATTATATGTGTTTCAGAGGGATAGTGGCAGAAACTGAACTCAGGGCCTCCTTCACTGTAAGGATGTGCACCAGCCCTGAGCCACACCTCAGCTCCCTATCCTGTTCTCATCCCCTCCCTCCTCTGCCTCTCTCTGGGCCTTGGTTTTTGAGACAAGGCTTCGCTATGTGGTCCAGGCTTGCCTTGAACTTGAGTCTCTCTCCCTCAGCCTCCTAAGGGGCAGGATTGCAGACAGGCACCACCATGCCTGCCTTTCTCTTCTTTGAGTCCATATGACTTAATGGATGGGAGATAATGGTGGCAATGCAACACCACTGTGCTTATAAATCCAGCAGTTTGATCCCTGACTCTAATCCAGGGTGGGTCAGTGGGGTGAGACTCTCCAAACCACGTGACTTGTCATGACACCCAAATCACCAGGACCTAAGGTACTAGCTTTGTAAAAGTTAAGATAGAAACGGGCAAAAAGGGTGCCTTACACTATGAGAGGCAACGGACATCTCTCTTGCCAGCCTGCATTTTTAAGAACCCTGGCACTGCCACTCCCCGAGGGTCAGCCACTCTATCTCTCTCTACCCCATTTGCTCCCGTGACAAGGATTTCATGAGATACAAAATGCAAAGTGACAACAGCAGTGCCAGGCATAGAGTGAATGTCATGCAACTATCAGCTACTGATGTTATTACTAATCACTGTCACTTGCATGATATGTCTGAGAAGCTCTTATTCTAAAAATGTATAATGGATAAAATAATGCATTTCACTTGAAGCCACGGACATCTGCCACCTATGAATCAAGAGGGCAGATGGGCTGGGCCCTGTGAAAGCATGATAGTGCTAAAGATGGGTGTTTGGGGAATGGGTGGCTTGAGGACAGCACTGTGATAGGTTCCCCTCTTCACTTCCACGGGGGAAAAGAATAATGTTTCTTCCGAATTCTAAAACAAAAGTTTATTTATAAAATACTAACAGTTTGACAGGACATGGGACTTCTCGTGGTATATATTTCAAATCAATTTCTTTTTTTAACCTTTCATTTAAAAAATAAACCTGCTAACAAGCTATATGACATATAGATATATATCTTTTTCTTACAGTTCAACACCTGCCATAATGAATACTTTCCCCATAATTTGTCATTATATTTTTTAAATCAAAAAAATAAAGATTTGTATTGATTTTTGTCTGGGCAGTCTATATGGGTGAGGAAAAGTAACACACTGAAATGCTTTTGGTTATCTTATGGAAACAGAACAGGAGGTGGTCCCAAGGGTGCACCTGTGCGTGCAGGCAGGGTAGTGATCGGGGTGGGTGCCCCTGGACAGGACCATACAGGGGCACCCAGGAGCTGGTGCAGCTGCTCAGACGGCCCCCTCCCACCGTCCCGACTGCTGGCCCCTCACCCAGCATGGGCTCACTGTGCTCTCTGGGTCGGTGAGGGAAGTCCCTGCCCAGAGTAGCTTGTGGCTCTGGCACCTTTAGAAGCGCTGCTCGGGAGGCATGTGCAGCAACAGAAGGCCTTGAGACGCGTGTGCTGGACACGGCAGCCCTGCTGTGGCCTCGTTTCCTCTGACTCAGGCAGTGTCAGTTTGAGGGTGGTGGTGGGGGATCAAAGGGGAGGCAGCGTGGGTCTGCAAACTTCCCGGAACCCTCGAAGGAAGGTGCTCTGGAACCCCGAGCATCTATTTGGTTTATCTTGGCAGTCTGGATGCAAAGCTCCCATGAACCTAGGGGGCAGTCAGGAGGGGGAAAAAGCAGCCTGGTGTGCCAAGCGTGGGCACACCACATTTCCCTAGGGCACAGTGAGGCCCCACCAAGGGGCTGGTGTCTTGGCGTGAACCTGCTTTTGAGACAGCCACTCAGGAAGGGTCCAGGCATCATGGCTCAGGACATCAAAGGCCAGTGAGGCTCCCAAGGGCCCATGGGCAGTGCCTGCCACAACCTTCTAATGTGGGACAGGTATCTAGGAGAAGGTGCCAGGAGTCTCTCCTGCCCCAGAAGATATGTAAACAGGGGCAAAAAGACATTGTCTTTAAAAAACCTAGAGTTCCACAGCTGGAGACCCAGCTGGGTCCCGAGATGTGGCTGGGGAAGTGGCAGGGACGCTGCAGGTGGGTACTGACTAAGGGGTGGGCTTTTACCATGGGCCAAGCCTGACTTCCTGGACTCCTCTAGGAGCTCTGGTTTGTAATGTCTTCACCTTTTGTGGTCGCAGATCCCCAGTATAGCCAAGTGCATGTCACCTAAACCACATATGCCTAATTAGGGGGATACAGTATGATCTGCAAAGCCCCTTTGAAAACACACGCGAGTGTTCTGTGCGTGTGTGTGTGTGCACCTGAGCACAGGTGTGCATGGGCACCATCACTTATACACACGTGGGTGTCAGCACAGGGGCCAGTGAGGAGGGAGATAGCAGAGTGCACCAGGTGATTCATTAAAGGCAAAGGGAAACTGGCCTCATGTGCAATGCAATATACACGCATACACACAATGGTTCTATTCACTCCTGCTTCCTTCCCAAACTCTGTCACTGGGTTGGGTTAAAATATTTCCCTAATGTAAACGGGGAACTTCCTTAAATGGTTAAATACTCCACAGAGAAGGAAAAAGATGAAGTTGTTTTAAAAAAAAAAAAAAAAAGGTGAACAAGAAAAAAAAGGAAGTGCAGCAGGAAAGCACAGTGAGGCTGCAGATGTGCTGCCATGGCAACACCAGCTGCTGGGGGGCGCAGCAGCCTTGGACAAGTCCTCAGAGACCCCGAGCACCTGCCTCTCGAGGAGCGAACCTGCAGCCCGCCTGCTTTAGGGGAAAGCTGATCTTAGGGAGAAGTCATGTCTGCATCCAGCAGCAGCAGCAGCAAATCTCCGCATTCACATTTCCCAAGGGGAAGTGCACTGGGGGAGCCCACACACCCCACCCGGGGCAAGCCCAGCCGCATCCTTTCCTGCGCCTTGGCCTTGACTTCTCTCCCCAGTCACCATTTGCACAATGACTAATTTGGGGCGAGCTGGCAGGGGAACAGGCTCTCTTTTTCCTTCATCTGTTCACCTACTTTCCCATCCCCACACCCCCAACTCTTCTCATCCTTCTAAGCAGGGCCTGGCCTCCTCCAGGGCAGGGCTGCAGGGCACTGCCAGGAAACACTGCTGAGGGGCCCTGTGCAGAATCAGGTCCCGGCTAAGAGAGGCAGCCATCCGTGCATCCCGGCAGTGCACGGGCCTCGGGCCAGTTTCACAGGACTGGTTGGAGTCTCCAGGGGCCTCAGAGAGCCCAGAGAATCTGAGCAAAAGGCTCCTCCTTAACCCTGGAGTTGGAAGCCTCAAGCTGATGGGAAAATCAGGCCACCAAAAGCAGCTTTTTAAAGAACATCCCTTGGAGCAGACTGTGTGCATGTAAAAGCTTTGCTTCCGGTTGGCTTTTCCTGTCTCCCGATCCCGTATGATCCACCCGTCCTGGCCTGGCTGGCCGGCCGTGCATCTCGGAGGTTGCCGTTTGACCCGGGCCTCCTTGCTCTCAGCTCTGGCCCAGCTGGGCACAGCCTGGAAGATGTCACTGGGGTTTGGGGTGTCTTTTGACTCTGTGAACCCAGGTCTGAGCAGACTGCGCACACTGTGGCTACTATGGCCTCTGGACCAGGGACTAGGACACCACCCTGGGCTCCCGTGTGTATGCTTCGGAGGCTCTGGGTGGAGAGGCAGAGGGACAGAGACCTGGCAGTGCCAGGCTGCTGGGGAGGTGGCAGTTCTCCTGGGGAGGATTCCTAGGCCCATTTCCTGGAAGTGAGTGTGTGCACATACGCATGAGTGCTAGAAAGTACCTATCCAGGCGAGAGTGATGTGTGTGCGTCAACAGTGATGCTCACCTGCCAAATTCCCCAACCTAGCCGCGCTGAAAGCATTCCCATTCCCCTTCTTTAAATGTGGGGCAGGTGGTGGCTGGACTGGAAGGAGAACAGTCAAAGTTCCATCCTTCCATTCCTGATTTCCTGCAAGGTGTTAACCCTGGCTGTGCCCAGGCTGCAGCCAGGCCGCTGCCCTCTACTTGCGTCCCCAGAACTCACCCCTCCTCGGTCTTCCGGAACTGAGCTCATGAAAAGAGGCAGGGCTGGGCTGCATGGCTGTGTGAGGACTCTCTTTAGCCCTCCAGCCCTTCTCCATGGAGTCAGGACTTTAAAAATATGCAGGAACAAGGAAGTTGCTAAGCAGCTTCTCACCAGTTAGTTGTTTTTCCCTTTTCTAAACCAACCAGGTGCTTGGTAGAGAAGTTGAGCATGGGACGTGAGCCAGGGCCGCCCTGACGAGGCAGGGAAGGGAGTTGGGCAAGGCCATGGAACACTTGCCAGGAGAAAGGCAAGAGAGAAAGCACCCTTTGCCTCTGGGGACACCCATCCTTTTCGCAAGAGAATGGCCAGAAGCCGGCCTGGGATCCAGCACACGTGGGAAAGCGCAGTTGGCTTGGTGTTCAGAAAGCTCCTCCAACCCTCAGCCACTCCCACCTCCAGCCGCTGGCCCTGTGCCTTCTCTACCTCCTCTCTCCAAGGACCCAGCCCACTCACTGAGTCCTCTGCCATCGCAGTGGACCTCACAACCGCCAAGCCGACTCAGTGCTGGTCACACCCGTCCTCTTGTGGTTGTTCTTTTTTTTCTTCTTCCTTCTTAGTGCCAGCTATACTGGCCATGGACTCTCAGAAAAATAAACTCAGGAGGTGAAAAGTTGACTTAGTTTCTTGGTGTTTTTGTTTTCCAGCAGGTGGTGAGGAAGCGGTAAAGGAGGAGCTTGGTGTCTTTTTTTGTTCTTTTTTTCTTCTGACGTCAAACGAATGATGAAAATCCTGCTATTGGAGCCCGGGAGCCAGGGGTGAGGCTGCTGGGGGGACGGTAGAGGGTGCTTTGCTGACTTGGGGGGTTAGGGGGGTTTTGGGGCGTTGGAGTCCGACTGGCCTTGGGCCGAAAGAGGCTCCCTTGCTGGGCACTGCTGCTGTTGGCCACAGTGGCATGGTCTGGCTCCCCAGAGTCGCTCTCTGTGTAGCTGTATGCCTGGGCTCGCGAGATGCCTTTCTGCTGGCGCCGCCAGGAGTTGTAATAGGTGGGGTCACTGATGTAGTGGTTGACGAAGGAGTGGGCCTTCTGGGGATTTGGGTCCACCTCGTACTCACTGTCACTTCCCTGTGAGGGCAGAGAATGGGGGTGTTAGTGGCCTTGTGAGAGCAGGTCTACACGGTCAGGGTTGGCAGACACAGAGCGCTCTGGCTCTGAACTCTGCTCTGTCCGCTAAACGGGGAACATGTCAGCCCCTCATTGCTGAGCAGTCACAGTGCCCTTAAGGTCTACTTCCTGCTTCCTCGGGAGCACAGTCTGGCTGTGTGTCTTTTTTTTTTTGGTACCGGGGATCGAACTCACGACCTCGCGCTTGCCAGGCAGGCGCTTAAGCCACTGAGCTAAATCCCGACGGGAGCATAGTCTGGGTGGATACAGTTAGAGCTGGTAGTACAGGCGCCCTTCCTTATCCACGATGATATATTCTAAGACCCCACTGGCTGTTCAAAAACTATATACTACCTTTCTCCCTCACACTTTGGTATATATGACAAATTAGGGACAGTAAGGGACTAAGAATAATAGTCTAATAAAAGAGGACAGTTATAACAACATACTGTAATGCAAATTATGTGACTGTGGTCTCTGTTTATTTCTGGAATTTTTCATTGAGTATTTTTGAGCCATAATGAACCACAGGTAACTGAAACCACAGAAAGCAAAACCTCAACTAGGGGCCGGGGTGACACTACCTGACGCGCCTGGAAGACCTGACTTCCATCATTTTTTTCCCCCAATGAAGGTGAAATTCATATAATATAAAGTCATTCATTTTAAAGTACACAGTTCAATGGCATCCAGTAGGGTCTCAGTGCTGTGCGATCCTCTAGCTCGAAATGTTTTCATTGCCCCAAACTGAAACCCTGAACCCACAAAGCACTGTCTCCCCATTGCCCTCGTCCCTCTGAAACCACAAATGTTTTCTGTCCTCGGGGATTTACCTAGTGTGGATATTTCCTATGATGGAATTATATAACATGGGACCTGGGTCTGGCCTCTCTGACTCAATGCAATGTTTTTGAGGCTCTTCCCAATGCACTGCATTCAACTTGGGTCCGGCCTGACTCACTTGGTGACAGGGGACAATGCCAGAGCCAAGTGAGACCTCTGGAAGCTCCCGAGA
This sequence comes from Dolichotis patagonum, assembly GCA_004027295.1. Lineage (NCBI taxonomy): Eukaryota > Metazoa > Chordata > Mammalia > Rodentia > Caviidae > Dolichotis > Dolichotis patagonum. The sequence continues at coordinate 179,325 of PVJX010000264.1, read as the reverse complement.
GTGGAAAATGCGGGTGCCTACTTATGAATGATCCAAAAGAAAAGCAACACTCACCAATAAGATAAGTGTGAAAAATACTGCTAAAAGTTCTCAGCTGTCAAGCGATAACAACTCTGAAGCTTCTTTTTCCCAGAAATACAAAATATTAAATTATTCTTAAAATATTTTTGATACTCGAGGGTGCTAGGCACAGGCACCATCTGCCTCTAGGAAGAGGAGTCTGAGACAAGAGCCAAGCTGGGCCGTAAAGTAAAATCTGAATTATGGAACCAAATATATCACAAGCCTTCCCCCACCCCAAGCTCTCAGCAGTGTTTTGAGAACTAAAAAGACGACAGATGGGAACGCTCTGGAACACACAGCACAGAGGTTAGTGATCAGCACACCCCATGAAATGCTGTTTGGGAGGCCTCATGCAGGCGTCTCGATTCCTGCACTCTTTGCTTTCGCCCAGTGATGCCCCTACCTGGGGCAATCAGCCACTTAGATCAACCTAAGCAAGACACACTTGGGTGAGACACAAAGTGAGGAAACCAGTTAGCCAGACACAAATGAGTCCGGCGTGATGTGCTGTGTCCTGCTTTGCAGACAGAGCAACTGGAACGGGGATCTTGGCCCCCGGAGGGCCCAAACCATGGAACGTGAAATGCACGATTTTTTCTTAGGGACTCAAAGTCTTCTGCAGCTTCCAGCCCCTCAAGAGACATGGCTAGGCAGCGCAGAATTGGAATGATGTGGGTACTGCAGACTTGCGTTTCTGTAATTAGTTTCCGCACCTCTGCGCTGTAGCTGCTATGGCCCCGCGGCGTGCCTGTGAGTACCAGTGCAGTGGGAATGGTACTGCTCCCTGAGTACTGAGCCCGCCTGAGTGGGAGGCTGCCCGAACACAGATGCTGCTTGACTACTAATAGTGCCTGTGCACTGAATGACGAGAACCCTGGAGCTTGCTCCAGACAGTAGTCTAGATAGGCCTCAGCTCAGCTCTGCATGGTTTTCCAAAGCCTGTGAATGCTCTTATTGCCTACACCTCTGTCCGGAGGTCATAGCATGGGAATGAGAGCCCCTTTCCCTTCTCCTAGAGGGGCTTACACACTCCCCAGTCCATCTGCTAATTTATAGCAGCCCCTCCCCCTTCTCCTTTTCCCTTCAGCCCCCACCTCTGCAGACTTCTCTCCTAGAAGGGCAGAGCCCACTGCCAAGACAATGGAAGGCCCCTCAGCACTGTGCCCCAGGCGGCAAAGAAGCACAGGACAGCCCCTTTCTTTGCCTATTGCCCAGCTGCCAGCCTGGGAGGACAAAGGGGACCTGCAGGTGGGAGGGCTCCATCTGCTGAGGTGGCACCTGACCCCTAGGGCTGGGGCCCAGCCAGTGGGAGGCTGTCATAAGGTAGGGGCGAGAGGCAGCAGGGTCTGAGAGGATGGGGACACTGCAGTAGAGTGTGGCGGCACAGGCCTGTCATCTCAGCACTCAGGAGGCTGAGCAGAAGGGTCACTGTGAGTTTGAGACCAGCTACAAGACTAACCTGAACTGCCATAGTGAGACCCTGTCTCAAAAGGACCAAAAAAAAAAGAGGGTACGGCACAGCTTTCCTCACAGGTTAGCTCTCTCCCCCCATCCCTGGCTTGAATAGTGGCTAGAAGCTTCTCCAGAGGGTCTAGCAGTCCCACTGTCCCAGGCCCCAGCCCTGAGAGAAGTCCCTGCCACTGTGGGCTGCTCTGCAGTGAACAGGTCTGTGGGGGTGAGAACTGATGGCCACAGGGCCCATCAGCCCCAGCCTTTGCGGCCAGGTGAGTTTGGACCCATTCCTCTGGCTCCCAGAAAGCTCAGCACGCTGTACCAGGCGGGTCATTGCTCACAGGGAAGAACTCGGGGGAGGGCCAGGCAGCCCTGGTTGGGAGGGAGCAGACCTGCAGGCGGAGACTCCAAGTATCCCTGGGAGGGATCCGAGGGATGGGGAGCTGGGAGGTTCAGACTGCTGGAAAAGGGGAGAAGGTCCAGCTCTTGTCCCCAGCCCCTCTGTATGGTTTGGGGCAGGGTGGGGCCTTTCTGGTCCTCCTGGAGGCCCAGATCCTAAAGCTCATTCACCCAAATCACTACAACCAGCAGCCACTGTCTGCTGCACACTTACTGGGTGCCGGGTGCTCTGTGGGGCAGCAGCCCTGATGGGGACAGGAAAGGCAGAGAAGGATGCTCCTGGGGAGGGCAGGGCTGGAGCGTCGGGTCGCCCCCTCCCCCAGCTTCGCAAGGCTGGCTGTGGGAGGTGGACCCTGGTGTCTGCACCAGGCCTCGGTCCCTGAACATCTGTTTCTTTTCAGGGTAGGGGGTGGGGTGAGAAGAAAGCCGAAGGGGAACCAGGGGCTCCTATTGCAGCTTCCAACTGGCAGGGCTCAGGGTAATTGAACGCAGCTTCCCAGGAACAGGCCCAGAACAAAGGAGGCCTTTCAGGGGTGTCCTACCAGGCCATCAAGCGACTGCTTCAGTTCCTGGTCTCTTAACAGCTCCTCAAAGCCACTCCATCAGCAATTATGGGTGTGGGGAGGGGCAGTGCAGACCCCAGGCCTGGGGTGGGAGTGGGGAGGGGGCTAGAAGGAGGGAGGACCCCAGAGAAAAGACTGAAACAAAACAAGGAACAAAGCCAAGCCCCTCCGCTTTGCTGTTCACCTTCTGCGCCAGACTCAGCCAGGGAGTGCGGGAGTGGGGAGCAGCGCAGGGCTCAGGAGCAGGCTGAGCCTGGGCCAGACCGGGGCCCCTTATCCAGTTGAAGGCGTTGCCCCAGATGGCAGGGAGGCCGCCCTGGGCAGGTCCTTTAGAGACAAGAGGCTGAGCTCCCTCCCTCATCTGTGTATCCAGGGACTCTGTCTACCTGCCCTGCCCTTTGGGTATGCTAACCCGCCCCTTCTGCAGGGGCTGCAGAGTCTGGGGGATTAGAGCTGCCGGGCTGAGGTGCATCTGGGGTGGGGGCTTTGAAGGATTTCACAGAATGTCTCCTGGAGTATCAAATTTGTCCCTCCCTCGCTGTGGGCTCCCTGTGCTAAAACCACTAGAAACCCCAGGAACTGTTCCTTGTAAAATGTCAGCTCAGACACAAGGTCACATGTGCTACCTGTGACTTTAGGCCACCCAGCCGCAGTCAGAGATGCCTGGGGTCAAGGGCCTGAGGTTCTTGGGGCGGGTTTGAGGTGAGTGAAAGACTCTGTCCTACAATCCCTCTCATGCTGGGCAACTGGGTGACACCAGGCTGTGGGGGACTCTGCCCTCTGAGCCAGCTGGATCTACACCTGCTCTTCTGAGCTCTGTGACCAAGGGCATGCTGCTTGACTCCCCTGAGCCTCAGTTTCCCTGGTCATAAGATGAGGATCATCTCACTCTCAAGGCGGGGTGGTTACGCGGGAACGCAGCACAGAGCAGCTGTGCAGTGTGCAGCTCTGCCTGCCCCGCCCCTCCCTAGCCTCAATCAGCCCTTCCTTCAGCACAGCTGAGCCTGCCAAAGTCCATGTGGGTCAGGCCGAGGGCGAGAGACAGCCAGGGCCTTGGCTGATGCCCTCCCCTGATGGGCAGGAGGCAACTCAGATACGAGATCAGAGACTCCCAGCCCAGAAGGGTGCTATAGGCAAGACCACCATTGTGACACAAGGCCACTGCTCCTTCTACGCCTGGCCTGGCCCTGTTCACATCAAACACACGCCACCTCCTCCAGGCAGTCCTCTGTGTGCCTTAGGGTGGACACAGGCGTGGAGTAGCCTTTCTCCCCGGATTCCGCACCATACTTGCCCTGTCCCACAGCACAGGAAACAGAAAGATCTTTGTGCACCCACTCTCCTGCCGAAGCCAGTCACCGTGGTTCCACGACATTTTCGTGAGAAAGTAAATGTGCTGCATTTACACTCGTGGTCTCCCCGCTAGGTCACAACACAGTGAAATGGAGATTCCTCTCACAGAAGGTGCCTTTAGTGGTGTCGACTAACACTTGCCGAGGAAGCGCACCAAGGAGTGAGGGAATGAATGAATGAATGAGTGAATGAACGGATGAATCCCACAGAGAGCAAAGCCAGCACTTATTCCTCCCGGGGCCTGATTGTGCATGGTGCGCAGCAGATGTAGGGCAGATGTGACGGGAGGCTGGGCTCGTGGGGGCTCCTGGCTCCCTCTCTCGCAGGGGTGCTGAGACTAAGCTGAGGCCCTCGCAATCCCTGGCGCCCATACCGGCTCCTAGTAAGCGCTCCTCGCACCCAAGCGTGTACAGTATGATCTCTTCTGTATGCTTGTTTCTTACTTTTTCCTATAAGCTTAATTCTATCATAAAAGAGCTCATCCTTGGTGCTGCCAAGAACCAAATATCAAGATTGGGGGATGTATGCCACGGGCTTGGCATTCTTCTTCATTGAGATTTATTTGTGTGCTAAGTATACATATTTTTTTTCCTAACAAACTTTGGCTGTTATTTTGAAAATGGAGTTGGAATGCGGCCACACTGCATTTTTAGAAGTTTCATCAGACAAGCCACAGGCGCTGAAATCTCTTCTTCGGGTGTGCTTCGTCCTACCTGCAGCCGGCTTCTCCGGCATCCCTGGAGGCACACAGATCTGGACTTCCCCACCGTGTCCTTGGGGAGAGCCAGTCCCTCACTCTCTAGCCCTCCACCCACAGCCCCAATCGAGGCTTCTCCAAGTCCCACATGAGTGTTTGTTTGTAAGTCAAACTGACTTTCTGTTTATTACCATATCACAGGAAAGCGGCTGGGAAGATTTCCATCAGTTTTGGAAGGGGAGATTTGGGTGGTCTGACTTAGAATATACACCAGGCAGCTTGTGTAAAACTCATCCTCAGGAGAGCTAGGGGTGGGGGGTGCTTCGGGACGATGGGCTCCGATTCAGCAGAGCCACCGAAACTGAAGGCAGAATGGTGCTTAACCCTTCGGGACCTGCAAGACATCTAGGGGCAACATCAGCTTCCACCAGCCACATGACAGTCCCAGTGAGGATGCGCCACACTCCTGACAGTGGCCTTGTAACAGCGCGCTGTGGCGGGTCTGCTTATTTGTGTTTGGAACTAGGTGTGGGAAGGGCCCAATGCCATCTCCTAATCTGTCCTCTCCAGCCCCGCGCTGCTCCTGGGAGGCAGGACCATGTCTCTACCACCTCTAGGTCCTAAGGCTGAGCTCAGAACATGCATGTTGAGGCTGGGTGTGGCCTAGTGATAGCAAACTTGTTTAGATGTGGAAGGCCAAGGGTTCTGTCCAGTCCCCACCCCCCCATAAAAAGAAAATAAAAGGAAACGCACTTTAGGGAGCAGTCAGCATGTGCCCCTCCCTATGCGTCCATTGCCAGTGCTTCTCCTTGGGACGTGGACACCAGCTCCCTCTGACCATCGGAGCAGTAAGATAGAGAAAAGCAGGCTGGCCAAGTCAAGGTCTTGTCTTCCCTTCCATATTCCACAGCTGCAGAATCATGGTTCCTGGGGTCTCCTTGAACGCTTAGGGACTCAGGATGGTGGCTATTTACCAACAGGTCTGCAAGCAATTTAACTTTGTTTTTTGGTAGTACTGGGTGTTGGACCCAGGGTCTTTATACTGGGTTTCATCCCCAACCATTTTTATCTAGACACAAGGGCTCACGAAGTCACTAAGTTGCCCAGTGTGGGCTTGAACTTGTGATCCTCTGCCTCCTCTTCCCAGCGTACGAGATGTGGGCTCTTACAGATGGCTCAGTTTAACATTTTAACAGTGGGTACTGAGCATAGCAGGAAACGGGGTGGCCCGTGTCTTCCCATGCTGATGTTCTGGCTGTCTTCCAGCTGCTTTCATCTCTGAGCTGCAGTGCTCTGGAAACAACCTCCTGGAACCTGGACTGGCTCTGGTGGACTTCATGCCAAGGGTCTGGTTCTCAACATCAAGTGCAGGGAGAGAGAACCCATCCCAGTGTCTCTTCCAGAGGCAGTGGTGAGGCAGCCCTGCCAGCTCCACCTCATAAACCATGGTTTCACCGACAGCAGTGGCACAGGCTATAGTTCTAGCACCTGGGAGGCTGAAGCGGGAGGATCACGTGAGCCCAAGAGTTAAAGGCCAGCCTGAGAAACACAATGAGACCTTGTCTCTGGGCAGCAGTGACCACAGGGTTGTTTCTCCATCCTGGAAACCCTGTACTTGGTGTTGAGTCTTTTTTGGCTGGTCAGCTTCACAGCCTTTTCCTCTTTGAACAACTATGCAGAGTGCCCAAATCCCAGGCACTGCTGGAGACACTCTGGAGCCTCCAGTGGTGTCCAATAGGCAACGCAACCATGATCAAAACTGTCACTGCCTCCTGCCTCTTTGGAACTCAGCTTTCAGAGCAAATAAAACTCAACCCAACCCTTCTGAGCCCCCGCACAAGTCCTGAACTGTCCCCAGCTCTGTGGGCAGGACCTGAGCCTGGCCTGGGTCAAGTGACCCTGGAGCCTCCTCTCTCAAGGGTGGTGCTTACGGGGAGTGACTGGTGCCAGGTTGCTATGGAAACCCTGTGTCAGGGATGGGTTTGTTCCGCATAAGCCAGACCACATGCTGAGCCAGAAGATTCCAGACTCCAGGCACTGCCTGCCCACCCTTGGGGTAACTCCGGAATCAAAAGGTCTGGAACACAAGGACTCTTCTCCCAGCAACTTCTGTAGTTAAGGGTAGGAGGCTGCTGCATGGCCTCCTGTTACTGGGCTACTTTGCATCCTGGGAGGCTTGGCCAGGCTCAGGGAGACATGGTGACACAGAGCTCTTGAGACACCTGGGCAAGATCTCCTACCTTCAGAGAATCTGCTACCCAAAGGTTAGCACCCAGTCAGTGAGGGTGGACTAATAACAGAAGATCAAGGGCCACCCAGTAAGTACAGCCACACACGAAGCCTCTGCCACTGTTTGCTCCCAGAAGCCCAGCGCTGCTGCCCCATGGGCAGACTGGTCCCGCTGTCTTTTTCAGATCTACACTGAGTGTCTAGAGTCCAAATGCTGGTTGCAGCTTCGGGGTGCCCAGGCTTCTACAGACCAAGCAGGTAAGATCCCGATATCCACGGTATGTGGCTGCTCAGAGTTAAACACTCAAAATGAGGCACTAGAACCTGAGTTGTGTGAGCTCAGAGTAGCTGTGTCCCCCACGGAGTACCTGGGTAAGCCAGGATAGCAGGGCTCTGTGTCCCTGCAGCTGGGACTCTGGAGGTAGTTGGAGTTTCCTTAGCTCTGCTGGGCCCATCAGTAACCCCACAGCCGAACAAAACAGCAGCGAGTGAGGGGTCCTGGTCAATGGGCTGTAACTGGACCCCAAGCTTCCTGGCACCTCTTCCTTTTCTCCTTCTCCCAGAACCAGGCAGAAAGGTCTAGGCGTGGGAGGCAGTGGCCTGTCATGGCCCCTTCCTCAGGAATCACGAGGCTGGGCACAGGCTGAACGTGGCGGGGTGGGAGGCCGACACATCACGTGGCTGAAAGGCACTCGGCCCCGTCACCCACAGCCCGAGACCGCACCACTGCATGCCTCACTCAGTGGCAGCTCTATGGCTCTGTCTTCCAGAAGCACTGACCCCTCTTCACCGAAAGGCCAACACTGATGGAATGACCTCGGGTGCCTGCACCACGGCTGAGCCCTTCTGATCTCAGCGAATTCTCCCCACAGCCCTGTGAGAGCACTTGGGACCACCACCACCTGTTCTCCCTGTACAGGTGGGGAAACGGAGGCTTAGAGAAGTTTCTCTAGTATATACAGGAGGTCCCCCCTAAAGACAGCAGAGCTAGTGCCCAAACTCAGGGTCTGACTTCTACAGCAAAACACCGTGATGATTCTACACTGCACCCCAACCGCAGCGCCCCTGGCCCTCTATGCCTGGGCTCCTCTGACCCCTGAGCAGCTGAGCCAGCAGCTCTCCAGGGCCCCAGTGTAGGCTCTCCCTCCCTCTCTCTCTCTCTCTCTCTCTCTCTCTCCAGCCTTCAGCATGCTCCTTTGTAGGCCAAGGCTACTGAGAAACCAGGCAGGGGGTGACTGGCAGGCTTAGGGGACCATGCTTTTGGGGACTGCATGGGATCCAGACCCCTTTACCCCTGGGGCAAAGTCTGAGAGTTTGGAGAGAGGCAGCTGGCCCCTAAGGACTTCTGGGTAGTGTCACGGGTCCCCTTAGTTCTAGACAGGGAAGGAAAGCAGGAAGGAAGGAGGGAGGAAGGCAGGCAGGCAGGAAGGGAGAAAGGCTGTGAGACGGGCCACTTGTAGGCCTGGTGGCCACAGCCCCTTTGCCGCCTGCTCCCCTGCCCCAGCCAGGGCGCCTGCCCTTCTTGCTTCTCACCTGAGAGTCTGAGATTTCCGAGGGCTTCTCAGTCAGGCTGCTGCTCTCGGCTGGGATGAGGTCATTATACTTGGTGACATCCTCATCGGAGTAGTGGAGGCTTCCAGGGCTGGGCCGTGGAGGGGACCTGCAGGGAGCAGGGCGGTGGGGCTGAGAGAGGACCTCTCTCAGGGCACCTCTCTCAGCTAGAGAGTAAACAGTGAGGTGGGAGGAACACAGGGCACATAGCCCCTCCGCTTCAGGTTCCCGAGATTCCCGGGCTGTGCCCCATAGGCCAGGGTCTTGGGGGGAGATGGTCGCTGTGGCCAGTTTCAGGCCTCTGGAGCCTGGGTTAATTTGGTGTGAACAAGATTTCTGTGTATCACAGAGGCATGTGGGGCTAAGAGGGACCTCAGTGTGTATGTACCATGGGCTGGAAAGGCAGGGAGGGCAGGGGAAGGCGAGGCCATGGGTGAAATGCCCTTTGTTCCATGTGGCAGGGGCCTGGAGCCAGCCTGGCGGGCTACTGTGGCCGTGCTGAGCCCCAAACAGAGCTTTCTCTGGCCAGCTAGGTTTGGCGAGGGATGAGAGCCGGTAAGCCCCTCCCCTCGCCCCTCCCTGTGAGCACACACAGGGTTCCCACCCTTCAAAGCAGACAGAGAGAGGCTTTGTGAGCTCCCCTGGAGAGAGAGGCAGGCTCCCCTCCCGCTGCCTGCAATGGGCCTGGAATGTCAATAGGGCTCAGGATGGAGACAGGAGCCCTTCTGGCTGCAGCCCCTAACCTCTCCTGAGCTCCCAGGAATGTAAAGTCCTATCAACAGAGAGTCAGGGAGGCCCCAGCACCCCTACCTCTGTGGCCAAGAGGAGGGGGGCCTAGGAGTGGCTGGGGTTAGAAAAAAGCTATCCGGGATGGGCAGGGTATAAGCAATCTTGGAGGAGCTCCTGGGACCTTGCCCTGAGGTGTAGGTGCCCAGTGTGCCTTGGCTGGGCCCATTGCACCTCTGGGGCACAGGACTATGATGGGGGCAGCTGGCTCCAAACAGCACCAGGTTGGCTTGCAAAACTTTCCAAGTAATTTGCATTCTGCTGCTGTGGACAGAGATCCGAGATCCACCTCCCTATGAGTTTTCTGGCATGTCCTGGGCCGTGGTCGGGCTGGGGGGGATCGGCGCAGGTTTGAGACGGTCCTGCTGGGGTCCTGCCATGGCTCTCTGCCGATCGTCCCCAGTCCTGAGCGGCTCAAATGCTGCTCCCAGGACAGGGAAGGCCAAGTGGGCCCCCCTGCTCGTGGCCCTCCCCAGCGTCCTCCATGAACTGGCACTGCTAGACCTTGGGACCCGTCCCTCGGCACCCACCCTGGGGCCTCACGCAGAAGGCACTTGCCTGGTGTACAGGCCATTCTTCCGGCAGAAGGAGCTCTTGACAGACAGCCTCCGGTTGTTGAGTTCCAGGGCCGGGAAACTGCTTTCATCCAAGCTCATCATTTCCCCGTGACCTAGGCCTCCGGACTTGGCACTACTCCCTGTGGGGGGAAGCGGACACCCTTTAGACCTCATGGCCTCCCCGTCCCAACCCATTCTCCCCCTTAGCCGGGCTGCCCTATTCCTTTTGTTAGCGTTCAGACAAGAGGCCAAGATCATGCACAGGAACCTGATGCTGCCCCTAATGGGCAGGCATAGCACCAGGAAAGTGACCGGCCCACCCTCTACCCTGACTAAAGGGAGATGTGTGAAAGCCAAGCCCAGCCAGAGGGCTGGGTGCCAGCGCACTCACCGGAGTCTGTCTTCTTGGCATACTTTTTGCTCTGGCCCCGGATGATGAGCACAAAGACCAGAAGCAGGATGAAGATGAGGCCTACAAGGGCAACAACCACCAGGAACCACCACTCCTCGTAGAAGGGGCTGGCCTTCTGGGCTGAACATGGATGTAGGCATCAGGCCTAGGGTGCGCAGGCCCTGCTGCCTCCAACCTCCTGCTCGGCTGGGCCCCACCCATCACTCACGCAGTCTGCGGCAGGCAGGGTCTGCACCCTCTGAAAGACTATGCCAGAGTGCGGGGGGACGGTTTCACTTCAAGTCCCAGCTCTGATCTATTGGCAAAAGGTTGCCTGGAGGACTCTTTGTTTTTGTTGTTTGCTTTTGTCTGAGACAGGATCTCACTATGGAGTCCAGGCTGGCCTGGAACTCACAGTGATCCTCCAGCCTCGACCTCCCAAGTACTTAGATTACGGGCATGTGTGCAGCAAGGACTCTTTTGAGGAAAGGCTCTGAGGTTGCTCCTGGACTCACTGAGAAAGAACGTTACGATTGATTCGTGATGTCTGCCAGGGACGCAGGCAATGGAGAGCAGCAGCATGCTAGCTAGCTTGCTTCCCCTTGCCTAGAGAAAATGGCTTTGATAAGCAGACCCAAATCTGCTGGGGAGAGCTGTTTTCTGGCTCCATGGGGGCCTGGGGAAGCTTTTCCCAAGGCTCAATTTGCATTGACTTTTTTCTCCCCTGGTGGCAGAAAGCAGGGGGAATTGGAAGGGCTTGCCCAGGGGGTCTTAGAAGGCCTTTGCCAGGGAGGGATTCCCTTTTTGCAAACCCCCCAGTACTGTGCTTTCTGTATCCCCCCAGGGCTAACTACATTGCTGCCAAGGAGGGGCTGGATCTTGGATTTTAGTCTTAGACTATTTCTTTATGGGCAAATGAGCAGGTGTGTCGGTGGAGAGAGGACACAGGGTCCCTGGTGGTCATTTAGCCGGTAGAAATTCTGAGTTGTATTTCTGACTTGCAGGAAGTTAGCCTTAGCATTGAAAATGGCTAGTGATTCCATTTGAGTCATGAAAGTAGACATGAGAGTCCTGTGAACTATAACACATGCTGCATGGGACGAATGAGGAGAGGAGAAAGGGGATAGAGAGATGGGGAGCTAGTGCACCCAAGTACTGTGTAGTTAGGTCAAAGAGGACGGCCTGTCCCCCCACAAAATTCTGTCCCTGTTACCTTTGCCTGGAGTTGGCACCTTGGAGCCAGCTGGGTGGTGAGCTCATGGAAATGCACCTTGTGGGTTCACTGTTCTGCCTTTACCCAGGCTGTTAGGTCCTGAGAAAGAAACCCTAAGGCTTCAAGGACCCCAGCTTTCCCTGGACTTAGGAGCTGATGCAGGTCCTGGCTCAGAGCTCCTTGCTTTGTGGAATTAAGGGGACAGTCTATTTTGGTGGCCACCCTGCTGTTCCTGTGCCCTGGTGACTCTCTTCTTTCACTACCACCCAGCATTTGTCATCAGGCTCTTCCATGGGGCTCCCCAGTTCCTTACCCCACAAACTAGTACCTGGCACAGACTGGGAGGGGCTGCTGGGGGTGCCAAAGCCGTAATCGTTGACTGCGATGACCCGGAAGTCATAGCTTACACCTGGCTTCAGGATGTCCATACTGAAGGTATAGGAGCTCACTTCTTTAGGGATGTCTTTGATGAGGATGTCCCAGAGCCCCTCATCTGCAAAGGCACAGAGGGGAGAGAGCTGGGAGGTGAAACGGAAGCTCAAATCCCTCTTCAACCCAGTCCCACCCGTCACTCCCGGAGGGCAGAGCCTGTCTGGCCTGCCCAGTTCAATACTCTGTCTGGTGTGCGGTGTGGGCACTTAGATGAGGTCATAGATCCCGCCTCCCACAGTCCGCGCTCAGAGGTGTCACCCAGTGGCCAGTGAGGCCCCCAGGCAAGGGGTCAAAGGCCCCTAACTTCTAACAGCATCACCACGGAGCACCTCTGGCCTTGCCCTCCCAGACCCATTCTCCCTGTGGGCTCCTGGGCGCCTCCAGAAGAGCCGCTTGCCAGGACGCTGGTTCCCCAGCTCCGGCACGCGCTCCCAAGGCTGATGGGTTCACGGGTCTTCCTCACTGTGCATCTTTTCAGATCCAACTTGTAAGTCCAAATACTACCAGAGGTGCCACCACTGTCCTATTGTCACCTCTGCATTTATACCAAGTGTGTGACAGGACCCGAAGATGGCTGCTTGTCCTCATCAAGGGAGACCTTGTCAATTTGGGGAAGGCTGTGGGGCCCATCTGTGTCCAGAGCTGTCTTCACTGAGGGCCCCAGGGTCACGAGCCTCTACTTCATTTGGGTCTTACATTCTTTCTAGCGTCGGCCTTGTATTCATCCTCTTTTTTTTTTTTTTTTTTTTTTTTTGGTACTGGGGATCGAACTCATGACCTTGCACTTGCCAGGCAGGCACTTAAGCCACTGAGCTAAATCCCCGGCCTCATCCTCTTTTTTAATGTCTCTCTTCTTCCTTCCTCTCCTGCTAGGCTGTGAAGTCCCTCAAGGGACCTTGCCAAGTTTGTCTCTGTACAAATTGCCTTCTAAGCATTTGCTGAATGATTGAAGACCTTTCCTCATCCTTTCTGTAGGACAAAGTGTCCAATTTCAGTGCTTCGTACCTTGAAATGTAAGTACTGAGTGGGAAGCTGCGTTCCTCATGTGGCTTGGAGTGCTCTTTCTTACCTCGGAGTCACTTGCCAGGCTATGATGAGGACCGTGTATCAGGGACACGAATTCCTTTGTCCTGCATCCTGGGTCTGTCTGCTTTCCTTTCCATGTTTACAGCAATGGCAAAGGGGTAAGTGTCCTCACTTACAGATAAGAAAGTCAAGACATGGCGAGGGCATGGCTCATCTTTCCAGGGCCACACTGTCATGGGGGGCAGAGCTGGTCTTTCTCTCCAGAGTGGTCTGACCCTTGCCACTGAACTTCCCCTGGTAGCCAGGACAGCGCCGTGTGCAACTAGAAGGGAACTGTTGTTTGCTGACAGGCTCAGTTCATGGAGAACCATGCTGCTGGCTCCCAAAAACTGAGGTCTCCTGCCTGTGGTTTACTTCCTCTCGATCAACTATACACACAGACAACCTGGGGGCCAGGGTCATGTGGCCAGGCCAAAAGCCACTGGAGTGTCCTGCTGTGGCCCTGGCCTCGGGCCCTGGGAGCTGGTTGACATGCAGGGCCAGTTCCACAGGCCTGTAAATCCCTGGGGTGAATCCCTCCTGAGTCTGCTGTGCCTGGCAACTCTCTGGCTTGTAGAACTCAGCTTATTCTGGGCAGCAGGAGGCATACACAACATAGGAGCAGTGTTCACCAGGGCTACCGTGCCTTGTAGATGGGAGGTTGTAAGCATGGAGGGAGCACAGAGAAGGGGCAAGAGGCATGGAGGAAAGGAAAGGAGAGCCTCTCCCAGAGGAAGAGCCCGCTTCAGAGGAAGGCCCCAGCATTCCCTGGCTCTTCTCACTCCTCACGGCCCCTGGCCCTTTCGGAGGAGGTGGTGGCTAAGCTGCTGCCAGCTCTCTGCCCAGCTCAGCCCAGGCTGGCATCCAGTGTTGCCTCGTTCCTTCCTTTTATGCTCAGTCTTGGATTCCACCTGTGTGGACCACGACATGGTCTCTAACCTTGGAACACCAGAGCCTCATGCTGGGCCTCGTAGCGAACACTGGAAAATCAACAGGCCCGAGGCCAGGGCCAACATTCCACAGCTTGCCCACAAGGCAGCAACTTGGGTGGAAGAAAGAGGTGTGGCTGTGGTTGGGAGAAGCATTTGGGGGCCTCCTAGCCAACTCTGCAGCCGGCAATGGAGGGCTAAGGAGGGACCGTCTGGAGTGGAGAAAGAGCCAGAGTTATGGGCAACACCGTGACTCTGAGCTGCTAGATGCACTAGCTATTTGCAAATGCAACTCTTAGCAGGTGACTAAGGCAATTGTGGCAGTTTCCAGAAGCTCCTAGAAGTATTAACTCTTTGCTATTGGCGTGACTAGTACCTGGCTACCTTATGGTTTGAACAGTTTGTCACGGGGATGTTTCATTATGCCCTGCGAGAACTGGCTACTGATATGCTTGACTCTTCTCGGTTATGATTATTGTTTGTTACTGGGGTCACTGTGCCTAAGTCTTGTTTTTCTTTCCTCAACTTCGATCACCTCATCTCAGACCCACAGAACACACAGAAGCCTGCAGGCCTGGGCTGACTCTGGCACCTCTGATTAACTGGAAAACCTAGCAACGGGGAGCTGGGGCTCCTCTGAGTAAGCGGAGCCCAGGAAGCAGGTGTCAGGATGCCTGAAACAAGATCGAAGAGCAGCCCCCTCCGGCGATTTATCAGTCGCGCATCTCCTGATGGCTTTAGAAGTCCTTGTGATTCGATTTCAGGCTTGACAGAAGAGGTTGGTACAGTTACAAGAACCTCGAGCGCTGTGAAGGCGGAGGCAGAGCTGCGGGAGGCAGCTGGGTCTCCATAGTTATGTGGCACATGGCAGTGGGGTCGTGCAGAGGACACGGATGTTCAACCAGCGTGAGCCAAACCTCTCCTCTCTGGCTTCTCAAAGGATCCTCCACCCAAGCTGGTGCTGAGTCCTTGTGTTCTCCTGCGGCCTCCTGGCTGCTCCTTAAGCAGGACTGCGGCTCGGAGAATGTGCCCCCAGTTTCCCACCCCCCAGCAGGCCGCCTCTAGCTTCACCTTGGCAGTAAAGAGTCACTTCTCATGGGCCCTGTGCTAGAGGACTCGGGAGGGAGGCAGTATCGCACCTGAAGGCCGGGCCTCTATGACGTAGCGGGTGATGGGTCCCTTGCCAGGGTCTCCGCTGGACCAGTGGATGGCGATGGCAGAGCTGTACCGCACGATGATCGGCACTCCTGGTGGCCCCGGGGCACCTGTAAACAACACACAGTGGGCAAGGGTGTATAGGGGCTCAGAACGGCCACCCAGCCTGTCAGTCGGTGTTCAAGGAGGGCAACTGGGTGGCCAAAGAAATTCCAGCCCAACAGCCTCCAGGACCCCCCGAACACACTAGGCTCTGAGAAGCCTGAAAGGTCCGCAACTTCTCCAGTAGGTGACAGTGACAGATAGTGACAGCCACTCCATCTCCTGCTAAAAGTCTCCCTGCCCCTACTATACTTGCAGTTAGGTTGGGGAGGAGAGGGCAGGCTCCAGGAAACCTTGGTGGGGAGAGCAGGAAAGGGGGGGGCGTCTGGCTGCCTGCCAGCTCTCCTGTGTCCAGCTAGCAGCCTGGGATGGTGGCCAGCGGGCAGCAGGGAAGGAGAGAGGAGGCTGCTTCGGTGGCTAGAGTAGTGAGCCAGGTGTCTGTCTACAGAAGCCCCTTCTCTGCAAAACACACTGCCAGTGCAAGTTTGGTGCCTGTCCTCTGGGCTTCTGCTGTCCCTGGGCCTCCACCCTGAGTGCTGTCACCTGCCATGCCCATTTCCCCCTAGATAGGGAGCTCAGCACCCCAGAGCCTGGCACACAGTAGGCGCTTCCTAGGTGCGTGTGAGATGAGGGAACAAGCCAGTGTGTGCACGAGAGCTGCTGGTCCCTGGGGACACCTGCTGGGAAACCAGCTGGGCAGGAAGTCCATCGTTAACACTGAAGCTCCTCTGGGACCCTGGAGAGCTGGTCAGCTGGGGTAGGAGGGCAAGAACTGGTCACATGGCTGGGCAGCCCACCAGCCGGGCCTCTGCATCCAGGCTTGACTCTGTGAGTCTGTGACCCTGTGACCCTACAGTTCTTTCCTTCCTTCCTCCCCCAAGAAGCATTCAGCCTGCAGCCCAAGGGAGGGGGCTATGGCCTAAAAGAGGTGGAAAGGACCTGAGTTCTTGCTCTGCATAGGGCAGTGCTCAGGGCTGGGGGAGGGGCTCACATCCACCTGTTTGAAGGGGCAGGGGCACCTGGCTTTGTGTTCTCCACCTGCAGGCTCCTCCTTGTCCACACAGTCAGGGCGAGGTTGATTCTTTCTCAGTGCCCTCTGCCCCTACTTCCGCTTCCTGCCCTCCTCAGCCCGGGATACTTTAAACCTTAAATTGGAACAGTGTATCCTCCACGCCGCCCTCTCCTGTGCCCAAGCCTCCCAGAGCCCTCTCTTGGCCATCCAGCTCTTCCTGCTTTTGTTTCCCAGGGAAGTCTCAGGTGAGAAGCAGTGGGGTAGGGCTGGGCAGGTGAAGGGCAGAGCCGGGCAGCTCCTGGCAGGCTGTCTTTGTGCCCTGTGATTCTGTTCTCAGGGCAGCTGGGATCAGATGAGTTTCTTTGTAGAAAAAGAGGGGGGAAGAGAAAGTGGCCAGGAAGGCAAAGTGAAGAGCGGCTGGCTGCCCACAAAGCTGCTGGCAGCTGGGAAGCAAGGAGGTACTGCTGTCCAGGCCCCTCCTCTGCTACAGCCCAGGCTGGCCCAGCCTCCTGGCCACAGGAGCCTCTGTGCACTCCTGGCTGATGGGGCAGGTGGGGCAGGGGGTGACACTGCAGGGAACAATAGAGATGGGCTGTGCACTTTTTCCTGGGAGATGGCTTTTGTGTTGGAGATGGGACAACCTGTGCCTGTGACAGGGACTTTGGAGGCCAAACCTTGACTAGCATGTGCGCCTGGTGGAGGAGGTGGAGGGTGAATCAGGAGTGCTCCGAGGGCGGGGCATTCACCGAGACTTGAGGAAATACAAAAGGACACTGGGCACTGGGCGGGGAGCTGAGCAAAGGAGGGGCAGGAGTGGGGCCTGGATTGAGGAGGCTGCCATCTACGAGCTCCACTGGAGCATTTCTGAAGGTACTGGGGATGCTTGGGATTGGTGCAGGCTGCTGGGCCCATTCACCCCAGGGAGCCAGGGTCTCTGAGTATCACCCAAGAGCCCAGGGTGACCTTGTTGCACCTTTCTCGGAGAGCTCAGTTTGGGAGCGTGGTTCCTGGGTGTGGGGAAGAGGCTCTGACCAGCAGGGGCAGGGTTCTACCAGGATGCATCCCTCCTAGATGGAGGCCATAGAGGCCAGCACCATTGTGGGGAGGAAAGAAAGGAGCAAGTTGGGCCGGCCCAGAGCACTTTCAGAGCGTGCGCGAGGCCCGGGGTTCCCTCCAGGCCAGGCTGTGTGCTTGGCCTGAGTGGTGGGAGAGCGCGTGGCTTTGTGGCCTGAGGGTCCCACTGACCAAAGCCAGCCTGGGGAGCAGGGTATGGGTACGGGAGGTCCGGAAAGAGCAAGCTCCAGGGTGTCCACTCTTGACCCCTGGGGCTGAAGGAGTTGGTGCAGGGGCAGCAGTCCTTGGCTCGCCTACCTTCTCCAGGTCCCGTGGTGACATTAGCTTCGATCTCTGGCCCGTAGGTGAAGGTCTTTGCTTTGATGCGGAACCTATAGGTCATGCCCTCTGCCAGGTCCTTCACCTTTAGCCACAGGGGGCTGTTTCCCTTCACGTCCACCGTCACAATCTTGCTGACCCCTGGGGAGAAGTGTAGTGAGCAGGGCCTGCAGCGGCCAGAGGGAGCAGGGGCACCAAGGCTACTGGAGGCCACGGCAAGGGCGGCAGCGTGGCCTGAGCCCCCAGACACGGGCCAGGTGTTGCACCTGGCCGGCGAGGCCACGTTCCCCATGCTGGTTCACGGTTCTGCAAGCTGTTGGTGTGTGTGGGGGGCTCTGTGACTGAGGAAGTTTGAGAAAGGCTGTGTCCTGTTCGCTGAAGACCTGCAGGGCCCTTTAATTCCTGGAGGGTGAAGCGCTCACCCAGCTGTTGTGCACACTATTGCACCCACATCCATTTTGCCCCGTCTTGGCTCCCTCCCATAACGCCTGCAGAACTCAAATTCTAGGTAAGTCTTTCAGGAAATATTTCTATAAAGAGGCCTCAGGTCTGGGGCTGTGGGCGACAGCTCCAGCTCCTGCTTTGGCCCCAACCCCAGCCCAGCCTCTGGGACCCTCTTTCCTGGCCCCCTATCACCTGGGTTTTGGGGGTAGAAACGAGGACGCCTCTATTCCAAATCATGGCAACTCGAGGGCGGCCACAGTGGCTTTCCGGAGGGCGGAGTGTGTGCTCTGTGCCTGACAAACCGAGTCCCTGGCCACCAGCCTCCCTAGGGGCTGGGCCCAGGTTTCATTCCTGTGCTCAGGCGCCACACTGGCGCTGGCCCTGGGCCTGTCCCTGAACCTGGCGTTAGTTTGTCCTCCTCCTGAGCCAGGGTGTGAAGAGTGCCTCAGACAAGGGCGCTGAGGTTCAACACGAAGACGGAGCACCTGGAACCGGGCAGATGCCCCATCTATTACTGAACGAATGAATGAAAGAACGAGGGTAGGACACGTGGAGCAGGGGAATGAAATGACCGCCTAGGACAGAAGCCAGGACTCCCGGCACGGGTCCCTGACGTTGCTGAGCAGCCCTCATCTGCATGGGCTTCACTTTTCCCCATGGAAGGAGGAGCGGCTGGTCTGCACCCAGGGCTGAGGCATCAGCCAGGGCAGACACCATGCTGGTAAGGTGGGCGTTATCCACACTTATTAGTTGGCTATTACACGGAGGATGGCAATGTGTAAGCTCGTGTGCAAGCCATGCTGGACTGAGGACTTGGGAGGCGAAGTGCTTACATCTCTCAAGGAGGAGGTCACTGTCCTTATCGAGGACCCCTGCACCCTCTCTTACCGTTCTCTGTCCTGGGCCCATTCCTGGTCCTGCACCTGGTCCCTTCCTGGGCCTGGCTCCCTGGGTGTCCTAACACACAGCTCCACTTTGCAGGACAGGCTGCTGGCACCCAGGTGGCCGCAGGAAAAACAGGGCCATTGTTCCCTCCACTGACCCAGAACTGCTGGCCATGGTGATGTCCCTGGGCTCTGCCCCTTGCTCTTGCAGGCCTCCATTGTTGGGAAGGGTGAAAATAAGAGAGTTATCACAGAAGTTGTCACTTCCTGCCACCAGGGCACCCTGCTAAGCCAGCCACACAGCAACATCTTGCTGGAAGTAGACGCAGGCAGTAAGAAGGTCAACACCATCCTGTCTCTAAATCACCTGTTCTTTCAAACTTGACTGTCAGTGACCAGCTGAGAGGGATTTCTGGGTACTTTGCTCACCCCACCCATGGCTGGGCATCCCGCCGGGGAAGAAAGCTGCCAAGTGTCTGCTGTCCGTGTGACGGTCAGCCCAGAATTAGGGCAGGGTCTAGCCAGGGCCTGGAGGGGACAGGGGCTGTGATAAAGGGTCTGAAGATGGCTCTGCTGAGCAGGGCTTGGCGGGTGAGAGGCATCATCTGCAGAGCTGGGCTCTTGATAGAAGTTCACAGACGGCAGTGGGTGCAGTGGTCCTCAGATGGTGTGGGGAGCATCTCCAAGACTTTGATCAGATTCTCCTGACTGCCAGAGGGTAAAGAAGCACTAGCTCCAAGCAAGAATGACTCTAAGGTTTGGTTGGGAGTGTCAGGGACGCCCCTTCTCTGGGGTCCCCAGAGACCTGTCCATCTTGGAGGCTATGTTTTGCTCAGATTTCTCTGCTCCTGTTGATGGAAGGGGAAAAATAAAAATTCTCCACCTAGAAGTTGGAGACCTAGGTTGCTATCCAACTTTGCCTTCACACTGCTGTTGTTTTGCCTTGGAAATGTGTCTTCGTTGTGTCTGGGCCTCGGTTTCCCAGTTTGTAATATGGGGAAGCTCTCAGTGCGTCTAACCCACATGCAGTAACTGTGACGGGGACCCCCCAGAAGAAAGCAAGCCCTTGCTAGGTAAGGGTCTTGGGCCATGCAGGATGGGGCCACTCACCATCCACTGGGGTGCAGGGCTCGTACACCAGCCGGTAGCCCTCCAGGATGCCATTGGGGAACTGTGGGGCTTCCCAGGACACATTCACTGAGGTCGTGGTCAGCTCGCTGAACTTGACTGAGCTGGGAGCGCTGGGGGCTGTGGGAGACAGCAAAGGGTTTTGTTTCCTCCTTCTGTGAAGCTTCAAAGCCTTGGGTTTGGCTCCAAGAAATTAACAGGGACATTTCATTCTGGGTCTGGGAAGAATAAGAGGGCAGGCCTCAGCAAAGAAGACGAGGGAGTCCCTGGAGGCCCTCGGAGCCCTTGCCCGCCTCCCCTGACGACCTTAGCACTCAACTCTCCAATATCAGAGGTCTTGGAACTGGGAAAAAAGGAAACTTTCTTTTTCTCTAAAGTGGGAGAGTTTGGACTTTAGCCTGCTAAGTGGCTTTGAGCCTTGGCTAACAGCAAGGGACAAGCTGATACACCCCCAGAGTCACTGTGGGACAAGGCCCTTTCCTGGTTTGCCGGGTGGGTTTTTCTTGTCTGCTCTCTCGGTAGAGAGGGTGGGGGTCTCTAGGCCTCTGAACATGAAGGTAGGGGGTCTCTGGCCCTGGGATGCTGGCGCTGTGTGGATGTCACCATAGCACGCTGTCAGGAGGGGCCAGAGCCAAGGGCACTCCAGCCTTTCGGAAGAGAAGTTTTCGTAGACTGAAACCCCTGGAGCGACCCTGAAAACGTGGGGGCAGTGGAGGACAGCGGGGAAGGGCAGAAAGCACCCCCTCCGCAGCCTCTGAGCTGCCAAGCGATGGCCAGGCTAATGGGAGGTCCCCTGCAGGAGGCCGTCACTGAGCTGTCTCTGAGGGAGAGAGGAGAGCACAGGGATATGGGACAGAACACTCTGTCCCGTGGCCACTGCAACGGAAGCTCAGGCTCCCAGGGGCTTGTATCTGGCTGAGGACATGGACAGAATGTGGTCAGGACAGACGGGCAGACTCACATTCACACAGGCAGGCTCAGCTCAGCCTCAGGGAGCCAGGGGACGGACAAGTTTCCCTGCAGCCAGAGCCTGTCCCCAGAGAGGAACACAGCAGAAACCGGCTCCTGGGCAGAGCTGCCTGTGACCCACTAAGGGAGCCAGCAGGTAGGAAAAGGCTCAGGGAGGCCAGGGCAGAGGCTGGACGCTTGTCCTCTGTACCCAGAGGCGTTGGTCCCAGGATCCCCTCAGATGCCAACACGCCACCGGGATCAAGGCCGCTCTGTAAAAAGTTAGATTTGTACTTCGCTTCCTAAAATGCTTCACCTTAGGTTACCCAGAATACCTAATGCAGTGTAAATAGCGCGTAAATAGCTGTTACACAGCCTCGCTCAGGCAACAATGGCAAGAAAAAGTCCGTGCACGCTGGAAATAGCTGCAATGTTTCTGGAATATTTTTGAGCCACAGTTGGTTGAACCTGCTGATGTGGAATCCAGATACAGCAGGCCAACCTAGTCACATGGGGGGGGGGAGGAGAGAGAGAGAGAGAGAGAGAGACAGAGAGAGGAGAGAGAGAGAGAGACAGAGAGAGAGGAGAGAGAGAGAGGAGAGAGAGAGGAGAGAGAGAGAGAGACAGAGAGAGAGGAGAGAGAGAGAGGAGGCTCGAGCTTGTTTCCCTCAGAAATCCTGGGTGTAAACATCACTCTCCCATGACCCGTGGGGGACTCTGGGTAAGAAAGGTGCTTTCCCAGGTGACCCTTGCTCATTGTGAAATGGGGGTGACTCTGCACTGCCCTTTCCCAGGGCTCCCAGGGGATCCAGCCTGTTACTGCCTGAGAAGTGGCTTTGGACACGTGGTGGAGTTTGCTCTGCAGTGCCCGCTGGCAGGGTCTGCACCTTTGCCCTCTCTTCTGCCTTGCTCTCTGGCCTGGCCTCTAACCTGGCTTCCCTGCCTCTGTTTCCTCCCATCCAGTCTCAAGGTGATTGTTATTATTCCTTTCTGGGGTGGGGGGTGGTACTGGGAATTGAACTCATGACCTCACACTTGCCAGGCAGGCACTGCACCACGGAGCTGAATCCCCAGCCCTCAAAGGAGTTATTTTCCAACATATAAACCATGCCCTGCCTCTCAACTCAAACCCTCCCGCGGTTTTGCTTGTCACCTAACATGAATCTCGACCCTCCAGACCCTTGGAGACCAGAGATTCACCTCCTTTTCTGGCGAGTCCTGGGCTTTCCTCCCTGCAGCCCCAGGTCTTTGCACCTGCTGCTCTCTGCCCCGAACCCGCTCCCCACCCTGCCTCCTGAACTTCCGTGCTGCGGGTGCAATCTGAGCTCATGTCACCATCCAGGGAGGCCTCTGTGCAGACCTGTCCAAAGCCTCCCCCGGCGCTGCAGCCGCCCTCTTCAGATCCCTGCCCTCAGCATCCCTGCGGGGAACTCACGTATTTACTGGTTTATGATCTGTGTCCTTCCAAGGGGACAAGGGACCACACTGGTCTCCCTCTGTTACGTCCCTGGCATCAAGTGCAGTCAATAATGGTGGAATGAACAAAGGCCCCCAAAGAGACAGCACAAAGGAGGTGGGGCCAGGCAGGCAGTGAGAGTGGTGGCCACCCCAAGGCCTGCTGTCTGGAGCAAGACGAAGGGGACAGGTGAGATCTGGGGGCTCTCTCACAGCCTATGAGGACAGCTCCTCTTCTCTAAGCACTCGTGTCCTAGGCCCCTCTTTGTGGGCTGCAGCTCCCGCCTGTCGAGTGTCTCACGGAGGCCCAGGCACCCAGCCCAGGTGCTTGGAGGGCACAGAGCAGCTGCCGGCTCCCTCCCAAACCCCAGGCTCCAGGTGGGTCCTCCTGTGCCCGGGAGGCAGAGTTGCCCTTGCACACCTGCTTGCTGCGTCTGGCCCCGGACAGGAGCGCTGCGGGGTCCGTCCCCTGCAGCGTTGAAGGCCGCCACGGTGACCATATAGGCAGTATAACCGGTCAGGTTCTTGAGCTTTACACCGTTCTCTGCCAGGAAAAGCGTCTTCACTCGCTCGGTGAGGTTCTGCCGCTGGGCTTCCCAGAAATAGATCTGCGGTCAAAGAGGATTATGGGAATGAGGGGGATGAAGACATGGGGCTTTCCTCCTGACCCCGCCTGACCCAGGACACAGTATAGTGGTATTCAGGAGCTGTTCTAGGAACGCTTCCACAATCTTCCTTTTCACAGCCAAGGCTCCAGCCTCTGTAAAACTGTACATGCCACAAAGGCACAGTCCCTGTGCGTCCCCGCGGGATTTAGTACTGACTCATTGGCCTCAGAGCGTGGGTGCTGGAGGGACGCCCTGCTTCTGTCCCACTGGACCCTTGCCAGGTGTAAGTGCAACAGTGCATCACGTCACCTGTCACCTGCACACTGGGAGGCACAGAGTCTCTGCCCCCAGGCCTCCTGCGTCAACAGCTGCAGGCCAGTGTGACCTGGGCTAAGGTGGCAGGCAGCCTGGGCCTGTTTCTGGCTGTTTCCTTTATCAGCAGTGTGACATGGGTAGGTGAGCTTTCCGAGCTGAAGTTTTGTTGTGTACACAGTGGGTTAAGGACACTTCCCAGGGTCAAATTGAGGGGTGGAGGCCACAAGGACAGGAGAATGTGGCATTGCTCCTCCTAGGGACTTTGCTGGCTTCTGAAGGCACCTGGTACCTGCAAAAGATTTTAGGTCAGGGGTGCAGCAAATGTTCCACAGTGATGCAGGTATTTCAAATCTAGCAGGGGTAAATGCTCCCTGTTAGCCACACATGGGAGATTCTTAAACTAGTTTAGAACTTGCAACAAAGGCCATGCTGAAAGCGGAAAGCCCCCAAAACACCTGGAGGATTGGAGGTCATTTGGCGCCACCTTCTGGCCAAAGAATTATCTGTAAACTGTTGGCGTTTCCATTTCTGTTTCTCCAGAGGAAGCCAGGAAGCCATTTAAGAGTGAGCAATGGCTTGTGAGTGAATGGCAGTGGTTAGGACATGAGAGCCTTTCTTTCTTTAGCTTTTTATTTTTTCCGATTGTTCTCAGAGGGGCAGATGAGCGGGCACTGAGGCGGTCATTCACACATCCACCCACTTGCCCATCCATTCATGGTGCTGGGGACGCAGTGGTCCACAGCGTTCCCGTTGCGTTCAGCGTTCAGGGTAAATGTCAGGGCCATGTCAGAGATCTGCAAGTCATCTTCACACAGACGGTGTTGGGCGGCACGTACCAGGAGAATGAACGGTTCTCTTAGCCAGAGGTCACGGGTGATTTGGGGGCCTTTGACTTTCAGTGGGTGGAAAAGGAGCCGCAACGGCAAAGCAAAGTGTGAGGCCCAGCTATCCGGGGCAGCAAGGGAAGCAAGTGTTCCAGGAGGGGGAAGCCAGGCACCATGTTCAATGCCTCGGGACAAGACATGCCGTTTGCACAGCAACCAGCAGGGATGGAATTATCAGTGGCACTGGAAAGAAGTGGCTTTGGGGACAGCAAACTACATGGAGCAGGTTCAACAGGCAATGAGAAGGGAGGAAGTGGAGATGAGGGTTTTTTCCTCTGCCTGGTACTGAGCGTGGAACTCAGGGTCTTCACACTGAACCCACACCCCGGCCCTTTGCAGATTCTGAGACAGGGTCTTGCTGAGGCCCTCGGTCACCCAGGCTGGGCTCCACCTGCTGTCCTTTGGCCCGAACCTTCCAGAGTGTGGGGATTACAGGCGTGTGCCATTATACCTGCATAATTCTTCTGAGGAACTCTGCTGTAAAGGGATAACCAAAGGAATGGTGACCACTGAAAGAAAACCTGAGGTCCAGAAAAGGCACCGAAGGAAGGAACACGGTTAGGATGTGTTTACCCCGTGTCTGTCGGTGAGCGTCACGGGAGAGAGGGAAGTGGCAGTGTGGGGAAGGTGGGTCAGGGCCAGAGCCACGCTCTCAGGCAGGGCGGGCCAAGGTGCAGCACCAAGGGTGATGGACATTCAAGCCAGGTGCCTGTGGCAGGAGTGTGCTTCAAACTCAGCGGACTTTTGCTAGATGCCAATTTATAGTAAGAGCGACTTACGCAAACTGCACAGAGCTAAGTAACAGTACCCGAAAGGTAACCAGGTGTCCCTGAGGGTGCCCACTCACCCTGGCACTCTTGTGTCCCAGGCACTTGGAGCTACCCCTGGCACATCGTTGGTGCTTACTACGCATTTGCTGGAGGAATAAATGCCTTAGGTAGACAGAGGCTGGTGTAGGCACGTACGATCACCGTCACCACTTTTCTTCTACTATTCCCAATTCCTTGCCCTTTCTTTCTATCTTTAGCTTTACTGAGGAATAATCAACAAATAAGAATCATAGCTTTACGGAGGCTTAGCTGACAAATAAAAATTGCATGTATTTAAGTCACACACGTCGATGTGAATTGGTCACCGTGCTCAAGCTAATGAGCACATTCATGACCGCTGAGATACCCTTTACCCAGGCAAGAGAGGACAGGTTTTGTCCTCTTAGCTAGTTCCGGTGGACAGCACGGTATTGTGACCTATTGTCACCATGAGAGTCCCAACTTACTCAGCTGGTGTAACTGAAACTTGGCACCTTTTGAGCAAGTGGTCCTATTTCCCCCGGGCACCTTTCTGCTCTGAGTTTCAGTTTTGTTTCCTGCCCCACTGATTTTGATGGTTCCAGATTCTTTGTATAAATGAGATCCCACAGTGTTTGTCTTTCTGTCTTGGGCTGATTTCCCTTAACACGATGTCTTCCTGGCGCATGTTACACACATCAGGCTTTTCACCTTTCTCAAGGCTGAACGGTGTTCTCTTGGGTTTACACACGTACACCTGACGATGACTTTATCCGTGCAATTCGGACACCATCAAATCATGCAGGCCGTTTCTGTACCTTGGCCACGGTGGATTATGCTGTCATGAACGCAGAAGTGCAAACATTTCAGTGCTTCTGGATAGGCACCTGGAAGTGAGATCTCATGGTGATTCTGTTTTCATTGCTTTGAGGACCTTCCACGTAGTTTTCCATGGTGGCTGTATCATTTTATGTTCCTGCCAAAGCACACAAGGGTTCCATCCTTCCGCATCATTTACTGTCCTTTGGAGTTTTGGTAACAGCCTTCCTCATAGGTGTGAGGTGATACATCATTGTGGTTTTGACTTGCATTTCCCCGTGAATGATACTGAGCACCTGTTGGCCATTTAGTCATTTTCTTTTGAGAAATGTCCATCCTGGTCCTTTGTCCCACTTTTTTATGTTGGGCTGTTTTCTCACTATCCAGTCGCACCAGCTTCCTGTGTGTTTTGGCTATTAACTCTTTATCAGATGCATGGCTTAGCAAATATTGCCTACTGCCCTGCAGCTTGTCACCTCACCTGCTGACCGTGTCCTGTCCTGTTTCACCTCACACAATGGGCTGAGCTCCTGCACCAGTGGGATCTGCCCACGCCACATGCAGCTGACCAGCCAGGGGAGTCTGGCTCTAGGTTCAGGGCACAGCCCAGAGTGGGAGGCTGCTGCGTCACACTGCTCTTGTCCACGCACTGTCCAACCATATACAGCCACTCTCCTGTGGCCTTGGGGCGTGGGCTCCAAGATCCCCATGGCTGTCAATATCCAAGGATGCTCAGGTCCCTGTGTCAAAGGGTGCGGAATCTGCACAGAACTTATGCATTCCCCCTACTAATTTAAGTCATCTCTGGATGACGAATAATCACTCATGCAATGTAAATGCTCTGTAAATAGCTGTTATGCTGTGTTGTTTAAGGGGCAATAACAAGAACAAAGTGTGTACATGCTCAGTGCAGACACAGCTTTTTTTCCCGGCAAACAGTTTTGGTCCTCATTTGGCTGATACGTGGCTGAGAAGCCTACAGATAAAAAGAGGACCTCGTGGCTCTTTCCGACATTCTCCTCCTCTCCCTTTCTCTCTCGGCTTCATTCCCAGCAAGGATTCGCACTGGGAAATGGAAGCAAGCAATCCACTGAGACTCTGTCACCTCTTGTCCCTCTGGCCACACCCCCTGCCTCCCTCTTGCCACGGTGGCTGACCTGGTCACTCTCTTTAAGGCCACCCTGAATTTGTGTACTAACTTGTACTCTCCTCAGCTACTCCACCTTACTGCTCCTCGACAGCGCCCTCTCTTCTCCAAATCGCCAAACCTCCCCTGTGTCCAGTACTGTGATTTCTCCTATGCTAAAACACCCCTCTGATCACATGTCTTTTCTGTTAAACCTGCTCCATGCATTTCCCAGTAGCCATCGAGCTCTGGTGAACACCACATTACCAGTGCAATGTGCACAACTTTGCAAACTTCTTCTAAAAAGAGGTAGACAGTTAATATCTTAGGCCTCACAGGTCAGGCCCAAAGCCTCTGTCGCCCCTACTCAACTTTGTCCTTTCTGTGTACGTGTGTGTGTGTGTGTGTGTGTGTGTGTCTGGTACTGGGGTTTGAACTTGGAGTACTCTACCACTGAGCTACATTCTCAGCCTTTTTTATTTTCAAGACAAGGGTCTTGCCAAATTGACCTTCAACTTGTGATTCTCCTGCCTCAGCCTCCTGAGTAGCTGGGCTGCACCAGCACATCCAGCTCAACTCTACCCTTGTGCAAACGTGGCCATGGGCAGCTCATAAACGGGCCTGAGTATGTCCAAAAAACTTTATTTACAAAGAGATGGAAGGCCAGTTAGGTCAGTGGGCTGCAGTTAACAATCTCCTGTTGAAGTGAATTGTTTGCCTTGATTTTAGAATCTTAATTAGACCCAATCAAGGCCTGCAAAACTAGATTGGCTATAAATTTCTTTGAACAGCCGGCATAATTGCTTCCCAGATTGTCTCCCATCCCACCCCTCCTAAGAGCTGGCATCCAGCTCTTCCCTCCTTCCAGAAGCAGAGTCTTCCCTGGGACGCTGAGTCACCGAGTCACTGTCATCACGCATTTATCTTGGTCCCAAGGCTCTGGTTTCAGACTCTTCTTGCTGTCTGTCCATCTACTCCCGTGGCTCTTGGTGGTGCCTAGTTGCTGAGGGCTCCGCAGTCTGCTGCTCTGGCCGGCTTTCCCTCCTGACCTCCGGTCACAGCTCCAGCTCTGTTCTGAGCTCCCAGATGCCCACGCAGGGAGTCAGATCTGCCCCGGTTTCCTCCTCCTCTTCTTGCCTCAAAATTGGCAGCTCTGCTTCCTGTTGCCTCTTGACCCTGCAGCTGTCCTCTGACCTGTCACCAGAGAGTAACCCCTTCTCTCTGCTGTTTAAACCGCTTCTGGGCAGCTGAGGCCGAGCCTTAGTCACCTGGGCTTTCTCGGATTTCCCCATTTGAGGCTGAAGGCAGCACTGCACCAGGGCAATCCCCTGGAAGACCAAGTCCTCCACGGCATCTCTCCTCCGCCCAAGCCTTCCCTGGGAGGACAGCCAAAGCCCCTGAGGGTCTGGGAGCTCTCTGCTGTCTCATCATGCTTTCCCAGGGTGAGCTGAGGCTTTTTTCTCGCTTGTCTATACTTGAAAACACTGACCTACCTTAGGACCTTTGCTCTTCTTTTCCCTCTTTCTGGAATGTTCTTTTGGATTTATGTGATTCATGCTCTGTATTTATTTAGGTTTTTTGCTCAAATATCACCTTCTCTTTTATCCTTTTTCTAACAACTCTATTTAAAGTTTCAAGCTTGCATCCAGCTCTCTGCTCACCTGCTTCGTTTACTGCACCATCTGGCAGTGTGATTTACTTCGTAAATTGTTAATTTTCCCCCTAAAATTTATGCTCACATCGCCTCTTTGCTCACTGCTTTATTCCCAGCACTGCAACTAGTGGAGGGCACAAAATAACTGCTCAATAAACGTGTCATTGAATAACCGAGAGGCGGTTATTCAGCCTCTCTGGGACTGAGCATAGCCTCCCCAGCTCAGCCAGACGAGAAGGCGGGGCCACTGCAGCGGGCTCACCACGTGGTGACAACACACATCAGGTGTTAAGAGAGTGCATGCTGCTGTTAACACAGGCGGGAGGTGGCAGTTCTCCTTCCCCTGCAGTGCGCATCCCTAACCACAGCTCTGTAGCGGCTCTGTACCAGCGATGTTTCCTGGGTCTCACAGCCACCTCTGTTCCGTACGGTTCCTGGGTACCCACGCATTCCCTAGATCTGCATGTTAGCTTGAAACTTTCTTTTTTTTTTTTTTTTTGCGGTACTGGGGATCGAACTCACGACCTTGCACTTGCCAGGCAGGCGCTTATGCCACTGAGCTAAATCCCCAGCCCCAGCTTGAAACTTTCAAACCTCGACAGTCTGGTGGCTGCCAAACCAACCGCAGGCCCTGCCTGGCACCTTCCCTCCTTTGGGAGGCATATGCTAGGGGTGCAGTATTTAGTTTTCCCAGCTGGCACTCCCGGGCAAAGCCTTGAGGGTGCCATCCACCTTCAGAGCTTCCTTGGCAAGATGCCGCCATCTCCTCTCCTTTCCTCCTTTGCACCCCAGATGAAAGAGGCTCCTGTAGCAGATTCTGCCCTCACTGGGGCTGCCTGTCCTAACTGCATGCACTTCGGCTCTGCGGACTCAGTTTCCACAGGCCCCACGCTGGTGCATCCACCTCTGAGGCCATTGTACTCGGTATGTTTTCTGGAATAACATCCAGCTGCCAGGAATCCGAGTCCCAGGGCCACGGGCTTGGCCAGGAACTGTGCTCCAGACAGCACGCCAAGCTCCTTTTTCTTTAGTTTCTTTGTTTCTGTTTCTTGTGGTACTGGGGATTGGGCCCAGAGTCTCCAAACTAAGCTACACCCCCAGGCCTCTTTGATGTTCTTTAAATTTTGAGACAGTGCCTCGAACTCACGGTCCTCTTGCCTCGGCCTCCCAGGGAGCTCAGGTTACAGGTGTGTGCCAGCTTGCCAGCTTTCGCTTTCTTTCTTCCTTCTTGCTAGCTTTTTCTTTCTTATATGACCTCTAGTGATTGTGTGCTCAGCTTCCTCCCCAGCCCTGGCAGGGAGTCAGATGGTCGCATTCTGCTACTTGCTATTTTGTGGCCTTGCCAAGGTACCTAAACTAGGTCTCACTTTCCTCATCTGTGTAACGGGCCTCAAAGGCCTTAACTTACAGCGCTCCATGGCTTTCAAAAGAATCAGAGTTCTAGAGGGTTTGGTAAATACCAGAGTTGCAGTGCACCCCATTATAACACATGCCTTCACCGAAAGTCTAGAAATAATTTCAAGCAGAGATTTCCAAGGAGCCAGGAGTGCTTTGCTAGCACCAGTATTGTCACTAGGGGGCGCCCTTGCAGGGCGTCTCACATTATGTAAGAGGCAGGCATTCAAGAGGTGCTTGCTGCTTAGTGGTGTTAGAGACTCAGGTTCAGAGTTTCTGGCATCTGAGCCCAGACTGCTCATGGGACCCTGGAGAGGATGAGTGTAATTTTACTTCGGCTGCACCGTATCTGTGTGAACCTGGTGCAGAGAGCCTGGGCGGCAGCCTCACCGCAACGCCTGAGGGGCGTGTGCCTGGCTGCGAGGAGGAAGAGGCTGGGATGCGCCCCCCAGCCTGCACCCAGTGCCACCACCCAACCCAGCCCCTCTGCACCTGTCACAGTGCCGCAGCGCCCGTACCTTGTAGCCCTGGATATCTCCGTTCTGGCTGTCCAGAGGGGGAGGTTCCCAAGTCACATCCAGCTGTGTGGCCGTGGTACCGTGGACGGCTACGTTGCGGGGCGCTGTGGTGGGCACTGAGGGCACGGGGGACCGGGAGTGAGTAGATTCTGCGGAGCGGCTGGGCGGGGTGCGATGGAGACCCAAACCTCCTAGCTCCCCAGCTGGGCTCCCGGGCCAGGCGCTCACCTGCCTCCCCGACGAAGACCTCCTGCGGGGGGCTCAGGGGTCCCTCGCCCACAGCGTTGTACACACTCATCCGGACCTCGTACCGCCTGTGCTTGTTCAGATCTGTGGAGGGAGAGGGGAGGAGGGACACCGAGGTCACCGCGCCTGTGGCTGGACTCCCATGTGGAGGCTGGTCTTGGGGGTGGGAGCGAGGTGGCCCTGCAGTTCCAGTCCCCGGGCGAAGTTCAGCCGCTGACAGGTCCGAGGTGGTGCCCGGAAGGACACTCGGCCTCCCACCCCGCCAACCTAGGCGGCGGTTGGCCTCCAGGGTGCGGATGACCATACAATGTACTGGCCCACTGGACACTTCCGAGGCTGACGGGACAGCTGGAGTAAGCCTGCACTGCCCTAGCGACCCCAGGCCAGACAACCAGGCCCTCCCTCCCCGTCTTCTTCCCTCCCACGGCAGACTCCAGTGTGCCCAGCCTTGTCCCAGCCTGTCCCCACCAACCCGCTCTTACTTAATGTAACTTTATTTTATTGTTTGGGTTCTGGAGATTGAAGCCAGGGACCCCGGAATGCTAAACACGTTCTGTACCTCGGAGCTGCCCTCCTAGTCCCCAGCTCTTTGCAGAGGGGTGCTCGGCCCTGGAGGGAGGGGGCTCATTAGATGTGAATTCCGGGTTAAAAAGCTCCATGCATCACTAAGCTTGGGGTGCTTGGGAAAAGGCGCCGAGAAGAAGCTGGGGGACAGAAGCTGGTTAAGAAGGCGACCCAGTCGCCCCAGGTGGGGGAGCCAGTCCCTGCTCTGGGCGAGTACCTGTCTAGAAGGTGGAAGGAAGGGCTTGGGACCTTTCCCATCACCTGACCCCCAGCCGAGCCCCTGGCCCCTCTGTGCCTCTGCACTATAGCACGCTGTACCTGGGAGCCCTGGCTGCTTCCACGCCGACTGTCCAGACTCCCCCACCCTCTGTGCCCTTCTCTCGCTGGCTCCCTGTCCTCCTCCTGTTCTGGGCTGGAAGTGCTGGGCTTGGACAGGACGCAGTGAGGGAGCTGCCCTAGCTGGGTGTCTGTGCAGCCTGCAATGCCGGCTGAGCAGGGCAGCAGGTGGGTGGTTTAGACTTGAGCTCGTGTGGCTTTTTCCTGCACCTGTGAGCTGAGCATTGGGCAGTGGGGAGAAGCCGCTGGGGGTTGAGACACAGAGCAAGGATGGGGTGAGCCACACAGGGACATGCTACTGGAAGGTGAGGCTGCCCACAGAGCTGCCCAGCACTCACGGCAGGAACGGCCTGGGACAGGAAGACACAGTGGGGCCAGGCTGTGCCTTTGGTATGGTGAGATGGGAGCAGCTACTCAGATGCCGGCCCGCCCACCGGTACTGCCCAACAGCGCTCCCAGCAGGCTGACTATCACCGAACTCCCACTCCCTGTGTAAAGCTGTGGGTCCCTTTTCCACACCCCCCCACAGAGGCACACCGGAGACTTGCTGGACACTGCCCCTGCTTGGCGTGTTTGAGTCCTATGTCAAGTGCACCCCTGGGCCGGGGGCAAGTATCCTCAGGGACCCACTCCTGTCCCCAGGAGGCTTGGGCTGCAGCAGGGCCACCATGCAAGGGGACTTACTGTCCAGCTCGTAGTGCGTGAGGCTGGGCCGGCTCAGGTTCCGCATGGAGTACAGGGCTGGGGTGGGGGGGGAGGCATGATAGAGAGGGAGACAGCAGACAGGAGTGGTTAGCGCCACACAGCCCCTCACAGGAGCCCCCCGCTGGGTGCAGAATGATGGGGTGAGGGGCCGGTGATTGAGCAGCAGGGGAGGGAGTTCCAGACTCCCGGTGCTGAACTGGCAGCCAGGATGGGAGCTGGGGTCAGAGGCAGCTGCAGGACAGCACCGTCCCCCTCCAGGTGTGTACTGGCCCACAGTCACAGGGAGCCCCTGGGAGCCTGGGAGTCCTGGGGACAACTCTGAGACCTCCGAGGCTCAGCGCACTCCCTTGTCTCAAAGTGGAGACAAGCCCTGGAAAACCACTATGAAATATTGGAGCCATTAATTTCCTCATATGAACCAGAAACAATTTTACTACCAGGAAATACGACTGTATTACATACTGGCTATATAACAGTACAGCTGCCAGCACATGTCGGTCCAAAATAAAAAACAAATATACGAAAACAACGTACGCTGTTGGATCAAGTACTTCTGCATTTGTCTATTAATATACCTTTGCCACGCGCTCATTTTGTTGTCTGCTAACACTCGCCCGATGACAAGGCACAGAGCCTTCTGAGGACGATGGGAAGACGCAGTGTGATGGAGAGATGGGGCACCTGCATCCTCCGCATGCCCCTCTTCCCTGCCTGTCTCCCTCTCTGCTCCATCAGCAAACAGAGCCCTCAGAGTGGCCACCCAAAGTGCAGCTGCTCCCAACCGGGCCTCTGATGCCAGCTCCAGGCCGCCCGGTGCAGCCTCCTGCTGGCCTCTCTGACTCATGTTCCCAGGGCCCTGGGCCCAGCCATCACCCCCAGGCCACCAGAGTGTCCTAACCCAAAAGTCCGACCAGGGTTTTCCCCGGGTTTTTGGGGCTCGCTGAGCTTTGCTCCCCTATAGAGGCAGACTGGGTCCCCAGGTCCCCAGACAGAGAAGTGCTCTTGGAACAAGAGCAGCCTCAAATGCTTCTCCTGGGGGAAACCTGGTGTTCGAGGCTGTTGGCCCCTCAAGTGCAGGCGGCTGCCTCTCGCACGCTGAGCTCTCCTGGTCACTGCACCCAGGGAATCTGGGCCCATCCTGTGTTAGCGACAATGCTGAGGGATCCCTCCCTGACCCGGCCCTGACTTCTACCCTCTGGCCCCCATCAGCAGCCAGTGGCTTTAGGGGTTATGTCCAGAGGGCAGGGACTCTTTGGGTTTGATCACGGTGGCCCCTGGGGAACCTGGGGCATGCAGAAAGTGCTCAGTAGATACTCGGCCAGCAGACGAGCAGCATGGGGAGAGGTGTGCACAGGCAGGAAGGATTGCCGGTTAGGGAGCTCCAGGAGCTGAGTGCTTGCTCCGGAGCAGGAAAATAAACGCCACTCACAGGTGAGCTCCGCCCACTTGGCCCCGGGGTTGTTGATGCCTCGAAGAGTGAAGCCCCTCAACCCTTCGTAGAGCAGCTCCCGGTACCGGATGCGGAAGCCCAGGAGGATGCCGTTGACCTTGTCCTCAGCTGGTGGCTACAGGGAAATAGGTACGATGTAGGGAGCAGCCCTGGACTGCTGTCACCCCACTCTATCCTTCCCATCATGCCTCCTGTGGCCCCAGAGCAGTGCCCGAGTCACCACCAGGAAAAGAAATCAGGAAAACCGGCAGGATTTTAATCCGCAAAGCATTTCCAGTAAGGCTCCGGTGTTTCCTGGGAAGCAGAGAAGGGCAGGCATGACCTTGCCATCCTCCTCAATAGAGCAGAAGACAGGCTCAGAGACGGTAATGCACTTGGCCCTGGTCACACAGCAGTGATGGGGCTTTGTCCAGAAGCCCTACCACCTCATCGCCAGCCTCCCCAGCCTGGGGGATCCCTGCTGGCCCCCTGGCCAACACTTCCTGGCACTTTCTGTACGTGAAGCCCTCTCCCTGCTCTTCAGCACGTGCTTGTGCTACCTGCCTATCACTTTCTCCTTCGTTTTCTTTCCCTGTCCACAGCCGCGTTGAAGGACAGGCCTCAGGAGAAGCTGGGAACTACCTTTTATGAAGCCTCTTTTTAAAAAGCCTGCAGAAATGATTCAGCCTTTTACTAGCCCCTTAACTGCTCCCTTGGTCACTGCACGCATCACCCTGCCCCTCTCCAGGTCAGTCCCATCAAACCCAGCATCCCTGGTGTCCAGGTCATCTCTACGTAAGGCAGTGTCCTCACTGGAACAGCACAGGGGCACAGGCTGGGGCCTGTTGTCTGGGACCTGTGGCCATGGAGCCCCTGTGGGCAACCAGGCTGGGCTTCAGAGGGGTGGGAGGGTGGTAAAGGGCAGGCCCCTGAGGCCCCTTCCCCAGGCCCCCTTCAGGGCAGGCCATGGCTACCAGAGTGGGCAGCTGGAGGGCAGAAGGAAGAACTTATTTCTCTGCCTGGACGATGGGTTCCCACTCTCCGTGATGGGCAGAGCCTGGTCTAGGCTTCATGGAGGCGCAGGGGGCCCTGGGGTTCCCAAGCACTTTTCTTTGTCAGAATTCAGTGGATCTGGGTTAATAAACTTGACCCTGCGGCTCAGAGAGCCGTGTGACCCAGGGCCCCACACATCCCTTGCTGCATCTCTGTCCTCATCCGAAGTAGGGGAGGTGGTAGCCCCTGCCAGATAGGATTCCCTGGGGACAGAATGGGTGTGCGCACACGTGTGTATGCAGAGTGCTCCAGGGTGCGCACACCCGCATTTCTCATGCCTTCTGTTTGCTCTGGGGGGCCCAGGCAGCTCCACTGGGGTCTCTTGGCTTCCTGGCCTCAGAGCACAGCCTGTCTGATCCTCAGGGGAGATGGGCCCATCCTGTCAGCCCGGCCTACCTGCCACCGGATCAGCACGGAGGTGGTGGTATGGGGTGTCACTGAGAGGACGGTGGGTGCTTCGTCAGGAGCTGTGGAGAGAGGCAGGCAGGTGGGATCTGGGTGCTGCAGGTTCAGCCCCACGCAATGCCCATGGGACCAGTAGCTGACTTGGCACTGACAGTCAGATCCCTCTGGTGTCACCCTGTATGCTCAGCAACCCAACTTGAAAGGGCTGGTGTGGCGGGAGAGACCGAAGTCTTGGCCGAACCCAAAGGTCACAGCCACAGGCCTCTCTGGCTGCCCAGCTACCCCCCAGTAGGCTGCGGATGTCAGTGAAGTAATGCGCCTGAAGGCCAGGTCGAGTCCAGGGCCCTGAGCCCCTGGAGAGGACACCGCGGCCCCAGCCTCCGAGGACTGTGTCCTGGAGGGGGGGGCCAGCAGCCCGGGGTCCTGTCTCTCCCAGTGCCCAGTGGGGGCACACTGACCAGCCTGCAGTGTGGTCAGTGACTCTGACTCCTCGCTGAACTCGCTGTCTCCAATGTCATTGGTCGCCTTCACTCGGAACTTGTAGGACGTGAAGGGCTTCAGCCTGTGGAGGGAAGGCGTCCTATGACCAGATGTCCCAAAAGATCCAGCTATCTGCTTCCGCCATGGGGTCCCACTGGTCTATTCTTGTTTGGGAAAGGAAGGCGGGAGGGCTGACCCACCACACAGACGGGAGCATCAAGGCTCAGAAGGTGCTCTGCTACCAAAGGGTCAAACTAGGGCTGGGCCCTGGGGTTCTGAGTCCCCAGGCCACACCCTTGGATCACGCCTCTGGGGTGTCTTTGGCTGCCATATGTCCCCGGGGAGACACGTCCACCCAGGTTCTACCTCAGAGGCCAGGCAGCCACAAAAGCACCCAGACTTCCCTCCCTGAGAATCCCCTTGCAAGCTTCCCTTCCTTTCCTGAGTTTAGAGAAGTTCCCAAGAGAGGACCAGACTTGTCTCTCAGCTTCATTTCCCCTCCCAGCAAATGTCTTTCTTTCTTCCTGATTTATGGGGGCAGGGGAGGAGGGGAGGAAAGGATTGCTCAGACTTCAGGTCACGTCCACTGGAATGTAAAAAAAATACAGCCACCAGGAATTAAGAATTAAATTGAAGCCAGAGTTTTGGAGTGAAGCGCTGTTCCCCTATTAAAGACGGGAGGAAGCTGCCGGCTGGCGGGGGAGAATCGCTAATGACGGACAGAGTGCGCTTCATAGAGGGGGACCGCCAGGCTCCAGATGCAATTAAGAGGCAGCCCTAATGGGGTTCCTGGGGTGGGGGGGGTTATGCCGCTAGGCTGGGCGCTGAGGAAGAGTTGGCCAGGCTGTGGGGGTCTCAGGAGGCCCCCACCCCCAGGAGGGACCCCACACCTGTCCACGGTGAAGCTGGAGGCGTTGTGGCTCACGGAGGCCGAGTGCAGTGCCCACCGGCCGCTGGGCAGCTCGCGGGTCTGGATGGTGTAGTAGCGCACCGGGGACAGCCCGTCACTGCCCGGCTCCCAGGACAGCAGCACGCTTCGGGCCTTCACGTCTTCCTGCTGCACCACAGGCTTGCTCGGGGGCTGAGGGCGGTCTGGGGAGGGAGCGAGAGGTGGGCGAGCTGAGGAGCTTGGATTGGGGTGGAGGAGGGGCTCGGGCATGGCACCCCTGCTCAGCCCACTTCTGCGTACACCGAGGCCTTGCTGGTCTCGCTCCCAGCAGCTGGCGCCATATCTCCTGGTCTCCGACTGTGGACCCTGAGGCTCTCAGAGTCTCAGGTGCCAGGACTCCCCACGCAAGGCCCACAAGGACCCCACGCAGCCCTAGCCAAGGACCACAGCGAGGCGATGCAAATGCCCCCGCGCCTTTGCTCCTGGCAAGAACAACTGGAGATGGGAACCTGCACTGCTCAATTGCGGGGGGCTTTACTTCACACCACCCCCCAACATGCCTTCCTCTTTCCCCAGCCTTCCTTCCCCACTGCCCACAGCAGGGAGGGCATCACTGGCCCTGGACTGGATGATTCTCAGTGGCAGAGCTGTCCTTGCATTGCCATGTGTTTAACATGTGCCTCTCTCTACCCACCCGGTCCCTGTAGCACCTTCCCCCAGCTGTGAAAACTAGAGTCCTATTGGCTGTCCTGGGGACATTTTCCAGCTATCACTTTCTCACCAAGCAGGGGCCACAGGGTTGCTCCGTGGAACCCCAGCTCAGATGAGGGGCTAGCAGGGAGAGGCAGCCAGGACCCCGGGCTGCAACCCTGATCCTCGCCCACCCGAACAAGGCCCCGAGCAGGAGGTGGTCAGCGACTTCCTTTTAGAAAGCCAAGGGAGATGGGATCCCAGGGAGAGGAACTCCCAGCTCAGCCTCAGGTCCACAGACCCCTTGCTGACCTTGAACCCAGAGGTCAGAGCCTACTCACTTTCTACTCCAGCCCAAGACAGCCTGGTTCATCACCAACCTTCCACCTGGAGAGGCTCCAAGCACCTGGACTGCTGGGGACACCCCTTGCCTGAGCCCCAGCCAGTCCTCCCAGCTGCCCTGGCCACTCACCTCTCTTCTCAGTGGTCACTACTAAGGCCTCGGCGGCCTCACCCCATCCTTTGCGGGTCTGAGCCGTAATGCGGAACAGGTAGACAGACTCTGGCTTGAGGCCGGTGGCTGTGTACTGGCGGGCGCTTGGTGCCAGCACTTCCACTGCGGCGGTGTTGGCCGTGGTGGCGTTGAGCCTATGGGTGATCTGGTAAGCTGGGAGGCGGGAAGAGAAAGGGTGGAGCCGGGAAGCAGGGCAAGCAGCCCCTGTCTTGGTTGTGGTTTGTCACTGCCATATCTCAGCTGTCCCCTGCAGAGTGTGGGCTGCTGAGGGGCACAGGACACAGTGACCTCCTCATTGACCCAATGTCAGAAGATGGAGGCTAGGACAGGCCAGGTCAGCTGCTAGAGAGTGGCTGAGCTGGAATCCCGGCCTGGGTCATTTAATCGAAAGCACATGACTTTCCCCATCTACTGTCTTCTAAGGTATGGCATTTACCTAAGGATGGCATGGCCCAAGTGGCCAGAATGGGTGCAGGTCATTGCAGCCACTCTTTGTTTTATTTTACCTAGAAATGTTTTGAGATGGAGTCTTGGTTGCTGTGTAGCCCGGGCTGTCCTTGAACTTGGGTCTTTATGCCTCACCCTCCTGAGAAGCTGCGAGCAGTAAGTGTGCAACACTGCACCCCACCACGCCATCATGATCATTGTCATCATGCCATGCCATGGTTTTAAAGGTGAGGGCAGAGGCCTCGGGGGAAGCAGACTTGCTCAAGTCCATGCAGCAGCTGCCCGCAGGCTGGCTATGTATGTTGGGGCAGAAGCTTCTGGTCCTCAGCTGCCCTCCCTGTGGGTCAGCTGTTTCTGAGCAGCGAGTGCGGCTCTGCTGAGCTGGCCGGTGCATCCTTACTTGGCCATGCTGGGAACAGCAGTGAGGTTTAGGAGATGGCAGATGGCCGGGCACTGGGACATTCAGAGGCATAAAGCCAGCCCAGGGTCCTGAAGGGATCTGAACTCGACCTTGCCCTCTGGCACACAATGCTATAGGCTGAAACTCTAGCAGGAGGACCGAGCCTCGGCTCCCATTCTGAAGGACCTGTGGGAACTTCTTGGATCTACTCTGAATGTGCCCCTTTATGCCTTCTGGCTTCTCATCCTTCCTATGGATGGGCACAGGAAAGACCGGGCTTACCCAGGATGATGCCATTGGGGGCAGCAGGGGGCTGCCAGATCAGCCGCACTGATGTGGTCCTCACTTCCGGGAACAGGATGCCCATGGGTGGTCCTGGGACTGGAGGGGGAAAAGGAGAGGGGGCTGACAGTGTGATTGATGCCCTCCAGCAGGGCAGCCCAGTGGGACAGAGGGTGACTCATTTCAGTTCAGTGAATATTAGTGGGACACTGCTCCATGCCTGCCATTGTGTTACAAATGTGCCAGGGATACAAATGTGAAATCAACGAGATTCGCTCTCTCCAAATAGGTGCTTGTTGATAGAAACTAGACAGCAGGATGTTTCTGTCCTCAATATAGGTATCACTTGGGCTCAGTGTCTGTGTTCACACTGTCAGTACCTGGCCCACGGGCCCTGCCCTGCCTCCGTGCTTTAGAAGGCCCTGCTTTGCGGTTCTCCCTGCTACCATGTGACTCTTCTCTCTAGATCTGCTCTGGAATCCTGGAGGTCTAGAATTCAGCCTAGACAGTTGAAGCATGTTCTCAGGATCTGCATGGACCAGTTACCCAGATGCCCCTGTTGAGCACAGACTGTGTGCTCCTGGAGCCAGGGACAGCCAGGGGAGCTGTTTTGGGAGGTGGGTGGAGACTGAATGACGTGCATGAGAGCAGAGGTCAGGAAGGGGGCAAAGGTCAGGTGGGGTGCCCGGAATTCTTGCTGCACAGCATGCTAAGAAGTCTGAGATCCCTAAGCTTGAATTTGGCCTTCTGGGTCATTATCTGGCGTATCTGCCAAGCCACGAGGGTAGGGCATATGTAACAGTTCATTACTTGATTCGTAGAATACACAGATACGCAGTATTTGGGCTTCTTTCTGCACTCTTATCTGGACCCTGCAAATGTGGGTGATGAGCCCAGTGTGGGAAGTGTAGAAGGGAGGGCAAAGGACCTGCCACTCAGTTTGTGACTGGGAGTTCTGCTGTGGCGATGGATGCTGGTGCTGGGGTGGTGCCACATTTCTTTTTTTTCTGGTACCTTGGATTGAACCCAAGGTTTCACATTAAGACACATTCCAGCCTTTTTTAAATTCTGAGTCAGGGTCTCACTAAGTCACTCTGTGACCCAGGCTGGGCTCAAACTTGCCATCCCTCTGCCTCAGCCTCCCACAGTGCCGAGATTACAATTGTGCACTACCACGCCTTCCCCAGTGCCATCACTTTGAGAACAGGACCAAGAGGTTCAAGCTCAGGAAAAACTAATCAAGGCCTTTTCCTTTTCACAGACTTTGCCCAACACAAACGACCAGGGGAGAAAGACACCAACACTCCCACAGCTTCTGTTCCATACGCTTGTCCTGGAGAGAGACCAAGAGATTGGATGGGATGTCCAACTCTCCCCTGTTGTCCTGTCTTCCTTAGGGGCCCACAGGCTGTGCCATGGGGCTGGTGGCTCGTGGGGCCTACCCACCGTGGGCGGCCCCTCTGGTGGCCCAGCCTGCCGGGGCGCAGACTTACCGTCGTCCAGCGTGCGCTCCAGGACGGGGGGGTGGCTGGGGCTGCCGTCGCCGATGCGTGTGAAGGCCAGCACGCGCACCTCGTACAGCACGTACTTGCCCAGGCCGGTGAGCTGCGCGCTGCGCGGTGCACTGCCCTCCACCAGCCAGAAGCGCGGCTGGGAGTCCGAGTCCTTCTCCTTGTACCTCACCTGCCAGGGCGAGCACAGGGGAGGCCTCGGGCCAGGTCTCAACATGCCAGTGCCTGCCCTGAGCCTCATCGGGATGGCCTGGTCTGGCTTGTCCCAGAGGGGTGGTAACTGCACAGGTTGTGTACCCAGAGGGCTGGGCACAGCGCTGGACCCAGCTGTAGAGCTGGAGGACCTGTTGGAGAACCCCCAGGCGAGGAGAGGCCCTGAGAGGGAGCAAGACCTGGTGACGGTCACACAGCTAGGAGTGACGCCACACCAACCAGGTCTCCTAGCTTCCAGGCCACGGGGCTGGGCAGGGGGCAAGGCACAGATTTAAGGACCATTCTAGAAGAGAATGGAAACTGCTACGGTCCGCATTTTGCTATCTCTCCAAGGGTCCATGTGTGGGCAGCTTGGTCCTCAGATGTGGGAACTGATGCAACCTTGCAAAGTGGGTTTGGTGAGAGGCCCCCAGGTTATGGGGGCCCGGATCTTGGGAGGGATTAAGGCACTTCTCCTTTGCCCCTTGTGATGGCCTGAGAGGGCTGGGTTGTCAGAAAGGCCTGAGCCTGGCTGGCTGCTCTTGGCTCTCCCTGGCTTCCTGTCTGCAGATGTGCGATGGGATCACTTCTCCCACACAAGCTGTCACCGTCGCTCACCATGATGGGACAGAGCCGAGAGGGGCCCACTCACCAGAGCTCAGCCTGCACTGGAGCCTTGTCTGTGAGCTAAACAAACCTCTTTACTTTGTAAGTTAGCCTGGCCCAGATATTTTACTATGGTAACGAAAGTCGATGCCAAAAACCTAAAACTGGGCCCATCAGAGCTTTGAGAGGCTGGGGCCACCTGAAAACTGGAGGAGCCCCAAAGACCCGGGGGACCACTGCAGGCCTCTTTACCCCTACGGAGGATTCCCTGGTTGAGTGGTGACTGGTGGACGGGAAGCCAGGCACCTCCCGTGTCCACTGCTGGAGGAAGAGACCCAGTGGGTGACAAGGACCAGATACTTGGGGGGTTGGGGGCCCAGTGCAAGGACTCACCTTATAGCCCAGCACGAGCCCGTTGCGGTCAGCCTCGGGGATTTCGCTCCAGCGCACGAGCATGCTGCTGGAGGTGGTGGCCAGTGCCGACACGTTGGTGGGGCCAGCGGACGGGACTGTGGGGGAAGAGGGGTGAGGAGGAGAAGCTGAGGACCCACGGCTGGCCCTGCAGGGGAGGGAGGTGAGCAGCAGACCAGGGTGCTCAGGAAGAAGCCAGCCCCGTGTTGCTTGCTCCACGGCAGACAGCACGGCGTGGAGGGTCCCCACAAGGTGAATCGCCTCACTGTGGTGTCTTTAGGCTGTCCAACAGGCTGGGGAACCAGGGAGACTGCCTGAATTTAAAAGGTGCCAGCAAAAAGCCACAAGATGGCGAACCATGTGTGGACAAATGAGGGCTGCCTGCGGGCCAGGCCCCTGGGAACCACTGTTGTGATTCTAGAATGTTCTGAGACCTCCATCTTGGCCTCCTTCAGGCACCACTGGTTCAGGTTTGAAAGTGAGGGCAGGAGGCAGGCAGACTGCCTTGCCATCTCGTGGAGACGCCCTCGTGCCAACAGTGGGGACTGCGTGGGGAGGGGCAGTCGCCAACGGACGAGATACTGGGGCAGGACACGCAGTACTGGGCTGAGCACACAGGAAGCGGCTCAGGCTGTTTTGGACAGCAGTTCCAGCCCCATGTGTCCCCAGGCAGCCCTGAGGGCAGAGAGATGGGTGGGGTACCTGACTCCCGGGTCCTGCCAAGCACCACCGGGCTCCAGGGCCCACTCCCAATGGCGTTGAAGGCTTGGACCTGCACGCGGTACTCCGTCCACTCCTCCAGGTCCTCGATGGTGTACTCTCGCTCCACGCGGTCCAGCACCACGTGGCTCAGGGTCTTGCCGTGCCCGTCTGACCTGCTGTATTTGATCTTGTAGCCCACCGACTCAGGGTTGCCGTTGTACTCCATCTCGGGGAGAGGCTGCGGTACACACAGCAGGCAGTACGCGTCAGGGGGCTGTCCTGGGTGGAGGACTGCCCGGCAGGGGTGGGAGCAGGCCCTCTTCCAGGGGCCTTCAGTGCCACCCAGCCTGTCAGGCTGCCCGTGTCCTTGAGAGGTGCCCCCCGTCCAGCATGGCCTGGGCTCTGTTGGCCCGAAGATCCCTACCTGCCCACCTCACACACCTAGAAGCAGATAATCGTTCACCGCGGAGGGCTAGCTCATTGCCCACCTAGAGCTGGTCCTGTCTTGTCTTTTCTTTTTGTTCTGCCTTTCTTGGCTTTTTGCCACTTCCTCCCTCCTTCTCTTTAGCAATACTGGGGAGTGAATCTCTGATCCTTTTTATTTTGAGAAAAGGTCTTGCTGAGTCACTAAATCCCCAGGTTAGTCTTGAACTTGTAATCGCCCTGTCTCTGCCTCTCAGCGGTGCTGGGATTATAGGCATGAGCTAGCATGGCCTGTGTGTGTGTGTATGTGTGTGGGGGGGTTGGTGGATGGGTGGGGTACTAAGGATCCAATTCATGTCATTCTGAGCTACATCCCCAGTATTTTTATTTTGAAATTACATCTTGTTAAGTTGCCTACCCTAGGCTAGAAATTGAAGTTTGCCTGTCTCAGCCTCCGTGAATGCTGGGATTACACTTGCACCACAGCACTCAGCTCCAGTCAGTGCTTCTCAGGGTGTTCTAAGGCCGCCTGTCACCGAGCTGATGAGCACAGCTGCCAAGCTCTGGCCGCCTCCCTGCTTAGGTCCCTCCCTCAGGCGGCCACGGTGCACGCTGGCCTCAGCTCAGGCCGCCCCCAGCGGTCTGCACATGGGGAGGGCACCCCCCACAGCTGGGCACTGTCCCTGCCAGGCAGTCCTGCAGTCCAGCCAAGCTCGGTGTCTCCAGCTGTGTTCCCAGTCTCTCTTCTTTTTCTGTCCAAGACTCAGCAGAGAGGAAAGGCAGGTTCCTCTCCTGGCCTTAGGAGGCTCAGGCCGGGGTTGTGGTCCCTGTCATAGTCACTGGGAAGAAGCGGGGTGTGGCTGGGGAGCAGTGCCAAGCTGGCACCGGCCTTTGCGTCTCCTCTCATGAGGGCATGTGGAGCTCGGCGGCCTGCACCCCCACTTCTCCCCTCTGCCTCTCTGGGGGCTCTGGACACCCAGGCTCCCCACATGCTGACCCCCTGCTCCTGG
Organism: Dolichotis patagonum; assembly: GCA_004027295.1. NCBI lineage: Eukaryota > Metazoa > Chordata > Mammalia > Rodentia > Caviidae > Dolichotis > Dolichotis patagonum. Next base: position 135,723 of record PVJX010000264.1, on the reverse strand, counting down.
TTAAGGCTGTGGGTTTGGGGTATAAACTTTCTTCACTGGGGCTCCAGCCCTGCTGTTAACTAGAGGAAGTGGGAGGATAATGGGGTCCTGGGTAGGTTGTCCAACCTTTCTCTGTATCAGTTTCTCCTTTGGAAAAATGGGGACCAGGATCTCTGGGCTGTCAGGGGCCTGCTGAGAAAGTCAAGCCTGGTGGGATAGAGTGCTGCTAGAGCACCTGCAAGGACAGGAAGCCTGACAGCTACCTTCCACTTCGTGCAGGGCCACCTGCACCCAGGCAGTGTCCCTCAGCCTAGCTGGCCTGACCTGTGAGACGAGCCTGCGAGCTCAGATTCCTTCCCAGCCCCCACAGAAGCCTTTCAGTCACAGGGAGCTGTACCTAACCTCTCTGAGCCTCAGTTTTCTTAGCTGTATGTTGGGAGGGTACATGTATGTTTTGTAACATTGCTGGGAGGTAAGAAATTTAAAATGCGTGGCATTTGGCAATGCTCAGCAAACAGCATTTTCTAGCTCCTTTGGCTGAGATTATCAAGCATCTTATCCGGTGTGGTTGTTAGGATGAAACGGCAGCTTTGGGGTCCACTCAAATGATTGCTGGAAGACACTTCTTCCTGTGTCCGGTGGGTGATGGAGATGTGGCTTTGGGGTCTGTGCCTGACCCCTGGCCCCTTCCTTTCTGTCCCCTTGCTTGGCTCCCAGCTGCCAAGAACTACAAAGCTTGCCCCACCATGCTCCTCTGCCATGATGGTCCTGTTTGGAACCAGCTAACCATGGACCGAGTCCCTTGAAACGTTAAACCTCTCCTTCTTTAAATTGCAGGGTGTCAGGGATTGTGTCCAGTGATGGAAAACCTAATAGACCAGGTAAGTAAAGAAGAAGATAAAGTTTTGAAAGCATAAAAGGCAAGTAAAGCAACAAGAGTGTAGGTATCTGAGGCCACAGCGCTCTGCCAGGTGGCAAAGGCCAAGGGGACGTCACACCACGTGGCCCTCGAGGGAACCTCACCATCCATCGGAGCCACAGGCTGGTTTCACTGGCTGTGCGCAGGGTCACGTTGGCTGGGGCCATGTCAGGAGGTGCCTGGAGGGTCTGGATCTTTCTAGAAGGCTGACTGGGTGGACTGGTGCCCACGATGTTCACCTGGCGCATACGGAAGCTGGGTGGGGCAGAGGGGAGGAGCGAGATGGTGAGGGCAGGGCCTCAGAGCCCAACCCTGCTCTGCTCCATGCAGCCCTCCTGTCCGCGGGTGCATTACCTGTAGTAGGTGAAGGGGTTGAGGTCTGGGACCTCCACAGAGCGGGCATCTGGCTCGTTGCTGAGCTGGTGAATCAGCAGCCACTCCTCTCCTTCCCCAACCGTGGCCACCTGGAAAAGGAGGACCCTGAGATCTGCCCAGACTATAGGGCTGGGATGGGGGTGCTCTGAGCCTAGCTTCTAGAAGGCCCCAGGAAAGTCTTGGTCCAAATTTTAGGGCTCACTTGGAGGTTCCAAAAGGCACCAGCATCTTCCTAGGCTGTTAGATATGACAGGGGGTGGGAGTCTGAGACCCCATACATCAGAACCATACGTGACTGGGATCAACCCCTTCCTAGGTGTTACCCCGGACCCAGCCAATCCAGAATTCCTGGACGAGGTTGTGCCAGAATCTGTTCCTTTACCAAGTTCCCCAGGCACTGGGTGCTACTCCCAGACACTGGGTGCTACTAAAAGCTGGTCTGCCTCTCAAACCAGTTAAATCTGAATTCAAATCTGTGTGTGTGTGTGTGTGTGTGCGCGCGTGCGCGTGCAGGTAACACTGGTGTTGAAATTCTGAACGCTCCTTGATGATGCCAGGGCTGAGAACTCTGTGATCTAAGGGTCTGCAGGCAGCTGGTCACTACCCTAACCTGGGTGTGGGGTTCTCACGTGCACAGTGAGGTGGAGATAGAGTCAGTTTTGGGAGCTGGAGGCACTCCGGGTTTATAGATGGTTTCCAACTTATCATGGTTTGACTTTACAATTTTTTTTGGCTTTATGATGGTGTGAAGTTGACAAGCAGTCAGTAAAAGTCATACCTGAAATTTTGAACCTTGTTCTTTTCCTGGGCTGGTAATACACGGTCTGAACTTCCCTTACAGTGCCCACCTGCAGGCAACCATCAGCTCTGAGCAAGTTTTAGGCAGGCTTGGCTGAGCTAGCGAGTTTTGTTGGGTAGGTCTATTAAATGCATTTTCAGCTTATGGTATTTTCAATTTAGGATGGGCTTACTAGGATGCAATTCCATAATAATTTGTGAAGCATCATAGGTGTGTGGGCATGACAGTCACATGTGAAAACTGACACTGACTAAAACACACGTATGACTTCACACTCAGGAGCACAGAAGCCAGAGCTGGGGTGGAAGGAACTTCCAGGGCCCCAGGATTCCCTCTGGCAGGTGTTACCTGGGCCTCCACTAGCCAGCGGGAGATAGAGGTCTTCCCATCGTAGCCTGGCCTGAACTGCAAGGTCACGGAGCGGGGGCCGATGTTGGAAATGCCCAGGTTGGTAGGGGCCCCTGGGAGTTCTGGAGGAGGAGAACAAGGCAGGAAAGGAAATCAGGAGAGCAGGTCCACATGGAACAGGGTTTTGGGGGCACGGAGGGGACTGTCCTAGGAAAGGTCTCGAGAGAAGTGTGACCAAGTCCTTATCACCAGTGCTGCCTGTACTATTGTATCTTACAGTGCACCGTGTTCTCACCCGCTGAGGCCGACTGGGCACCAAGGGGCCTCTCCCGGCATTTCTGGGTGCAAGTGAAATGCTCAGGGGGAAGCAAGAGGCTGCCCTAATCCAAGCCGGGTTCAGAGAGAAGCCAAAGGCTCTCATCTCCCTCCATCTGCACACCCATTACAGTCCTCCCACACCCCATAATGGCTGCAGAAAACGGAACGATATGGAGGGCATGGCTGCTGGGGGGAGGAACCTTGGGGCTCCTGGGGGTCAGGATGAGCAGAAAGAGCATCAACTCTGGAGTTGTACTCTGAGTCTGAATCCAGCTCCACCACTTTTAGGCTGGGTATCTTTAGACAGGTACCTCTCTGTGCCCCAGTAAAATGGAAATGATAATGATATTCTCCACTTCGGGGCTGCCATGGGGATCTACTGAGTTGATGTCTATAAAGCCCTTAGTGCCAGGCTGAGGAGCAGGGCATAGGCATCAATATTACCTATTTCAGGGGTGACAGAAACTCAGGGACCTAAGCTAGCTCAGTGGGCAGGTTGAGAGACTCTGGTCAGGTCTGAGCCTTTCTGATCTGGACACTAACACATGGTTATCTAGTCCAAATTCCCAGGATACATATGAGGAAACTGAGGCACAGACGGTCATAGATGCAGAGCTGAGATGAGATCTCAACTTGCTTTTTCTGCAATCCTAAGCAAAAGGCTGGAATCCGACTGGACTTTCTGGGTGACCTCAGGTGCCACGGCCTGGTGGGAGGGTGGTCTGGTGCAGGGTGGGGGCAGTGGTGCTGACGACACAGGGTGGAGTCCTTTAGGGGCCTGTGGTTGGGGTAGGCGGCTGCAAACCCGTGGAGCTTCCATTCAGAGACCTGGGGGCAGCAGACTCTGCTCTGGGGACAGGGGAAGGGGGAGCTCCGTGGGCAGAAGGCCAGCATTCACACAGGAAGGCGCATCCTCTGGATGGCGTGCTGCTCTGGAGAACCACAGGGCCACTAGCCCTGCCTGGAGGGAGCCTACCTGGAGGCACTCCTGAGGAAATGGTGGAGGCTGACACTTGGCCCTGGCCCTTGGAGGTCATGGCAGCCACCTCGATGGTGTAGGTGGTGAGCGCCGTGAGGCCAGTGACGCGGTACTCCAGGGTCACATTGGGCAGGTAGTGGGTCACGCGGGTGTTGGTTCGGTTGTACTCTTCCCAGGAGATCCGGTACCCTGGAGAGAGTCAGCGACATGAGCTTGGCCAGGACCTGCAGTGGCCTCTGCCCACATTCTGCTTCTCACTTCTTCTCCAGCTCGACAGTTCAGTCCACGTGGAGCGCAAAGGGGCCCAGGGGTGTGGGAGCTTCTGGCACAGGGCCAGGTTCGCAGGGCAGTGTCCTGGGAGGACCCCATGGCGGGAGGAATTGTAAGGAGAGGGGAAGTCTTTGAGCCAGCCCCCAAGGTCCTGAAGACCCGGGTCCAGAGATACTGAGATGGGTTACAACCCAAGGTACCAAGAGCCTCAGAAAGAATGAGCTGAGCCAGTGTGGGCGGTGCCTGCCTGTAATCCCAGCACTGTGGGAGGCTGACACAGGAGGATCACAAGTTCACCTGGGCAATTTAAAGACTTAGTGAGACCCTATCTCAGAAAACAATATTACAAAGGGTTGGGGATGTAGTGAAGGAAAACAAAGGAAAAGAAAGGAAGACGGATTGGCAGGCTGAGAGGGCCTGGGGGAAAGCCAGCCGAAGGCGGGGATGGACCAGCTGACCCTCCCCAGCCCCGCCCCCACCAGGAGCACCTCGCTGCCTACCTGTAAGGATACCATTCTTCTCTCCTGGCTCCTGCCAGCTGACCTTCAGCGAAGTGTCCAGGATGTCACTGAAGCTCAGGTGTCCTACAGGCCCGGGCACTGTTCCCAAAAAGACCCCCCCGCCCCATCCAGAGCCAATTAGAGCCAGAGCGCAAGACAGCCTCGGGGCGACCTGAGGTGCCCTGGCAGGAAGGTGGGACCCAGGGGGCAGCCAGTGCCACCTACCGTCCTCGTGGGTGCGCACGAGCTGGGGGCTGCTGCGGGGGCCATCCCCAGGCGTGGTGAAGCAGAGCACCGAGGTGAAATACTCGGTGAACTTCTTCAGGCCCGACACGAAGCCCACGTGGATGCTGTCCTGGAAGTTGGGCCGGGCAGTCACCATGGCAACCTCCTCTTCCTGCTCAGGCTCCCAAGCGATCAGCTGAGGAGGGGCCAACAAGAAGGTTCCAGAAGAGGTCACACTGTCACCCCTGGGCTAGGCCAAGGGCTGTGTCCTGGAGCCAGGGCCCAGTGGTCCAGTCCCAGGGACAGGACACAGACGCAGGACCGTGGACCCTTGCTCACACCTGCTCTGATGTGCCGCCCTGTTCTGGACCTCTGATTTCAGGCAGGACGTGGTGCTGGGTGAACCCTCCCGCGGTCTGTCATCCCCCAGGACACATCTATCAGGACTGAATGCATTATCTGCAGGCCCAGTGCAAAACTACTACCAAGGGCCCCTTTGTTGAAAAGTTATTTGAAGATGACAGCAGCAGAGAATTTAACCAAGAGCGAGACTTTCCAAATGCAGAGCCCTGGGCCACTGAACATGAAGCCAGCCCTTATTTCACAGGTGAGAAAACTGAGGCTGAGTGACTTGCTCTAGAGCACACAGCCAGGAGGAAGCCCAGGGTCTGGGATTCCAACCCTGGGCTCTTACACCTGCCTCCCTATGAGCGGGGGCAGCTTCGCTCCATGAATGGTCCAAGGGTCACTCCCCACAGAGCCAGGAACTTTAGTTGGTGGGTAACTCTTGTCCCCTTATGCTTGCTCCAAGTGAGGATTTCAGGCAGCACATAGAGGTGGGGGATGGGCAAGACACCCCCGCAGAGACCCACCGCTTTCTCTATGAGCTCCTCTCTGTCCACTCCTCCCTCCCCTCCCCCCTTCTTC
>PVJX010000264.1:0-129984 GCA_004027295.1 Dolichotis patagonum | reverse complement strand
TCAGTGTCTTCCGATTAACTCATGCCTATAACAATGCTTAATCTTCCTTTCAGGGCCGTGTGTTTATAAAGGGTGTTTTGAAATTTAATTGGTATTGTGAAAAGATAGCCTATAGCAAGTTAATTAGACACTAATTAGACCCTAAAAATACTAATCAGAAATACTAAGTGGCATTTAATAAGTATGTTAAATATCCTCTTTATTTTAGTTATCTTGTTTTATAGCAATTAAGTTGCTGAACTTCTTTGGAGTAGATGAAGAAACAAGCTTAATGTTTTAATTTAATTTAATTAATGTAAATTTGTATTAATTATGCCATTGGAATTAATCATATGGTGTTCTCTAGCAAGTGTAAAATTTGGGTAAATATTATTTTATTGGGCTTACAACAATTAAAATTTCTATCCTTTAAAAAAATAAAGGAAAAAAAAGGTCTTCACTGATTCTTTAAAACCATTATTGGGCCCTGTGCAGAAAAGTGGGAGCACACAGGATGGCAGAAGTGTCGTTTTGAGGATTAGCAATATTGACTCAACGGTCCTACTGTTACACCCTCGATGCTCAAGGGGGCAGCAGGGGTGTGCTTTCCTACGGCAGCTTCAGGGTGTTGACTCTGGGGTGACGAAGTGGAACTGTGGGACAATAAAGTTCTTCAGGTCCCTGGGACAGGCAGCACCCCTTAGAGATTGAAGGCCTGGGAAGGAACCTTGTAAGAGAGGGCAGTGCTGCTGGTGGGCCATATGTGGGTGGGACACAGAATGTGCAGTCAGTATGGAGAAGAAGGACAATCCCGCACTGGAGCAGATGAACCTGAGCCCAGCTCTGTAACTGTGTGACCCTGGGAAAATCCCTCCTCCTCTCTGAGCCCCCTAAGAATAGAGGGGAGAATACTGGCTATCTTGCCAGGTCTAGAAGTTGAGGGAGTAAAATGGTGTACAAGGCTTCCAGCTACTTAAGAAACAAGAGTAGGGAGAAATCTCTCTCCCTCCACCTCTCGGCATACACATTTACATCAAACATGGCAGATGGTTACATGATACACCAGTAGGTAAGAGTGGGTACTTAAGGGTGGGAAGATGTGGGTTTGGGTGGAACAGAACCAGGCAGATGGAGGACTGGGATGGGATGGAGGCTTTTTTGCTCTAAGTTTATTTTGTTTTGTATTGTATATTTCCTGTTTAAAAAAGTAACTTAAAAAATCTGATAAATCAAGTGGGGACTATTTTCAAAAAGCAGTCAAATGGTATGCGCATTTTCCTTTTGATCTAGCAATCTCAATTTCAGGAGTCTGTTTCAAGGCTACACTTATAAAAGAAGAAAAAAGATGCATGCACAAAGCCAACCACTGCTGGTTACAGTAAAGACTGAGAACCAAAATGTCACTACTGGGGTGCAGGTGATCAGAATAGGTGATGGAGTAGTATGGGGCAGAAAGACTTAGGGAGCTCTTCACACGGTGTATCTTTCAGGGTATATTACAGATGATAATAATACACAGCAAGGTGGAGAAAGTGTGGGGTATTACACTCTGGTTTATCTAAGGAGGCAAGGGGATATATATATATATATATATATATATATATATATTTTTTTTTTAATGCATGTACTTGCTTATATGAAAGAAATAGAAGAAAGAAGAAAAAAATCAAACCAAATCATCAAAAAGCAGTCCAGCCTCTAGGGGAGCAAGAAAAACTGGAATTTGCTTTGCAGATTTAATTTTGGATCCATGTAAATATTCTACATAATTATAGAACAAAATTAAATTAAAAAAATCAATCCCTAAAAATTGAAAACAAAATGAAGTAAATGAACCTAACAGAGTATTGAGCTGTGGCAAAATTACACTGAGAGAAACCATTTCAGAAGACGCTGTGGCCCCGGCCTGTGAAGCCCATCTCTCCTGGGACGGACTCTGGGAACATAAAGGGCTGCAGATGATCTGAGACTATTTGCAGTAATTATGTTCATATTACTATTCTGAAACTGTTGTGCATGTTTGTGGGATGAAGTAGGCGGGTAATTATGTTGCTGGTGTAGGAACTGGATTTTCAGTATGGAGAAAAAGAATAAAGGCAAGTCCAGTGAGATTATTAAAAAGCTTGTAGCCCTGAAAAGAAATGGGAAGTTTCAACGTGCTTTATCTTAAAAAAAAGTATTTTTTCCTAAAAGTCAATTAACAGGAAACTATAACTGTTCCCAGAGCAAGGAGCACTCCGAGCACTCTGACTGTGGTATCTAACTACTCACCTCCTCCTCTCTGTCTCTCCCTCTCTCAGCAGTACTGGTGATTACACCCAGGGCCGTCACACTGAACTCCACTACCACCTCGTTTTTATTTTTATTTTAATTTTTGAGACAGGCTTTGGCTAAATTGTCCAGGCTTGGGTTGAACTAGCAGTCTTTCTGCCTCAGTCTCCCAGATGGCTGCGATTACAGGTGTGCACCATCGTGGCAAGCTTAGCTATCCACTAAGAGGAACAGAGCTCCTTGGAGAACTGGACGGTGAAGGGAATGATGGAGGGAATTTACATAGCTTAGAACACCTTGTCAAATCGGTAAGCAAGCAGGTTATTCAAGACTCCTGGGACCAGGTAACAAAGGACTCATGAGCCAAAAGGAAGGGGCTGCTGACGGGCTAACTTGGTATCATTAAGAAAAACAGTGGCAGTGGGCTGAGACATATCAGATGGGTTAGAAAAAATTCTTAAGTACATGATAACACTAGCAGAAACAAACAAAACCAGAAGATACCTCCCTCCCACCCAAATTTACCTGCCACCTAAAAAGATATATACTAAGAAACCAACTCATTGTACTGAAAATTCATCAATAAGGGAACATTTATGATGATTTTTCTAAATGAACTCAATGTTCAGGCAGCCAAAAAATTCATAAATAGAAAAATTCTTTATTCTTTTTTCAAAAGAGGCGTTTCAGGCTAGGTGTGGTAGTGCACACCTGCAATCCCAGCATTCTCAGAGGCTGAGGCAGGAAGACTGCAACTTTTAGTCTAGCCTGGATAATATAGCAATTTTTTTTTGCCTTTTTGAGACTCTATACAGTTCAGGCTGGCCTTAGGCTCCCTTTGTAGCCCAGGCTGGTTTCAAACTTGCAAGGATCCTCCTGCTTCAGCCTCCTGAGTGCTGGGATTACAGGAGTGCACCACCACGCCTCGCCAATTTAGCAATTTAACAAGACCCTGTCTCAAAAATAAGGGGATGTGGTTCAGTGTGAAGATCCTGGGTTCAATCCCCAGTGCCACAACAACAACAACAAAAAGCATTTCAGCTAATGAATAAAGAAATTATATTTGCCAATCTCTGTTTTGCAGCCACTACTGAAATAACAGACCACACAAGGGCTGTCAAAGGCTGCCAGTGTCACGATGTCACAATAAGAGAGACAACCAGACTGTGCCTTCTGATAGGAATGCACACCGCAGTGCAGAAATTGTAATATTTTGAAAAAAATAAACCCTCAAGCCTGAATCTGACCAGCCTCATCCTCTGCATTCCAATTTACTGCAAATACAGTGTTCAGAGCAATGTGTTAAGTGACACCGTGGGGTTGCAATCAACAAAATCCAGGCTGTGCAAAATTCTATGGGACAAATGACCAAGTTTCTCCACTAAATAAATTACAAGAAAAATGGAAGAGAGAGGGACGAGAGAGAAAAATCTATAGAGTGACTCCGGCAATAAACAAAAAACAAAAAACAAAAAACAAAAAACAAAAACCCAAAACCTACCGATTATAATTTTGTGGATTTCATTTAGCTCTTGGAGCAAATAAACAAACCAGCAGCAGCAACGATGTGACTTTGTGACATTTGAAGGCTGGCTGGCTGTCTCATGACATTAGAGGGACTGTTGATATTTGTAGGCATGCTAATGATGATGTGGTTATTGTGGTTTTGTTTTAAATAGAGACCTTATCTGTAATCTTTCGCTACCGAAGCATTTAAGGATGACATGATACATTGCCTGGGATTATCTCAGAAACCTTTCAGGGGAGAGGCAGAGAGCAGGGGACAGCAGGCCCGCACTCATTCAGGTGTGGGCTGTTAACTGCTGACGCTGGGGTGGGGATCCGGGCTCATTAGCAGTCTCCCTCTACTTCGGTAGATGTTTGACAATTTTCACAATTAATAGGATGGGGGCATCTATTTTTACTGTGTGTACACGATAGACAAACACTGCTTTGTTTTTCTTCCTGTGATAAATACAGGAAAGGCCAAAGAAGCAAAAAAGAGTCATCTGTAGTGCAAATATGTTAAGTTATAGTTGTCATTTTACAGGTAAAAGTTGCCACTTTTTTGTGGCACCAAGGACTGATCCTACTGGGTTACATCTCTGGCCCTATTTTATTTTTTGAGACAAGGCTTTGCTAAGTTGCCTGGGCTGGCCTTGAACTTGTGCTGTTTCTGCCTCAGTCTCCGAAGTGGGTGGGCATACAGGCATTTGCCATCCTGCCCACGCTTTCCTTTTTGATATGAGAAAGTGCGAGCTCCGGTTTGAATCCGAGTTTTGGCAGTTATTGTTTGTCCTTGAACAAGTGACCGCCCCTTTGTGCCTCAGTTTCTCCCTATGGGAAATTGTGGTCAGGCTCGTAATACTTTCATCTTGGGGTTCCTGCGCTTGGCCATGCAGACAGCATGCGCTTGGCAAGTGGGAAGTACCCCAGGAGCGTGACCTCCTCTTATTCTGCCTGCTCTGCACTGAGAATCCTGGGCACCCCATTCCCACAGGTCTTCCTTGAGTGGCCATTGGATGTGGGACACTGACTGGGCCCGGGAATCAGAGGGTTGAGGGGACTTTCGCAGCCTCTTCCCACTCTGGGTCACCAAGGGCCACTGTTCTGATTGTCCTGGCCATTGGTTGGCCTTCTGGCCCCCAGGGAGCCATTTGCCTTAGAAGTTTGTAGCTCAGTCTTCCCACATGTATAATAAAACTTGTGCTTATACTTGGCTGAGAGAGGCTAGTTGTTCCCAGCTCAGTTCCGGTGCTCTAGCCATGCCGGCCTTCTTCCCTCCCCAGCTTCCCCCGAGTCCCAATTAGGAGTCTGCTCCAGGCAGCTAGTACTGCAGCACCCTGCCCCAGGGAGGCTCGGCGGCCTTGGGTTGGCTGCCTTCCTGGGAGTGAGAGGGCTGTAGTTGGGCGGGTCCACCCGTCCCTGGACCTGCCCTCCTGTGCTTGCAACATGAGCAGAAAATTGAATTCACAACTGACACCCATCCCTTGTTTGTCCAGCCTCCCCCGCCTTCCAGTAACAAAGCCCAAGGCTGCTTGTCCCAGGGTTGATCTTGGGGATGGCCCGTGTAGCAAACACAGTGCAGAGGGGCACAGGAAGCTTTACGACGTGGCAGCAGTCACCTCAAGGTCACTAGGTCCCACGGAGCCTGCAGCTCTCCCCCAGCCCTCCCTGGCTTTCTCTGAGGAGCGCATTCCTCAAATAATCCACCTGTGTTCCCCTACCTAGAGGGAGCCCCACATCTGGAAGGAGCAGATGGCAAGTGGCACTTGCCCCAAGTTGTTGGGGGCAGGCACTCGCTACTCCTTGAAAATACTGCATAGATGACATACGTGGGATCTGCCTTCAGTTCTCCCAGGGCTCCTCGCGCCAGGAGAGGAGAGACGCAGGCCTGGGATCCCAGTGTGGGGTTTCAGGAGAGGGTGACCGGGAAGCCCTGACCTTCAGCAGTTACAGCTGTAGCACGTTGGCTGCGCTACTTGGAACCGCTATGCTATTAGATGTCATGGGCTGGATCTGCATCCTTGCAGACTTCCTGTGTTGGGTCTCTAACCCCAGTACCTCAGAGCATGACCTTATTGGGAGACGGAGCCCCTCAAGAGGTGATTAAAGTGAATGAAGTCCCTAGGGCTGGCCCTAATCCAGTATGACTGGTGTCCTCAGAGGAAGAGGCAATCAGCTGTGGACACCCACGAGGGAAGATACAGGGAGCAGGAGGCCACCTGCAAGTCAAGGGTAGAGGACATGCAAGAAGCCATGTCTGTTGACACCTTGATCCTGGACTTCAGTCCCTGTGAGAAGACTTAACTTCTGTTGTTTAAGCCACCACTCTGTTACAGCAGGTTGAGCAAACAGATGCAGGACTACTGCCAAAATCATTTTCTGAGTACATACAGAGTTGAATAGAGTACAGATATTAACAAATTTAACCCTCACGCGTCCCTAAGGGATAGGTGTTACCACCCTCCTTCCCCAAGGACGAAACCAAACGCCAGCTCCCCAGCAGCCAGTGCCGTGCACACCGTAGGTTCTCAGTAAAGATTCATGGAGAGACCGAAGCACAGTCATGTTGAAGAGCTTGTCCAGGTAGCGAGCCAGAGTGCCGAGTCCTAACCTTGCATTCTTTACTACATACAGCCTCAGGACCTGGCCCGCAGGATGCCTGTCACAGCCACAGGGTGATGTAAAAAGCGAGTGTTGGGTTTTCTGTAGGGGCCTGGCTATACCAGGTGTGCTGGGCCTGAGTAAACCTGGCTTCTTTAGGCTTCAGTGTCACCGCAGGTGCTCCCTGCACTGGCCACAGCCGGGCCCTGGCTACACTACCGGAGGCCTTTGCGTGGTGGCTTTGGAGGAAGCGTGTGTGCCCTCTGCTTGGCTTAAACCCGGGAGTTCAGACAGAGCGAATCCCCTCCTGCTCCCCCTTTGCCTCCCCTGCACGCCCTAGACCCTCACGGCTTCCTCCTGGGGCAGGGGGACCCCGCATACCTTGTAGCCCTGGTTGATGCCGTTGATGAACTGGGGGCTGGGCGCATTCCAGGTGAAGCGGATGGTTGTGGAGTTGGTGGCTTCTGCATGCACGTTGCCCGGTGGGACCGTGGGAACTAGAGGAGATCAAGAGACAGGGTGGGCAGAGGGGCCACCAGTCTGCTTTGCCCAGTTCAACAGAGAAAACACGGGGGCAGGGGTCCACAGATTGCACTTTGTCACTCCCCACAACTGCTCCTGGCATGTAGATTCCGGGTACCCTCTTCCCAACCCTGGGTTAGTTCAGGTTCAATGAACCTGGCCTGGATCCCCCCTAGGGCACTAATAAAGGATGTGACAGTTAGGCACATGTCACCCATTGAGCTGGGGTGGGTGGGTGTCAGGCAGAACACAAAAAGCAGAGTCTGTTGATTTAGTCAGGTGAATCTTCGCAGAAGGTCCCAACACCCCAGAAACCCATATCCCACCCTGACTCTTCCTTTCCAGCCCCTCAGGGGCCTGCTATATGGGAGCCACACACAGGGTGGCGATTCTACTCAGGTGTGACAGCAAGGGCCTGGATGAAGCAGGCCACAAGGTCAAGGCAGTGGGAACTGGGCAGGCAGAGCACACGGCAGGCACAGGGCCCAGTGGGCACAAGGCCTAGAGCAAGGGCTGCGCCTGCTGCTCCCAGGCCACCGTGCCTACCCACCTCCCTGAAGCGTCCACTCGGTGACTTTGCTACTGTAGACACCTAGCCCAGCACTGTTGTAGGCAGCCACTTCAATCTCATAGTTGGTCCAGATGATGAGGTCCTCTAGCAACAGGTTGTTGACGTCAGCATCCGTGATGTTCTTAAACTGGTACCCAACAGGCAGCCCGGCCAGGCAGTACCTAGGGCGGTGATGGTGAAGCTTTTAGGGCTGTCAGTGATACAACAGTCTGCTGAGACACGCGTGCCATAGGTTTGCCACCACTGGCCTAGGGGAGGAGTGAGGGGCAGGCCTGCAAGACGGTTTGGAGAAGCACTGCCCGTAGAACTTTCTGTGACAGTGGAAACGCTGTACATCTGTTCTGTCCCAGCAGGTGTAGCCACAAGTGCCCATGGCTGTTGCGCACCTAGGACGTGCTTAGTGCAGCTGAGACAGGGAACTGGGCTGTGGTGTATTTCTGATTGCCTTGAATAGCTACCAGTGGCTGGTGCTATACCTCCAGGGTGACATGGATCTAGGGGATGTGTCATGGCTTTTCTTTTTGTTTCTTGGTACTGGGAATAAAACTCAGGACCTTGTGCTTGCTAGGCAGGTGCGCTATCCCCAGCTTGGCTTTTCTGCTTGATGGGGGAAGAGGACGTGACTAGGATTGCTGAGCAGGGGTGCAGAGGTCTCTCAGGGCTCCGCCTGGGTCATTGGCAGGAGCCCTGATGCTGGGCTGCTTTGCTTTCTTCCTCTGGTATAGTGGCGCCCTTGCTGAGGTGGACCGCAAATGTCTAAGGCTGCCTGCACTAACCACATCTACCTTTCCTGGAGAACGACTCCTGATAACAAAGAAATGGGTTTGCAGAAGCAAATTTAGGAGTCATTCATGGAGGACAGATAAGTCACAGGAGAACCACAATGCATGCAGGCCTCAGTCTAATTGCAAAATGGAAGATCCAACGCATGTCAGTAATTCTAATGCCCCCCACCAGTACTCTGTGGCCCTTACTGTGCATCAGAATCACCCGAAGTCTGGTTAAATGGCCTTTCCCTGAAGTATCCTACACAGGAGGTCTGCTTGGATGGGACTGGAGAATTTACATTTCTGAGTGGCACTCAGGTGGTGCAAACGCTCCTGGGTCAGGGACCACACTCCGAGAACTGAGGCCCTTCAGGATTACACAAAAACTCATAGCAAAACTAGCCGGCCACAGAGCAGCCAGACCAATACTGCTGTTCTCTAACTTTAGGGAACCCCAGCATCCATGATGTAGGAAGAGACTCACGGATTGGCCTGGCACTGTGGCCAGGATTCAGAGCACGGGTGAGAGTTTTCAGTAACTTCAAATGTGAGCTATTTATGTAGACCACACTTAGGTAAGCCTTTGGGACTTCTATGCTACTGGGCTAGCAGTCCCCAGTTGAATATAACAATGGAAGTCGACAGAACTGGACTTTGTTTTTCAGCAACGACCAAAGGAAGAATTTTCACTTTTCATCCGATCCTTGTCCTCCTGGGGTCTGCAATCCCGGGCCAGCCAGAGGGTCTGGCGGAGACGGAACATTCTGGGCTTCCCAGGCGGCTCACCCTGGGACAGTGGCCTCTTCCCTTTGCAGTCACCCTGTGGCTCTGTTCCCACGTTGGCCCTGGCACGGCAGCCTTGCCTTCCACTTAGCTTGAGATTATACTGTGTGCCCTCTCTGGACCATCGCTGCTGGGCCCTGAGCCTCTCACTGCAGGAAGTTCTTCCCAGCGTCTAGCCTAAGCCCTTCCTGCTGCAGTGTGGGCACTTCCCGGGGCCTGGGAGCTCAGGAGATGGCAGCACCCACTGAGCTGGCACTGCTGCGATGCCCGCCGCCGTCGCTTTCCGCTGGAGTAGGGCTGCCCCCTGACCCTGGCAGACGCCTACCTGACGATGTAGCCCTGGAGGATGCCATTCTGGTGGCTCTCAGGGGGCGGCTGCCACTGGATCATGATGGACTGGTTGGTCCGGCCGCTGGCGATGACATTCTGTGGAGGGGCCGTGGGTGGCTCCTCCGGGAGGGAAACCCTGAATCAGAACATAAAGAGTGGATGGGCCTTTCAGGCACTCCCTGAGGACAACACAGGCACTTAACAGGAAGGAAGGAGGACAGGTCCTGTGCTGTTCTGTCTCTGGCTGTGTGCTGAGTTTATTTCTACAAAAATGCGTCTTCCTGCCTTGCAAGACTAGGTGAGTCTCAAAGGCCTCTGTCTATCTTTCTTTCTTTCCATCTGTTAAAAACACTACAAAACACCAAATGCGGGTATTTGTGGTGCAGCTGAGGAACACGGGCTTCCGTTTCTCGTTTGTCAAAGAAGCTACTGGTGGGACTGGTGAAGTCAGAGGTGTTCACGTATTTTGGGAGGAGAAGGAGGGGTAGTTATTTTCCACCAGTCAGCGGACCGCGTGCCTGAGCTGGGCCTCTCCACTGACCAGCGGAGCAGAGGGTGGGCGGGGGGCAGGCGGGTGCAGCCCAGGCGCCGCCTCCTGGAGCTCAGCGGGCATAGCTCTCCCGCACTGCCATGGAACGCGGCGTTCCGCCTAAAGGGTATTTTTCACACCACTGACACATATCCATTAAAAACAAAAGTTAATCATTTTTGATGGATGTCTTTTTCCCTCTGTTTATTTTATGCTTTTGCATCCTGATGGATCGCTTCTCCTAGCGGCACTGCACGCATCTGCGTTTCCGGAAAGGCTGGAGTCGGGGTGATTTAATTTCTCGCATGGTGGCAGGAATGATCAGCGCTGACAAGAGGAGTCAGCAATGCACAGCTAGGGTCAAAGGGCGGGGAAGCTGGGAGTTGGGGTCCTCCGCCCTAGGGGGTCCCCTGTTGAGATTCCGGGGCTCTGAAAGGGCCGGGGGCAGGCAGGTGTGTTGTTCACCACGTCGCCTGCAGGGGGCCGCACATAGCTGGTCACGCAACAGGAGTTGTTTATTAAACAGTGAGCAAGGATTAGAGCTGCGGCTCAGGGGTGGAGCCAGGGGGGGAGGCCCCCCCGGGCTCCACCCCCCGCACCACAGAGAGCAACAGTGAGCAAGCGAGTTCCCCTCCCCTGCTGCCACGCCGCGGGCCGGGACTGTCACTTCTTCCCCCTGTTGGAGAGACCCTGGGGGTCTCTGGCGACAGCCATAGGCTGGAGCCCACGGGAACACTGGCTAAACCACAGGCTCTACTGAAGCATCCTGTAAGAGTCGAGTTGCAGCTTTGACACATGTGACCCGTGTCACAGCCTTTCTGATCTCTGGAATATTCTCTTTCCCACTAGAGGTGGCTGCTTGATCTACAGGGTTAGAGGGGCAGAACGCACCCTCTGCATAGGCGGGTACAGTACTGGGCATGGACTGCTTGTTGCTATATGCAATGTTCACTGTTTGGTAAGCACTTTGCTGGAGCCCTCCCAGGGCCCGGTTGCATGCGTGGCACTGGGTGTGGATACTTGTGGGACCCCTGCTCCCAGCTCTGTGTCCTTTGACAATGGTGACAGCGAATGGAGTTGCGGAGTAGGCAGAGGTGCATTCACAGCTACAGGCCAACTCCCAGGGGTTCGCACTGTCACATGTCATGCTCTGCCCACAGCCTGGGTCTGCCTGTGTCACCTCCCTTCTCTTTGTACTGTCCCTGAGCAATAGTTAGGAGTCTACAGAAGTGGAGGCTATAGCCTGGAGAGGCACAGACATGGAGCCAGGCTTGCCTTGGGGCCCTGTCCCCTCCTTACACTGGTGATCCCTCGTGGCTCCAGCTGCAGGGGCTGAAATGTCCCTGGAGGAGTGGCCATGCCTCTCACCTCTCGGTGTCCTTGCTGAACTGTCCTCTGCCCACATCATTGACGGCACAAAGACGGAACTGGTAGGAGCGAGCTGGAACCAAGCCCTTGACCATCACTGAGGTGGCTTCAGGGTCCACGCTGGCCAGAAGCGTGGTCCAGGGAGCATCTGCAGGGACAGCAGGCAGGGCAGAGGTGGGCGTCCTGCAGGGAGAGGACATGCTCTCCTCCTTTTCCAGCAGGAGTCCAGCCTCCTTTGAGCTGGCAGGAGAGTGAGGACCTCTCTGCATGGTTTGTAGGATCTGTCACATCTTTCTTCTGGGTCCCCTTAGCCCACACAACTTCAGGGGCTGGAGGGCATGGGGGGAAGCAGAGGCTCATGGGAACTAAGATGCCTTCATCTTTTCCCTCAAACTGATGAGCTCGGGAAAACTGTATGGAAAACACCATTTAGATAATACCTGCTAATTTTGGAGTTCACAGCCTGGGCCCTTGAAGAAATAAAAATAATAATAATAACGGCCGCCAGGCCCTGTCTTAAGCCCTCTTGCACATGCTTCTTGGGCTGTCACCGTGTCCAGACAGCAGAAGCCATTGTTTCCAGTACAGCTGAGGACACTCAGGCTGCTCACAGGCTCAGAACCTGGAGATGGGGAGTGGGGGGCCCAGGCCAGCCTGCCTCACTTGGGAGAGCGGGAGATCATTCAGCCCAGCCCCTAGCCCAAGTGACCCTGGGACCTTACTGTTCTCTGACATCTCCAGGACATAGCGGATCAGAGGGCTGTTCCCATCGAAGGGCTTGGCCCAGGCCAAGTTGATGGCCCGTCTCTCCGTAGTGCTGAGTGTGGCCACTGGGTGCTCAGGTGCGTGGGGCAGTTGCCTGGAAGAGATGCATGGGGGAGGAGCTGCTTGAGAGGGCAGGGTCACGTGACAGGGACACCAAGACTCGGGTCGAATGGGCCACGACAGCTGGTGCTCAGACGTAGGACAGGGCCTGGCCACCCACTTGGACAGTCCTCCCTCTGGAACTGAAGCCCACGGGTCTAAGCCATCCTGGGATCTGCTGCTCCTGATGGGGCTGCTGTGAGCTGATGGAGGGGCCTAGAAGGATGCTCAGGGTAACAGCCGTGCTCCCCAACCTTCTCGGTTCCAGGGCTGGGTTTTGTGGAAAATGATTTTTCTGTGGGCCAGGCTGGGCTATGTGTGCGGGCGATGGTCTTAGGACTAGATTTACATAAAAAGAGCACCCGATCCTTCACCTGCGTGGGTCACAGTAAGCCCGGCGCCTGTGAGAATCTAATGCCATCCCTGATCTGATAGCAGATGGAGTGCAGGCAGCGGTGCGTGCGATGCAGCCCGGCTGTGCGTCCAGATAAAGTGCTACTGTCTACGGCCATACCACCCCGAACGCGCCGATCTCGTCAGATAAAGTGCTGCCCCGTCGCAGGAGACCCGGGCAGGGCCACGTCACGCAGGGCCCCGTGCTGTGAGAGAGGGAGCAGCTTGGCTGCCCTTACCTGACTCGCAGGTGGGCGCTGCGGGAGTCATTGCCACCAGCTGAGAGCACCCGGCAGGTGTACGTGCCGATGTCCCCTGACCACGTCTGCGCGATGTGCAGGGAGCCGTTTTTGTCCAGGCGGACGCGCGGATTGCTCTCTGTGGCCAGGGTGGCTCCATCCTTCTCCCAGGCGTACCTATGAGCAGGAAGTGCTGGTTAGCAGACAGAGAGAGAGAGAGAGAGAGAGCGAGCCCAAAGCTCCTCCTGGGAAGAGCGCACCAGAGAGGCACAGGGGACAATCCCAGGACACACTTGGTTCTTCCGGGGCGGGTCTGGCTGGGCAGGAAACTGGCCCCAGAGAGAAACCCGTGGAGTCCAAGGGCCTGGGAGTCCATCATTCTCGCCGTGGGCACTGTGCGCGGCAGTGGTCACACATTAAGTCATTATTGGTCATTTACACCTGCAGTTCAGGACCCGGTCAGCGCACTGTTGCTTTTGGCCAGAAGCCACTGCAGAACAGCCTGCACAAAAGAGCCAGCAAAAGGAGCGATCCCGAAGAGGTGAAAAAGATTTCATCTGGAAAAAGAATTAAAGTTTCCACATAGACTCCATTTTGGAATTAGTTTTATGAGGAAAATCATTAGATCGATGCATCACTGTGACAAATTGACTTTAGTGTCCAAAAAATCACTTTAGCTTCGCTCAGTCGGTACAAAGGGGAACTTGAGAAATTACACATACTCGGGTGCCTGACAACAAAAAATATCTCCTCTGGAATTGTTTTGGAGGAAATACAGCCACTACCATTGTTGTGCACACACGGGAGGGCTGGCCCTGCCAGGGGAGGGTGCACTGCGTGTGTTCTCCCCAGTCCGGCCCTGGGTCTCAACAGGAGGGTGACTGAGACCCCTTCCCCACCTGGAGGACAGGTTGGGGGTGTGAGCCTCAGGGTCCTAGGACTCTGGGGTTAAAGAACGTAAGATTGCTGGGCAGGGTACATCTGTAATATTGCCAAACTGAGTTTAAAAGGAAAAACCAACGGAAAGGTAGAGTCCAGATTAAAAAAAAAAAGAGAAAAAAGGAACAAAGAAAACCGGAAAGTTCCCCAGCATGGGAGAACCATGGTTAATGTGTGTATCTTGGCCTCTAGACACTTCTCCTGCCCCACGGACAGGTGGGCCATCGCAGTGCTGCTGTGTTATATGGTCGGAGTCCCAGCTCAGGGGCTGCCCAGGCCACACGTTAGCTTTGTGATCTGCAGTGAGTTGATACAGTTTTATTGTGCCTCAGGTTCTCATTGGTAACTTGGGCGAATCAATAGCACCTACCTCTTAAGGTTACTGTAAGGACTGTGGAGCCAACATAACATACTTGGGTAGTGCTTGGGTAATATCTCATGGTCAGCAGAAGTTAGCGGTCAACCTTTTTGCTGATGCAGCACAGGTGTATCAACGATTTCTGATGATCAACCCATTGATCAATCGACCAACCATATATCCTTCCTTTCATCCATGTTTTCTTTCATCAGCCTGCCCATCCATCAGTCTACCTGTCATCCATTTATCTATCCATCTATCTACCCATTCATCCTGTCTTTAAAGTTGTTTTTTCCACTCAACAAAATATATACACTCTTTGTTTTGGTGCCAGGAATCAAACTTATATCTCTGCACTTGCCAGGCAGGTGCTGTGCCACTGAGCTACACCTCTGGCCCTATACACTCTTTTCTAAAGTTAAGACAAATTTTTCTTGCACCAGAGTCTCACTACGTAATTTAGGCTGGCCTTGGACTTGTCGTGGAGCACAGGCTGCTCTGGAATCACAGAAATCCTGCTTCAGCCTCCCAAGTGCCGGGATTACAGGTGTGTGTCACCGCGCCATGCCTCATATGTGTTTTTTAATATGACATGTCCACACCACGTTTTGTTTTTTTTTAAATCAGATGCAGGATGACAACGTTGCTGTTTCATGTTGTAACTGACTTCCTAATGTTGGACACACAGTTTAGCTTTCCCTCCTGATAGTATAGCCGATGCTTTGCTAAGCATCCCTTTGGCAAAATATTTCCACACATTCCACATCGCTCCTTGAAGAATAAAGTGTCAGCAGTAAAACTGCCAACTTAATTTTTAAGGCTTTTACAATGCATCTTAACAAATCCACAACAGTAATCACCTTTCATTTATCCCTTTACCTACAAAAGAATCATCCTGGCCAACATTGAACTTGGGCAACATTTTCCTTAAAATCAAATCTAGTGGCAGAGAGAAATTCCTGCTTAAAAAACATCCTATGGCAAGCAGACATTCTTTGCCCCGGAAAGCATAAGAAGCCTGTGAAATATGTGCCAAAGCTGCTGAACTTTAATTACTTGATTTAATTAGAAATACAAGGGCTAGAGGAAGTTAACCCTAATAGAAAGTAGCTAGTCAAATCTAGAATATAGGCTGCTCTATGGTAGGTTCAGCAAACATGGCCCACGGCTTGTCTGCATAAATAAAGTTTTATTGGAACACAGGCATGACCACTTGTTAACAGTCTGCTGATGGCTTCGTTGCTAGAGTTGAGTAATTATGACAAACAGTCTACAGTTCTTATAAGCCTAAAATATTTACTCTCTGACCTTTTACAGAAACAGTTTCCTGGTCAATGTCTTACAGAACCTGGTTCCTCTAACAAATTGATTACATAAATATAAAGCAAAAATAAAAGCAAAAGATAAAGATGAAAATGAAAATAAAGGCACTCTTTCAATGACTGGTACTGGAACAATTGGACATCTATGTGCAAAAAAAAATATTAGTCACAGACCTCACATCTTTCATAACAATTAATTAAAAATGAGTGCAGCACGGTAGTGCATTCCTGTTATCCCGGCACTCTGGGGAGCTGAGGCAGGCGGATCACACCTTAGAGCCCAGCCTGCACAACTTCATCATTTAATAAAATCTTACCTCAAAATAAACCCAAAGCAGGGCTGGGAATGTGGCTCAGCGTGAAGGCCCTGAGTTCAATCGCCAGTACCACCATCATCACCACCACCACCAAGAAAAAAAGCAAAATGGGTCACAGACCTAAATAAACCCTGAAGAACTCTAGAACTCCTAGAAAGCAACACAGAGAAAAATCTAGAAGACTTAGTGTCTGGCACTGATGTTTTAGATACCACCCCAAAGGCATGATCCATGGAGAAAGAAATGATCAGCTGGATTTCATTAAAATTAAAAATTTCTGCTTCTGAATAGATATGATCAAGAGAATAAAAAGAAGCCATAGGCTGGGGGAAATATACAGACGACAAACATCTGATAAAAAACGGTCTCCAACACACAGATAACTCTTAAAACCTAACCACAGGAAAAGAAGCAAAGTTTTTGACAGATCTCCTCCCTAACCAAGATCCACAGAAGGCAAACATGTACGTGAAAAGATGCTCTGTGTCAGGCATCTGCTAGGAAATGCACACGATAGACGACAAGCGTCTGAATGGCCACCGTCCAGAACAGGGACAGCAGTGCACTGACACAGCCCACAGGCACGGCAGGCCGGGCGACTCTCCCCGTCTGCCAGGGGAAGTGCAAACACACCCAGACCTCTGGAGGCAGCGATGGTGGTGTCTTATGAAGTAGAACATAGTCTTAACACCATCTTTCCTAAACCAAAGTGCAAAAAAGAAAAACAACCCTAAATCCATCATACTCATGATAAAAACGTCCCCAAATAACCTGAAACTCTACAACTGGCTGTTTCACAATTTGGATGAGTGCTTTTCAGGGGCCTTCTCGGCTTTATGGACCAACAGATGGTCCTCAGCACATCAAGGGTGTGTAAACTATTTAGCCGCAGGGACATTCATAGGGAGATGTCTTCTTAATGGCCAAGTTTAGAAATAAACTAAATATAATTTACAGTACTAGTTTGCGACCAGTACTGTAAATTACATTCCAGCCACTCAGTGGATCTCTGAATAACTGTATAATTGATTTGATACAAAAATATTTATTGATATAAGTGAGGCACAGCAGGTATTTAAGGGAAAACTAAGATGAACACAAAATGTGTCTTTAGTTTTTAAAAAGGGCATCCAAATTTTATTACTGCTTCTGCCTGTCAAATTAAGGGGAACAGATAAATCAACTTTCTTCTTTTGTTCCTAATTTTTCTTTATCCACATTGTCTATATTTTTTTTCCTAAAATGGAATGGCTTTGTTAAATAATAAAAAGTGAAAGTATTTATTATTAACAGTTACAAGTGCATGTTCAGGTTAGGTTTAGGTCTGGCCCAGATAGCAAACAGAAGCATTCTCTTCTAGGACAGTGTGGGAGGCTTTTCAGAGTGGTGGTCCACACTGCCCAGCTCCTCACTCGAAGGGTGCGGCTTGTTTCTGAGAATATGTGGCTCAGAATTGGATGGCACCCACCTGAGTATGAGGCTATTTATTTATTTAGAGTTGCTATGTTGCCCAGGTTGACCTTAAACTCTTGGGTTCAAGGATCCTCCTGCCTCAGCCTCCTGAGTAGCTGAGACTACGGTACAGTGTGTGCCACTATGCCCGGTTTCTAGAAAAAAGAGTGCTCTGTCCTGGTGACATGTTAGCACTGCATGGAGGGCTTTAAAAATGCGGAGGTCTGGGCACCCTTCCTCCGACGGAGCTCAAGAAAGGGGAGCGCAGGAGGGGTTCCCACTGTCTAAGGAAGCCAGGCTGAGGGGAGTTGCAGGGCTGCATTTAGGCATCGACTCTGCCAGTGCAGGGGATTGAGTGACCAATTCTGCTCTCTCTTCCCATCTTAAAAAGACTGTCCTAGATATTTAATTTCATGCTAGGCAATGCCCTGTCCCAGAAACTGGAATAAGGGCCTTCCCACCCACAGGCTGTGGGGCCCCACGGAGTGCATCTGCTGAAACACTGTAAGGTCCTCCAGTTCCTGTGTTCATCAAGAATTATCAGAGAAGCTGAGCATGTGGCACACGTCTGTAATCCCAGCACACATGAGGCTGAGGCAGGAGGATTGCGGCGAGTTCAAGGCCAGTCTGGGCTGCAAAGTGAGTTCAAAGCCAGCCTGAACTAAATAGCGAGACCCTGTCTCGAAAAAAAAAAAGAAAAGAATTATCTAGAGAAATAATAAAATGCACAAGTGTTTTTCCAACAAAAACAGATGATATTTTGTAAATAAAACACCAATTTAAAGTGTCACTGAGTTAATCTTTTGTGATTATAGAGTTCTTCAATTAATGGACTAAAACTATGGCTACTACGTCACATCTGGGACCGAAACTCCCAGAAGTACCTGATGTGGGCTTTCTCTGAGGACTTTTTCACAGCTAGTATATTAATTTTTAAAATAAAAATCTCATAAACCCAGAAATGAGGACAAACTGGTTAATCTGCCAAGTTTCCAACTATGTCTGTACGACTTCTGGGCTTGTGTGTGTCTTGGTGCTGGTGTCTGATGACTGTCTTAAAAGGTCAAACTTGAACGTTTAAGGGTGTTTGGCACAGCAGGAGCTCCTGTGGCACCCTGGGTCTGGGGTCTCAGCCTGGAGGGTGACTGCGCTGCTTCCAACTGTCAGCAGGTGGCGCTACAGGATGCAGGTGCCACGTGGAGCCCAGGGAGGCCATTCCTCCGGAGGCCTAAGCCGGTCCCTGCAGGCTCCGTGCCCAGTGTTTGACCATGATATTGGTGATACTGCTCACCGGATACGGTGGCAACACACAGGGCATTTCCACTTCTGAGGAAGCAGTTCCTCGGCATTCTGGAGCTCCTGGGAGAGAGCGAGGGTCACTTCCCTCCTGGTTTTAGTTCCTGAAGCTTCCTGGAGGTTGGTCCAGGTGTCCTGGGCCCAAGCTCAGGAGGGGGTCTCTGCTTTTACATCTTTCCTGCTGCTTCTGTCCACATAGCCTCTCCCAGCTTCTCTAGTGACTTCTGGCGTGTGGCTGAATCCCTGCAGGCCAAGTCCCCTGCCATGGTGGGGGTGACCTCAAGTTGGGCACCTCCCCCGCACACGCCTGTCTTGGAGGGTCACTCCAGGGGTCACCCCTGCCACAGCTCTGGGGCTGCTCTTGTGTCCTCTTACCCGCTCTGCTGTGAAGACACTAAGGGACCTGAATTAATTTGTCCATGTGAAATTTGCAACCAGGCCTGCAGCATGGGGTGGGCAGGGAGACACTAGTGGCGACGGCGTGGATCACAGAGAGGGCATCCCAGAGCCCCTACTGCTGCCTGCCAGTCCTGGCCCTGGCTTCCCCTGTGCTTCGCCCCTTTCTCTCTACAGCCCAGCACATGGCCCTCTCTATGGTCCCCTACAGGCCACATTTACCTCCTAGCTACCCATGCTGCCCCCAGGTTTGCCCTCCTCTCTCGCCTGGAGCCCAGGTCACAGTGCAGTGAGTACCTGATGGTCACCCGGGGGTCATGGGTCACTCCACACACCATGGAGGCCTGTGTGCCCTTGATGACACTCTGGTCCTGGGGAGGCCTGGTGATTCGAGTCCGAGCTGAAAGAAATGGCGGAGATGACTGTTGAGAAGGGCAGGGACTCCAGAATCCGAGGGTGACAAAGGTGTGTGAGCACAGGCCCGACAAGATGGAGGTGGCATGGCTGGATGAAGGCAGATCTGGTGCACACAGACTAGTTACAGTCAGGGCCATGGGAAGGTTAAGAAGAGCAATGTAGCTGGGCATGGTGGCACACCCCTGTGATCCCAGCACCCTGGAAGGCTGAGGCGGCAGGATCACTTAGTGACTTAGTGAGACCCTGTCTCAAGCTAGAAAATATAAACAGGCCTGGGGCATAGCTGAGTGTGAAGGCTCTGGGTTGCATCCCCAGCACTGCAAACAAGCACACAAAAAACAAACAAAAAAACCACAAGAAAAGCAATGTGCTTCTGTGACACTGTAACCCACAGAAGCTACATTTATGGGGCAGGGGGCTCCGTTATAAATCCTCGTAAAGGGTGGAGAGACAGCATTCTGAGCAGCGTGTTGGTGCCCCTCCGCGATGTCCGCTGTGGTGCTCTGCCAGGCCTTGGCTCGCCCAGCCAGGCAGCCCCCAGCATGCGCACGTGCAGCGTGTGGACGCTCGGTCTCCCACAGGAGGGGCTGGCCACCGCTGTCTGGGGCCGCGTCTGCCAGGTGTCCTGTCTGAGGACTGATCTCTGACCACAACCCAGCCGGGCCCATCCCATCACGCCGGCCCCTGGCTGCTTCCTGGACATTACTGAAGTTAGTTGAGCAGCTGTGACAGACACTGTCTGGCCCACAGATCCTGAAATATTTACTACCTGGCCCTTGATGGGAAACAACCTCCTGATTTCTGCCCCGAAGTATCTGAAGATGGCTCTCTCTGACCACCTCAAAGCCGTCTCCACTCGGCCAAGCGCGGCACAAACTCTCCACCCCAGGCTTCGATGGTTGCTGGCCTCCAGATTAACTGGTCACTGCCTGTCTGATAAGGACAGCCCTGGCTGAGACGCAGTGGCGGGGAGGGGCTGCTGGGACCCTGAGTGTGTTCCTGTGTTGGGAGCATCTGCGGGCCGACCGGTTCGCGCGGACGTGGAGAATCCCGTCACCCCGCCACAGCCACTCTCACCCCACACCACCAGGTCTGCCGAAGCCTCGTCAACACCCCGAGAGTTGGTAGCCAAACAGGTGTAGGTGCCGGCGTCAGAGATGTGCGTGGGGCTGACGAGCAGGCTGCCCGACTCCAGGAGGGTGAAGCGTGGCAGCTGGACGGAGCCGCTGGCCAGGATGCGCTCTCCTGAGGGTGACATGGGGGACTCACGTGGTGCTTTCTGTGCTCCCCCAGAAGGGCTGGGGCAGGGCTGGGTGGAGGCTCGGTGACAGGCGCAAGGTCATCACCGGGAACCTGAAGCCCAGATCTCCCGATCGCCTCCGCCCGCCACACTGCCCGCCCTTCACGGGACGAGGCCACACATGGTCCTGACGGTGGCAGACAGCAGCCACGCACAACCTTGGAGGCAGCTGGCACCTGGGCCAGCCCGGGGAGGGGAGAGCAGGCTGCAAGGTGGGGACAGGCAGACGGGCATGCTGGGACAGCGCGTGTCTGAGTCACCTTCAAGGGGCCGTGGAGAGTGATGGATGGGAGGGGCAAGCAGTGAGGGGGACAGAGGGAGAAGCACCATGTCCCCTGCTGGTGTCCATCAGGGTGGACCTTCTCAGAGGGCACAATCCCCCAGCCTGGGGGGTCCCAGCTTGCGATAGGGGAGGGACAGAGACAGAGAGACACAGAGATGGAAGGAGAACACGTGGGCTGTGCCGGAGGGGCTGAGAGGCAGGTTCCCGTGGCTGGCTCTATTCTGAGGAACCGCCTGGCAGTAGGAGGGGGTCTCCCTGTGCACCTGCAAGCCAAGGGTGTCACCTGCACCTGCGTCATGTAGGTGCACTTGTCCTCAGGTCTTGGCACATGCCTGCCTGTGCCCATGTCCATCCTGCCTGCTGTGTGCCACCCTCTGTTCTAGGTGTCAGGTGGTTGTGCAGTGCACAACCCCTGTAACCGTGTCTGGGGAATCCAACTGGGCTGGCTCCAGAACCTAGTTTTGAGGACTGCTCTGGACAGTCGCATGGCCACACCCACTGAAGGCCTGTCCCATCTACCTTTCTGCCAAGTGATGGCCGGCCGGGGTGCCCCCGAGGTCTCACATGCCAGGACCACTGACATGCCATCAATCACCGTGCTGTCCAGGGGGCCCCTGGTGATGTTGGGGGCGATACCTGCAGACAGAGGCAGTAGGGTCTATTAGCTGGGCTCCAGGAAGGGCTCCTCGCCAGGGGGCTGGGTCCTCACCAGCCCTGCCAGTCCTGGTGCTGCCAAGCTCTCCGGCGGGTACCCTGGTGAGGCCCCAGTGTCGGGAAGGAGCCTGGAGCCCGTGTGGACTCCCAGGAGCCCCCTGCCATACAGAAGGAGCAGGCAACACCAGTCCCCCCCCTGCCCGGACCCTCATCCTCTTTAAAGGGTAAACTGAGGACCCAGAATAGCTCCCACCCTCCGTGACAGGGTGGACGCAGACATCCTTCATCAACTCCAAACGGAGGCTCTGGTTTCTTAGTCAGCTGAACCCCGATGCAACGCTGGTTCTCTCTGGAGGCCTGAGCAGGTTTTCTCCCCCGTTCTAGGGTCACTTGGCCCCTCATGGACCCATGATCAGTAGGAGCCTGGTTTCAGAGCTCCTCCCCTGAAAGAACTGCTAGACCTGTCCTTGGCTCCAGGCCAACAGGAAGGACTCTGGGGACCCCCTTGGTGCCTAAGCTGCAGACCCTGTGCCCGGATGGCCCTGGGATGCTATTGCTATGTAACAGCACATGCTGTCCTCACAAAAGCCCCTTGGCTGGGGGAACACTGTGCCCCAGGAGGACTCAGGGGTGGGACAGGGGAGACCAACTTACTGGTAACAGCCAAGTAGGTGGAGGTCTGCACCTCGCCGGCCGCATTGCGCGCAAAACATTGAAACATGCCGGTGTCATCGGGCACCAGGCCGCTGATCTGCAGGCCACCGTCACCCCGCTGCCGGAAGCGGGCCAGCCTGTCCACCTCCACCACAGCTGCGTCCTTGTACCAGGTGATGGCGGGCGGCGGCACACCTGTGAGGGACCGGGTCGCCTCAGCCCACCTCATACCTCTCCCTGGCTGCCTCAGAGGGCTTCTGGGGATGCAGCCAGGCTGGAGTCTGCAAAGGGGGACACTGCAAAGGGTGTGTCCTGGTCTCTGGAATCTTCTCAGAGTTGTCCATTTTTGGATCAATGGGGGGGTGTTCCTAGAGCAGCAATTCTTAAATGAGGGGGGACGTGGTAGGAATTCCAAGAGAATGAAAAGACCCAGGTTCAACTTACCTTACAAGTGCTGGGAGAGACAAACTAATTTTTTAAAAAACTGCAGTACGTAGCACAGCTCTGGGACCCCCGGGGAGACGGTGGTCATGGATAACATGCGGAGGGGCAGGTTCCCCAGGAGGCCTTGGGAAGCCCCTTCCTCCCGGGTCTGTACGCTCCTCTCTGAGGTCTCTGCTGGCGCTCTCTCTCCCTCTCTTGATCCCTTGGGTCTCTGCTGCAACACTGCTTCCCCAGAGGGGCACTCCCAGCTCTGTCCACTGAAGCCTGCCCGCTTTCCCTCCCTGCAGCCCTCCGCTGGTGTCAGCATTGCTGTATTTCATCCAGCACACGGCGCACATTTTTCAACGTCCCAGAGTCAAGGGTGTGTCTCAGAATCGACAGCATGTCATGGTTTAATTGGAAGCCTTGTTTCTTTCTTAGTGGTACATAAAATAATGGGGCATCTTACGACCCATGGCATTTTAGATGAGATGAAATAAGGTACCTTTGTTTATTGGTTTGCTCATCTCCTTGGCAAGAAAGTAAGCTTCTAAACAGCAGCGGATAGGCTGTCTGGTTCCCTCCATGACTCTCCAGGCCTCAAGCAATGCAGACACATGGTGACCCCACAAAGGGTACCTGTTCCCTGAACAGTCGCCGTGCGGTATGGAAGCTCAGGGGGTAGTTGTTATTCCTGCCCCCCCGCTCTAGGGCTCCCACTTGCCCAGCTACATTTACCCCTTTGCTCAGTATTTGCTCCTGCCCTGTTGTGTTCCCCTGCCCTCCTGTACTAGGCATCAAATTGAAGAGCTACACACGGCCTCATCCCCCAGCTCTCTCTTCTCTCAGCAGAAGGAGGAGGGAAGGAGAGGATGAATTTCTCCAGGAACAGTGGGGGAGGAGAGGAAGCAGTATCCCAGCAAACAGGTGGGGTGCCTGAGACCCATCTCCAGTATCTGCCTGCTCCACCATCGAGGTATGGTCGGCAACTCTCAGATTACTGGCAGTTTGGGTCTGTCACCTGTCCTGAAGTTCCAGTAATTTGGGTTCAAGTTACAGTACCGAGGGTTTTCAGCCTGCGATTGAGTAGTTTGGCCTGTTGGTTTCCAGGGCTCTGCCTAGGGCCGAGCCTCTGAGGAGGAGGTGTGCTTTAGAAATGCCGCAACAGTGATGAGAGACGCCGAAGGCCCGGCGTCCCTGTCCCTGGTGCCACTGCATTACCTTTGGCTCGGCAGGGAATGTCCACCACCTTCTCCATCTCGGCGGTGACGTGTCGCTCTGGCTCCTTGACAAATTGAGGTGGCTCTGCAGGAGGAAGGGCCAGGGGAGGGGGTCAGATCATGGTTCTTTTCACCCAACCACACTGCCCGACCCTCTGGGGAGCCCCGGCAGCCCCCAGTCACCCAGCACGGAGAGGTGGGCACCCCGGACCACAGGGGCCACGCTGCTGCTTCGCAACACAGCCTCGCACTCGTAGTAGCCGGCATCGCTGACCGTGGGGCTCGGGATGGTGAGGCGGCGGTTGTAGTCACTGAGGCCACTGGACACCTGCACCCCGTCTTTCTTCCAGATGATGTGCAACTTGATTAGGGGCCTGTGGGTGCACGGAGACAAAGGTCAGCCCAGGGTTTCAGAGCCTAGGAGGCTGGACAGGGCAGGGAAGGAGCGTGCCAGCAGCTGGTAGCTTGCTTTTGCAATTTCTGTAGCTCACTGCTCATGAGCTCTGGGGCATGGTCCTTTGCTTTGGGTCTCAGTCGCCTCATCTGTAAAATGGGGCCTCAAGTGCGAATCTTGGGTGGTTGGAAGATGAGTGCACTAGTGGAACGGGGGCTGGCGATGAAGCGCGGTGGGCAGCCCCGTGCGGTGGCTCCAGTAATGCAGGAAGGGGCTGTCCAGCAGCTTTCCCTGCCCGCCACATCGCTGAGATCTAGTCTGCTAGGAAAGATGTATCTCCCGTGCCCAGTGGGTCCCCAAGGACCGGGCTGTGAAGCTGTTCAGCGGATTCAGAGGGTTCCCTGGAAAAGGACCACCGTGGTCCTGTAGGCCTGGGAAGCACCAGCTGGAAAGACGTGGGTCGGAGCTTTCACTTCAGGACTTCTCAGGGGCTTTAACACATGTCCAACAATCTCTCCCATGCTAGTGAGAAACATGCTTTCAGAAACACTGCTACTGGCGCTCCTTGGACTCCTCAGCAGGGTGTGACCTCAGGATCATCACCCTAATGCCCACTCTCACGGCAGGTTTTCTTTCTGGAGTATTTAGGTGGGGTCAAGTCAAGCCAAAATCAGCCACTTCCCTAAAAGCCTAATGCTGAGGCTTTTGCGCAGGCGCAGGCCACGCCCCCTTCCTAGTTGAGCAAGCTAAAGCCCAGGGGCAGCCAGTTACGTTTCACTGTTACAGCTTGCTGGGTGACCTTGGGCCAGTGGCTTACCCTCTCTGTGCTTCTGGGTCCTGACACGTGTGCTGTGCAATTGTTGAGCAAAAGGAGGTTTGTGAGGAGCATTTTACACACTGTCTCCATAGCGCGAGGCTCAGGGGTGATTTAATGTTTTCCATGTGAGGGCAGGGGCTCAAGGCCACACTTTTTCACGGTGCTGAGGATAGGACCTAGGACCTTGTGCATGCGAGGAGAGGGCTCGCTCTACCACTGAGCTATAGTCACAGCTCTACTTTATTTTGAGATGAAGGGGGGAAGGTTGCTAAGTTGAACAGGCTCACCTCGAACTTGTAATCCTGCCTCAGCTTCCTGGAGAAGCCACACTCTTGAGTTTCACGGTGATTGCCTCCCCTGCACGCATCCCTCTTGCCCTCCCCTCAGCTCTGCGAGGCCACCTCTCCCTCTTCGAGTGGTTTTCAGTTCCCAGACAACAACGGGGGCAGCCACCTGCGGTCTCCCTCTGTTTTCATGGCCAATCGTTCCACATGGCTTTTACACCTTTCTTTTTTCATTGTTGTTTGAATTTTGAGATGGAGTCTCTCTATATAGTTAAGGCTGGCCTTGAACTCATGGCGAGTTTCCCGCCTCAGCCCTTCTGAGTGTTGTGATTACAGGCATGCTCGGCCTCCAGACCTTTCTGGATCTCAGCAGTGCTCCCCACAAGTGGTGGACGGCATGCGGAGGGGCAGGGAGAGAATAAAGGAGCACCACCCACCTGGCATTGGCCACGCACTCCATGATCACCTCCGAGGTCCCGGCCACCACACTGGTGTTCTTGGGGGGCACGATGATAGTTGGTGCGATGGGGTCAGCGGGGCCCCCGACATCTGGGGAAAGGCCAGCTGTTAGCTAGAGCACAGGTCAGGACTCGCACCCCTGTCTGGCCAGGCTACTCTACAGTGGGCGGGGAGGGACACACTCTTACAGTGTGGAGCAGATGGTTGTGGGGGCAGCTTGAGAGTGGAACCCCTGCACCATCACCCCAGGGACTGCTGTCACTTCCCATCTTCCTCTGCAATGAGGTGCTACACCAGAGTCCAGGGAAGGCCTGCTGGGGCCCTGCTGGCCACAGAGGAAGGCCTGCCCGCCCCTCCTGTAAGTTGGCCATTTCTCCTCCCTCTTCACTTTGCCCTGTCTTGCTGTCTTCCAATCCCTTCTCTCTGACTCAGTTTACCTTGTAGGTTCACATCTTTGTTGTCTGACTCCTCCACCAAAATGCAAACTCTCCATACCGAGTTGAATGGCAGCCCCGTTCATGCCAACCGGGCAGTTATGAACTGCCCTTACTCAGAAAGGAGGTCATTGCAGGGTAACATAAAGATGAGGCAACACTGGATTAGTGCAGCTCAACACTCAATGTGACTGGTGTCCTTATGTTTAAGAAGAGGGAAATTTAGACACAGATGTACAAGGAAGGCAGAGGTGGAGATGGAAGAGCTACGTCTACAAGCCAAGAAATGAATGCCAAGGGCTGCCCAAAGCCACCAGATGCTAGGGGGGCAGACTGACTCCTCCCTGGACCCTCCGGGAGGGGCACAGCACTGTGCACGCCTTGAGGTCACACCCCTGGGCTCCAGCCCAGACAGGAACAAATCGCTGTTGTAATAAGCCACCCAGGTGGTGGCCACAAGAGATTCCCTAAGGCAGAAACCTTGTGAGTCCTCGCTATGGGCTGAACGGCTGAACGGTGTCTCCTGTCTGTTATCTGTTGAAGCCCTGACCCCAGTGTGATGGGAGGTGGAGGCGGGGTTTTGGGGAAGGTGTGTAGGCTTACGGCAGGCCCTAAAGGGGGGTCCCCATGATGGGATTCGTGTCCTTGTGAGAAGATGGCCTTGAGAGCCCGTCTCTCTATCTCCTCCATCTCTCCATCTCCCCCCATCTCTCTACCCCTCCCCGTCTCTCTCTCTGCCATGTGAGGACATGCTGATACAGTGTCCTTCTGCAAGCCAGAGAAGCAGCCCTCACGGGACCCTGGCCGCTGTGGCTCTCGGATCGCAGACTTCCAGCCTCCACAACGCTGAGGGTGACTGACAGTGCCTACACTCAGCCAGGGGCTTTTCTGTGATGCTTGGCTGGCTCACAGCTCTGCTGCCTCCACACACAGATGGTCACACAGATGGTGACACCTGGCACACAGTGGGTGCTCAACACCTTCCAGTGAGCCCTAAGTGGACCTAGAATTCTCATCCTACAGCTCCCAGGCTCCATGGCTGAAATTACAGAGCTTCCCATGAACAGGTTTCACTGAAGGGAAACGACAAAACAAAAACCACAAGAATTCTCATCACAGTGGTACCATTTCCTTTGCTCAGGGTTTGAATTCTTTAGGAGGTGGCCACGCTCTTGTCTTTATGGGTCAGCGAAGGCCCAGTATTGGCAGAAACTCCGATAGTCTCTGTACACCTGCTCCACGGCTCCTGAAAATACAACCTCTGAGGAGTTTTTCTCTCACACAAATCTATCCAGTTGGCTTCTTCCCAGAGGTGGTGAGCCACGCTGGCCTGCATGGCCTGGGGTGGACAGTGATGGACGTCCCCTGTGGGGTGGGAGGAGGGCAGGTAGAAGACTGGGGCCACTCTGGGCCACCCCAGTCAGTCCCGGCAGGCTTTTCCACCTGGACTCCAGGCCTTGCTGGAAAAGGATCAGGAAGAATGGGAATAAAATGTAAAGATAAAGTAAAATGAAGGCCAAAGAAAGGAAGCATATAAAGCAGAGTAATTGCAACAATATAAAAGCCTCATGTAGGTGCCATAAAGAGCGATCGGATTGAAAGCTGCTGATATAGCTGAATCCATAAAAGTGTGCTCTAAGTTGTTTATTACATGCCGGGGCGCGCAGGTACCACGGCCCAGATTAATGGAGCACGAGGAGGAGGCAGACAGTTAGAACGAGCCGAGAGCCTGCAGCGTGGCCGGGCAGACAGAGGGCCTGGAAAACGGTGAACCACGGTGGCGGTGGCGGGTGAGCTGGCACAGCAGGACGCCAGGGCCTCTGTGGGCTCCCTGGCTGGGGAGGGATGGAGAGGAAAGTGCAGGGCTGGAGGGCAGCCAATGGGCTGGGGACCCCGGGCACAGGAACGCAGAGTCCTGGGGAGCCTGGGTTCAAGGCCTCAATCTATACCAACTGTCCTAGGGTGACCTCAGTAGTAGGTTACTTTGTTCTGTTTTCTTGGCGGCTGAAGTGGGATAAAACCCCTGCTGCCCAGGGCTCTGTGAACCGAGCCCCCTGCTTAGTACGTATGTCCTGCTGAGTGCCTGGCATGTGCCAGGAGTCTGGGATTTCCTAGGGGCCAGGGATTTCCTAGAGGGCCAGGTGTCAGGGTCTGTCCCTGAGGGGCATCAGTGCAGACACAGGGTGATGGGGCTGGGAAGAAGGACCCAGGTGGGTGGCTCAGCTGGCCAGGGTGAGGTGGCACACAGCAGGTGCTCTTTGAATGATGGTCCCTGAAGAGCTTTCCCATCGCCCTGACCCTGAGGCTACAGAGAGGGCCAAGTTACAGGCCCTTGGGGGCCATGCATGCACGGGCTACGGGACATCAAGCAGAGCCTCAGCAGGGAAACAGCAGCAGGGAAGGACGCGGGACGTGCGCAGGACTCAGAGCAGTGGGAAGGCAGGGGACATTGTAGTACGGGAGTGCCACGAGGCAGGGTGGCCCTAAGAACACCAGGAAACAGGAGGGAAGTACTATATCTATGGAGCAGAGACTGTGGGCTCTCCCAGGCTGGCTGCTCCATCCTACCTGCCTGCCCGCTGCCTGCACAAAGTGCTAATTGGTTCCAGAGCCTTGGCTAGCTGAGCCCAGCAGTGTCCTCAGACTCCTTCCCAACCCAGTGCAACCAGGGGGCAGAGCTAGCGAGTGCGGTGAAACCCGCGTCCCATTCCCACTAGGGGGAGGAGAGGCAGTCAGGGTTGGGAAAGGTTAGTAACTGAACATCTGGGAGCTAGGCTCTGCGCTGGAAGTCAGCCCACGTGGAGCACTGTGGTCGTAAATGGGAGGACAGACAGGGAAACAAATCCACAGGGCTGGAGGGGGAGGAGGATAGAAGGGCTGGTTTAGAGACCAGCTGCCTAGAGATGGGCTGATCCCCGTACAGAGAGAGCAAAGGGGTAAGCCTGTGGGAACCGGGATTCTGAGGGTGATCAGACTAGATTTTGTCACAGCCTTGAGATAGTGGTGGGACATCCAAAGGGAGAGGTACAGAGGCACTGGCTGAGCCCTGCTGCTGGGGGCTGGGTGGCCGTGTATGCAAGAGTGCCAGGTGGGGTTGGGGTGCAGGAGTGCCCGCTGAGGTTGGGGTGCCAGGGCCACAGGGCATGGGAAGGTCATGGCCGAGCGAGCCCTGGATGCTGGGCTGGTTCACTGGGGTGGGGGGCAGAAGTGATGCAGCAGAAAGAGTGGCAGGGGACGCAGGGTGGGCAGCAGGAGGTGGAAGCTCCGGGAATGAGGTGCCAGGGAGGGTAGACAGAACTGAGAGTCAGGGAGCGGGTGCCAGAAGGGCCAGGGCGGTCATGCAGGCTGGGAGGTGTCAGAGAAGGAACAGCTTCCAACAAAGTGGAGACAGACGGCAACAGGGCCTGTTCTGTGGGGAGCAGCATGAAAGGACATTGGTTTTCCTCCTGAGATCAGCTCCATGAGAGAAAAGCTGTAGCTGGGGTGCAGGCTGTGGGGTCAGGGAAGCCTGGATCCCATGCTCGCGTTCGTCAGTTCCCCGTAAATGCCTCTAGGAAGTGCATTCCATCACCTGTCTGGGTTGATGGGCCCAGCCTGCTCATCTGTAAACTGCGTGTGATTATTACTGCTCATTGCCTGCCTCCCACGATTGAGGTACAAAGTGACAGGTGAGTTCAGAGTGTGAGAACCAGCTGGGGTGAGGGCAGAGGGGCAATGTGGCTCACCCTCTGTGGGACACACCTGCCTGTTAGGTCTCTGTGCTGGACAGAGGGTGCTAAGTCATCTCCTCTGTCTCTAGGTGTCCTGTGACCAGCTAGGGGGTGCAGACAGTTCCGGCACCAATACAGGACCTGTGCCTCATTAAACTCATGTCCCAGACAGGGCTCAGTGGGTGCAGCCCTCTAAGCCTGGAAGTAGAAGACGGCAAGAAGCTAAGAGTCCTCCACCTTTGGTGGGCTCAGCCCCTCCCCGCCAAGTCCAGCTAACGTTAGCACAGGGCGGTTCCGGCGGAGGTTTACTCTAAGTGAAACCTGCTTCAGCCAGCCCCGGGGTGGGGGGAATACGGGAATGAAGGGAGCACCAAATCTGAGCTAGGACAGTCACAGGGAAGCCGCAGTGGAGGATGGGCATCTTTCGTGTGAGATCCTGCCATGGACGGGGCCCCTGGGCCAGGACGATAGAGGTGGTGGTCCCCACCCCAGGTCACATGGGACATAGTAGCCCAGGATGACTTTCCTGACGGCCCCACCCAGGGGCTTTTAGGGCAATCAGTGCCCCCTAGGTCATCTCACTTAAGGTTGCCAGAGGTGTCATGGGTGGTGCCTTACAGATGAGGAACCCCAGGCTCAGGGGCCACGTGGCCTCGCTGGCCACAGGTCCTGTGGGTAGAGGGCAGGACTATACTCCCTTCTGTCTCTCTCCTGGGGCACTGCCGCGCAGCCATCCCGGCCAGCAGGGCACTCAGGCCTTAAAACCAGCTCCGTACCACACAGGGCCACGGGCCTCACGCACCTCCTAAGCAACTCAAATGCAGCCGATGCCCCTCTGATTTAATGCAATTTTATTTTAACTAATTTACATTTAATTAAAAACAGATCCCCCAATTCAGTTATCAGAACACTTTTAAGTATGTGTGGAGCAACTTGGGCATAAGACTACCTTTTCAGCTGTAAATTCCGTGAAACAGAAATACAGATCACGCATTTCAGATGAAAATTAAGCATTCCAAATTGAGATGAGCCGACAGTGTAAAATACACACAGATCTCAAAGACTTAATCTGCAAAAACCCTGTGGGAAACACCCAACTAATATTTCCTACATTGATGGTGTATAAGAGGGTATTTGGGATACATTCGATTAAATAAAACATATTCATAAAATGAATTCCACCTATTTTTTTTACTTTGTAAGAAAATGGGGCTACTGAAAAATTTAAAATTGTATTTCTATGGGGAAGTGTGGTTCTGATCCCGAAGCGTGAGGCCAGCAGTGATGGTCCATGTGGAGTCACCTGGATTATTTAGGTCAGGGTCAGTGTCCAGGGTCCCCAGTCTTCCTCTTTCTTTCCTTCCCCATTTCCAAAGGCTCCTAGAAGGCTGCTACGACAATCCCTGTGGGATCAGAGCAGAGCAGCCGGGGTGCGGGAAGGGGTGGGGGAGCTGGAGAGGTCACTGAAGGGAGCCAGAGCCGGTGGCAGCTGAGCTGGCAATTGCTCCTCACAAATTGGCTGGCAGGCAGGCAGGCAGGGGGATGCACGTCAGAGTGAGGAACAGGGTTTTGAAGCGCAGTCACTCACGGGAGGGGAAACTAGCTAAACATCAGCCGATTCTCCTCTCGATCTAGCACAAATCACCGCACAAGAGCAGCAGCTGAGGAGTGATGGGGTGGGAGACACAGACGCTGGGGGAGGTACTGGCGGATGGTGGGGGGAGTGGGTGGGCAGGGCCAGCTGGATGGCTGGGGTGGTTCAAGACGGCGCAGAGCGTGAGGGACTCCATAGTTAGTGCTGACCCCCGTGAGGAGCTGGGCAGTGGAGGAGGAAGAGACAGCAAAGGCTCCCCGACCTAGGGTAAACTGAGTCACCCAGAAAGACATTTGGCTTTGACTTGGACTATGAGCCACCGCATCTGTGGCACTGCCTCTAACCACGTGACTGGGTTCTGTGACATGCTGGATATTCTGGGCACCGGGAAATACATGGGGAAAAGCTCTCCCTCTGTGACTTTCTCATAGAAGCAATAGCCCTAGCTCGTGCGTGGCTGGGGCTCAAGCTGTGGACTCAGCTGACAGCCTGGCTCTGGTCGGTGAGAGCTGCCCTGTGACTCTGATGGGTCAGCAGCCAGAACGGATTCTCTACCTGTGTCTTTCCAGGCAGGCTGGAACCTGGGAAGGAGAAAGGCCACAGCTGGGAATTTGAGGAGAGCAGCTGGGGCGCGGGAAAGGGTGGGGGAGCTGGAGAGGTCAGGAGGCTCAGGAATGGGGCTGGCAGAGGCAATGGAGGCACTGGCGCGCACAAGCTGGGATCTGGGGCAGGCACCAGAAGGCCCTGATTGCCTGTGCCTTCATCTTGCCGCTGGTGGGCACCAGAAGGCCCTGATTGCCTGTGCCTTCATCTTGCTGCTGGTGGGTGCATTCCAGTGAGACCATGGATGATAAATGAGATTGCTCTGGGAATGGGAGTGGCACAGATGTGCAGGGACGTGAACATCTGGCTCCCTCAGCTTGTGTGGTGCTTGGCTGCTGCAGGACGTGCTAACATCACCCATGTACTTGGATTTGGTCTCTGTGCTTCCCAGCCTGGGCTGGCACCTCAGTCGTCCCATCGCCCTTCTCTATTCCCGGGATGGGGCCTGGAGGGAGTACCTAGCCCGGCAGAGGGCAGCCAGGCCTGGGACAACATCCCTGGCTCCAGTCTCGACTGGAAAAACCTCTGCCAAAGGTCTCTCAAGGAGTTTCCCTTCTTGTGCTTCTCGCTGGGCTTTTCCCTCATGTCCCTGGGGCATCCGAGGATAGGCAGACTGGCACACTTAGATAGGAGGTGGGGGACAGCCTGTGTTCCTGTTGGTGAGAGCTGCCTGGCTCCAAGCAAAACCAGCGCTCTGCCAGCTGAGCAGAGGCAGTTAGTGTATTTTTTGAAAAAACGAGCTTCTGATCTCCTGGGGTGCTTTCCGTCAGCACCTGAGCCCAGGACGGCTGTGGCCCACACAGGCACACTGTCTCCTGCTGTTTCGCCCCTCCCTGGGCCTCAGTGGCTATGCTAACAGCCCGGGCAATAGTCCCATCTCCTGCTGCAGGGTCTCAGAACAGCTCCCAGAGCTCAGCTCCGCCTGTTGCCTCTCTGGTACTCGCACCAGAGCACAGCACCCAGTCGCGCGCTCCTCCTCCCCGGAGAGCTCCCTGCTGCCACCCGCAGCCCCCGCCCCCTCCATTCCATCTTCCCAATGACCCCCTGGAGTACCATTCCCGAGATTTAATGACCCGCTCCGAGACATCCGGTCCCTGTGCTTACTTACTCTCCACGGCGAGAGTGATGGGTTGGCTGGTCTTGTTATCTCCGTTCTTGTCATTAACAGCCTGCACATAGTAGCGGCCTGCGTCAGGAGCCACCGTTGACAGGATGACAAGGGTGTTCTCCAGCGTGATGGCTCTGGGAAGAGGAAAAGAATTCCTTGACACGGGCTGGAGGGGCTGGAGGGGCTTGGAGCCTCCTGGCAGTGGGAGTCAGGACCTAAGGGTGCCGGCCTGATGGACTCACTCCAGCCCAGCTGGAGAGAGGAGAGGTAGTGAACCTCTGCCCCCATCACTCGATGTTCGAAGCCCACCCATGGTTAGTATTCGGAGAACCCCAACAACATCTTGGTGCTGGTGTCAGGCCAAAATAGGGTGCACTGACACCCAGAGGCTCAGGTCATCCATGTGAAACCTTCCTAGCCTCACCCCAGGGCCATGGAATTCTGCCCTTTCTGGTGACACAGCCTGGATGGCTTTGTGAGGCTGTCTCCACCCCGGAGCACCCAGCCACCAAAAATGTGTTCATGGAAAATAACTGAATGATGAGCAATAATAATGAACCAAGAAATGTGTAGGACCATTCTAGGATTGCTGTCTTAGCCTCGATCCTTCTATAGGCAGACTCGAAAACCACAGGTTGCCTGAAACAGACTTCTAGAGTCCTATCTCCCTCTAGTCCCCTGCCTGGGGATCAGTTTCCCCCTTCCTGATGCTTGAGAACATGCATGGGACCAGCTGGTCTGGCTAACAGGACAAAAGGAAAGGTGGGCTATGCCATGGGGCTTGAGATGGGCCACTTGTCCCCGGGGCAGTTCCCTTTTCTGGGTTCCCATCATGTAGCCCCTCAGCAGACCAAGTCCCCCAGTCATAGAAACTGGGGTCCTCCTTAATGCAGGTGCAATAGTGTGGGCAGCGCTGCCCACGCCTTTCACCCATTCTCCTGATGACAACAAAACCATTAATTTGCCAAGTCTATCTCCGAACTGTAATGCGATGTGCCCGAGACAGCTGTTAAACACCCTTAATGTTAGTTTAACAAGGACAAATCCAGTTGAATTCTTTTCAAATTTTCCCATTAGGTGAATGTTACAGAGTTTTAAGCAGGCTTTCAAATAAACATCCCTGCTAATGCCTCTCCAGCCCAGCTCTTTTCCAGCCTGAGTGTGCTGTGTCCCTCTCCTGATTGGGGGCTTTACCTACAAGGACCCATCCCATCAGTGGAGCTCTGGGCGGGGGGGGGACCCCTCTCCCATGCACAGAGGCTCTAATGATGCCCATTTGTTTCTTCTTTTCCTAGAAACCTCTTTTTACCCCCAGCTAATGAGATGGTAGGAAATGGAACAGAGCCAGGCTAAAATATTTTAAAGGTGACAGAACCAAGATGGTAACCATCTTCACACCCGTGAACCTCCTGCAGGGAAACCCTGTCCCTAGGGGTAGCATGTGGGTGGGCTAAAGGCCCGGGGAGGGAGTCTGGGCTGTGAGTTTCTGGGTGCAGGGTGGTTGGGCAGGATGTGGGCTGTGGAACAGAACTAAGGTTCCAGCTGCTGGGCACACGTACCTCCACCTAGCTGGGCCTGCTGCCTCATCTCTGCAAAGGTGGGAGCAAGTGTTTCCCAGAATTGCCTCTGGACCGAGGCTGAGGGATGCTGTATCCTGTTGCTATTTCTGTTTATTTCCCATTTGGCCCAGGCAAGCCCAGCAGAGTACTGGCTGGCCCCGCCCATAGCTCTCACCTGGTCCAGTCTGGCCTCAGGATGGAAGAAATTTTGTGGGTAGCAATGCGCTGGCATTGAAGGTCTAACAATCAGCTACACCCTTTGCCAGGCTATGGTGTGGTGGGTCTAAGGGAGGCACCTGCAGGCCCACTGTCTTCACCCGCCCATCCTGAGTCCCCTCTGGCTTCCAGAGAACACAGCTAAAGACGAGCCAAGAAGGCTCCTCATAGCCCATCCTCTTCTTTGGCTACGTTTTTACATTATGATCATTTTTCTACCTCAGTGGTTCTCAACCAGGGGTGACCTTGCCCTCCAGGGGACACTGAAAATGTCTAGACTTTTGGTTACCATAGCGGTGAAGGTGCTACTCAAAGTTAGCAGTAGAAGCCAAGAACACTGTTAATCGAGTCCCACAGGTTGGCCCCTGGAGAGAATGACAGTCCCTGGATGGCATGGTTGAGTAAGTACTGTGGTTTTGATGTGGTTTGAATGTGTCCCCTAAGGGTTTGTACACTGCAAATGTAACCTACACTGTGAGGCATTAAGAGTGAGGAAGCTTAATCCAACTATGGTCTTTAGAAGTGGGGCCTTTGAGAGGTGATTAGGATCAGACGAGGTCGTAAGGATGGAGCCCCGAGAATAAACCTTGGTGACTTGAAAAGAAGGAGGCCAGACAGACAGACGTACTCATGTGCACTCCCAGTCTCTTGTTATGAGACACGCTGTACCACCCTGCCAGGCAAGAAGGCCAACACCACATATGGCCCCTTGGCCTTGGACCGATAGAATCACGGGCCGACGTAAACCTGGGTCCTTTACCCAGCCTGGCCGTGGAAAATGGACTGATCATGGAGACAGCCTGTCCTAGGTGGGACGGACAGCTACCCAGCTAGTTCTGGCGCCTCTCCTGAAGAGGGATGTTGCTGCTGGATTCCAGCTTCCTGTCCTGTCCAGGGCAACATGGAGGAGGGGATGTGCATGCTCCAGACTTGGCCCACAGGGACCCTGCACTGTTCTCCTGCTACTCCCTCTCCTCTGTTAGAGCAGGGTGACTGGGAAGACCTGTTTTCATGACAGCAGAGCCCCAGCAGCCTGCGCCCTGAGCAGCTGTGTGGAGGGGACAGCCCCCTGCCCTTCACCCAAGGTAGGACCTTCCATGTGTCACACATTACTTTCTGTGTCTGGTCACTGGGGGCTGGGATCTGCCTGGCCCTGCAGCTAGCATTGCTCTTCTCAGTGCCTGCAGGGCAGCTGCTAGGCCTGGACCCTGCAGGGCATGGGTTTGAGCTCTGAGCATGCAGTGGAACCGAAGGCCCAGAGGCCTTTTGCTCGCCTCACTGACACCGGCTGGAGGGCAAAGAAGTCCTTGGGCTTGCAGCCATCCGTGTGGTGACCATCCCCTTGATACACAGGCGAGGAACAACACCATGTTCACTGCCAGCATGCACGCAGCTGCTTGTGGCCCTTGGGATGGGATCTAGGTTGCCATACCCAGATGTGCCTGCTCTGAGAGAAGCGGGGGAAGCCTCTGGGGAGGGGCACGGAGAGCTGTGCTCAACTCTAGTGGGAGATAGGTTATCTTTTTCGGAAATACCTCTGACCTCATGTTTTTAGGCCCTTTCTGGTTCCTCTGATAGGTCCAGCCCCTGTCCACTTTCTACCAACTGCTCCTCTTCAGCTATCTCCCTTTTCTCTGCTCAGTAGGAGCCCAATCCATCATTTAATTAGGAATAAAATACATCATCCTAGAATGTGCCTAAAGTCCATAGCTGCATCTCTGTTAGGAAGCTTGTTTCTTTTTCAATAGTGAGCTCTGGGGTTCATGAGGTGGCACTAATCCCTGTCCTGCCTGGTGGTAGCAATGGGCCTGCGTAGAACGCAGGGCCTCCCCTGGCCTGCAGCCTCTCTAGCTGATAGCACTCATCAGGTGCAGAGCTCAGACATGCAGCACCTCGGGGGGCCCTGCCTCCAGCATCCCTTCCCGCTCAGTGATGAGTATTACTCTATGGTAATCACCAGGGTAAAGCTGCCTCGGTATTCTAGCATGTACTTGGTAGAGTGGGTGAGGGACAGGAGTCGGTGATCAGAAAATGTGCAAGTGTGTGTGTGTGTGTGTGCAGGCCAGGGTGGTTCTATCCTGAATGAGAGAGGCAAGAGAGAGAGCAAAGAGAGGGGCCAGAGATAAGAAAAGGAGGTGGGAAGGTGCTAGCAAAAGGACAACACTGTGTTGAAAGGGATTCTGAGGCCCCATTCAGACTCATAGGAGAGAGCATCATGATCGATTAGCAATGTCTACCCTGACCGAACAGGGGCATTTTGGCACTTTTCTACTATATTTGCGGTGTTCCCAGCAATTACTGACCCCTCGGCTTACAGGATGCCATCACCAGTATATGTGGGCAACCTCAGAAAGGGACTTAGGAAGAGCTGGGACTCACCTAACCAGCACCTGTGTGGTACAGCGTTCTTCTACAGCACAATCTCAGCATCCATTTTGCTGGCTTTCATAGCGTGAGTCCCTTTTAACCTGTGGTGCTGCTCCAGTCCTTTCCCTCACTGTGTGTCACTCCCTGTGCCATGTGCCTGTGCTCTTCTTCCTTCATGGCATGGCGCAGGGGATGGATACAGAGCACCTCTTGAATCTGAGCTCTGCCATGTGAAAGAGTTGTGCCCTGGAAAGCTGCGGTGGGAGGCAGGACCGAGGGGTGGGACCAAACTGTAGTCACCTTTCCTAGTGGCGCGAAAGTACCCCCAATCAGTAACCTGTGCATTACCTGTCCCCGCCCTGGGCGCCACCCAGGTCAGAGGTTATATGAGTACCCTAAGCCACTTGTGCAGGTTAGAGAAGGCCAGGCTGTGGTTGTGGACTTCTCTCCACATCCTTGGGAATAAAGGTCTCTCTTTATCTCATATTTTGCTGTTTCATTGCGCCGAAAATCCTAACACCATGTCCTTGCTTTGGCCAGTGGGATGTTAGCAAAGTCTCGAAATTTATGTTTCTGCATCTTCTCTTGTTCCTCGGTAATTGCCCATGAACGTGTGCGGGCAAAGTGGCAGGAAAATGAGATATGGAGGACAGTCAAGTCACCTGTCATCTAGCATGAAGCCATCTAGCTAACCGCAGAACACTGAGCTCAGCCAAGACCACAAGAAGCACCCAGACAAGCTCAGTCTCAATCACCAACCTGCAGACTCCTGAGACAAATACAGCAAGTCTTCATTGTTTTAGCAGCACTTGGTCTGTTTTGTTATGCAGCATTATTGGGGGCTAGAGGTGACGGATACATAATAGGTTCTCAATACTGGCTGCACATTAGAATTACCTATGGAGCTTTAACAATTCTGATGACCATATTATGCCCCATTTCAATTAAATCAGAATG
Organism: Dolichotis patagonum; assembly: GCA_004027295.1. NCBI lineage: Eukaryota > Metazoa > Chordata > Mammalia > Rodentia > Caviidae > Dolichotis > Dolichotis patagonum. The sequence continues at coordinate 91,728 of PVJX010000264.1, read as the reverse complement.
CCTTATAGTGGAATACAAGCATCAGTAGATTCCAAAGCTCCCAAATGACTTCCACAGGTAGCCAGGTTGCGAATCTCTGTGCCAGGATTACCTTCCCAAGCAGAGTCCCTTCTTCAAGTCTGTGTGTCTGTTCACAAATAGGTTTCACAGAAGGCAAGAATTACAGACCCTGCTCTAGAGTCAGCAAGACTGGAGCCAGCTATGTGAGATCTGGCCACCTCAACTCTGAGGCTTCACCGTACTGTCTGTACAGCAAGGATAAAGCCAGCCAGTTCCTGTGGCAGTTGTGAGTCATATAGTAAGCGACTAGCCTTGGAGCAGATGCTCTGGGGACGGGAAAGAGGAGGAGACTGAGAGAGGAGTTTCTTGGAGAAGAGGAGATGTACATGTGCTCGGTGTGGTCCTGAGACCACAGCAGACACTCAATAAACAACAGCCACTATCATCACGAGGACCATGCTGTGTTATTGCTCTCCTGTCACGGAACTTAATACTCCCCACAGCTGGGAACCATCCGCATTTTCCTCCACTCCCCATAGGACATGACAGGCTCTGCCCACTATAAAAGGTAGCCCAGCGGGTCAGGAGGCAGTCTTTCTGGGAGCACAGGGGAGTTGGAGGCACAGAGAGGAAAGTCTGGGGCTGGCTTCAGGACCCTGAGGGCAGGGTCTTCTGAGGGACGCTGTGCTCCTGGCCTTCTGTGCTAGGCAGCGGTGTTGGATCTGCCACTCCTGCCTACAAGCCAGGCTGCTAGGGCCAAGGCCAAGGGGCACACACAGGGTCCTTGTGCAAACTGACAGCACTACATATCTTTCTCCCAGGCCTCCCCTGACCACATCAAATCCTCACAGCCAAGACACACACAGCCCTTGCACCCCAGTGCACACCTGCCACACCCAGTGGACTGCAGTAGAGATGCCCAGCCCCCCACCACCCTAGCACTGCTGGCTTAAATCCTGGGCCTGGGCCTGTGTGTGTGTGTGTGTGTGTGTGTGTGTGCACGTGTGTGTGTGTACGTGCACATGTTTGGGTGTTTTAATTCCTTTTGGAGGCATGGAGGCAATGCCCTGGGATCCCCAGAGGATCCCAAGTCCTCACAGGCAGACTTCAAGACAGTCCCTTTAAGCTAAACTTACGTTCCCATCCCAGGAAGTCCTGAGACTGGCCCTGTCCCAGACACAGGCTTCTGCAGAAGGGGTCCCTTCAGCACCTGGTGAATTTGATCTGGCCCAGCCCTCCTGCCCCAGGGCCAGCCTCCCTCATTGTCCCCGCAGGGCAGTGCCTCACATGCGGCTGCTGGGTGGGATCTTGCGACCATCACGGAACCAGGTCACCTGCGGCCGAGGGAAGCTGGCAATGCGCGGGGCGCGGATGACGGCAGCTTCTCCGTGGGAAACACTCTGGTACTTCTCACCCTCCTCGAAGTTCCCCATGTCTGCAATGGGAGAAGGTAAACAGGGATCAGCGGCTTAGGCCAGCCTCAGGAACTGCCTGGTTCCTGGGGACAGGGTCTGCAGCAGCAGGAAGACATGAGACAGACAAGATGACACAGCAAGAGGGTGCCATGCGGTCATGGTACCTCACCCCATGCCACACTTGTGACATACCCTGCTTCACGAGTCTGGGTTTTATATCCATTTGTATCCACATGTATCCACATATCCTTGGAGCAGTTGATTTGTCCAACTGCCACGAGAGGCTGATCACTATTTCACACCTTTTATAACTGAAAAGACCACTAAAATGGCTCTGGTTAATTCACTTGTCCAAGGCCATGTGGCTAGGGAGGAACTCAGACGTCGAATCCTGTTGGGCTGCCTTCTGCTCTGCCTTACGGCACTGCTTTTGGCACAGTGGGGCTTAGGTGTGAGGCTGGTCTTCTGCGCCCTTGGGGGTACACTGGGGCAACTGGGGTCTTGGACCCTCATAAAGGGCTGTGTTGTGGAGAGGAGCGCCCTCTGGTGCTTGGGGGTATCGTGTGTGCCACTGTGCGTATGTGCAAACCTAAACACCGTATTGCTCTTTTCAAAGCGTGATGACCTCCTTGGCAGAAAAAGGTAGAGCATTTATCCTGGTTCTGATATTCTGTCAACCAGGAGGGAAGCAGAGAGCAGAGGAGACACATGGGAAGCTCTTCTGGCTCCCTGCCTGCTTGCTGAGCTGGGGCTGGGGTGGAGGGACTGATTCTCACAGCACTGGCCTGGGCAGGGGGTTTTGGAAAGGGGCATGGAGATTCTACTATACCCTTGAAAATCACTGTGCATCCTTGTTAATGCAAGTGTGGTCCAAGAGCCCAAGTATGGGGATCGTCCAGGTACCCAGTAGATATGCAGAGTCTCAGCCCCGCCCCCCCAGACCACCGGACCAGAACCAGCAACCTAGCTGGAGGCCCTCAAAGGGTGTCCAGGTTCATCTGTGACACGCACTGTCACCCTAGTTCCTGCATACCCGAGGAGTTAAACAGTGCTGCTGGGAGTTTCAACCCCCAACCCCCGACCAAAGCTTCTGATTTCATAGGTACAGGGTGTAGGGAAGGGAATTCCAATCAGGGAGCATCTTGCATCAGTCCACCACTCCGTCCTCTAACCCGGTGATGGCGAGCCTGCTAGTGCTTTCAATGATAACAGACAGGCTGGTGCACCTGTGTGCCATAGGTTCCCCACCACTGCTCTAACCTACGACGTGTCTGGCTGGCACTCCCCAGGGCCATGGGCCTATGTATAATAAGGGGTACAGATCACACACTTCTGGACCTTAGTTTCCTCATGGCCTCTCTTTAACCAAGGGTCTCCTCTCCTAAGCCACCTGGACTCCTCCAATCATGGCAGCTATTGTTTCTCAACTCCCTGATACCGTGGCCTCTTCTTCTTCTCCTCCCCTTAGAGTTCTCCAGCCTGGCTGCTCCTTAGTGACAGGACATGGCGGGAGACATGGTGTGGGTTCTTAGGCAAGAAAGGCTGGTTGCGGTCCTACTAGGAGGGGTCCTGAAACCAGGCAAGGGGATCTACACTTTCCTGGATCAACAAAGGGATGCTGAGGTCTCAAAACAGGCCAGCCAGGTAATCAGAAAATTAATCAGGAACTGTGAACCTCTAGAACCTTTAGTTCTCCCAAAGGAAGAACCATCAGGGTGGGTGGGACCCAGGCACTGGTGTTTCTAAAACCCCTGAGAAGCTCCAGGCAAGGTCAAGAACACCGTCTTGGCTGAAGACAGCCCAGGGCTCTCCTATGTCGCTCATCTCAGAGTCACCCAGGGGATTGGCTCACCCACTAGTGTCTCCTATTCCTCCTCCCTAGGCCACGGACAGCCCTGCCACTAGGCCCCAGGGTCTCTGTTCCTTGCCTTGCCGATTCCACTGCTTACCCAAGTTGGAGACCTCTGGCCTGTCCTCTCATTTCTTCAAGGCCTGGACTTGGTTCCCTTTGGGGCCACACTGTCCTCTAGGTCTTGAACGAAACTTCTTTGCACATGACTCTCACGTCTCCTCTCCAGCTATTCCCTGAGCTCCAAGGTGCAATGACCAACAGTCTGTTGGATGTTTTTGTCAGAAAGGCCCCGCATCACCTCCCTGACAAGTCCTCCTTCTCCCACTCTTGGTTTTGTTTGTTGCTTCCACCCGCCCCAGTCGGCTGAGCTCAAACCCTTGAAGACTTTGGTGGTGCTTCACTGCCTGTCTTCACAAAGTCCTCAGCTCCTGCTCTGGACTGTTGCTCTTGTGAACCAAGACCCCAGGCTCTCACAGTCCTGCCAACAAGTTAAGTCCCATTGCCTCCAGCCACTGACTCCCAGCGTGGTCTCCTACATCCCATTTCCTCCTACACAGTTCCCGACTGACTTTCTGACTACACGGCTAGCCTGCTTGGAGGCTTCAGCGTGGCATCTGGATTTCCTTGGCTGGTTTCAGGGTCCCTCCTAGCTGGACCTCACCCAACCTTTCTTGCCTCAGGGTCCACACCATGTCCTGCCACCATGAATTACATACACTGTGCTTCCCACCTCAGGGACTTTATTTTTGCTGAGCTGACAACCTGCTTGAAATGCCATCAGAATAGGCCGTGAGTCACCAGCGTGCTATAGTTCTACAGCATCCTGATGTAGCCAAAATAGTGTTTCAAAAGATGAAAAGCACCACTGGCATTCTTGTCCTAAATTTGGCAGGCAGTACATTTATGTGGCTTAGTAACTTTGAGACTGGAGTTGAAATCCTAGCTCTAATACTTGTGAGCTATGACGCTGAGCAAAACTTCTGACTTTATCAAGCTTTAATGTCTTCTACTGCAAAATTAAAACTTTAAAAAAAGTAGTTTCTTCACAGGTTAAACTGAGGAGCACATGAGATAATATGTGTGTATAAGGCTGAATCATTCTAAAGATGAATGTACTTATCCCCCTCTCCAAATGTCTTTTGTACAATGAGTCTGACACTATTCCCATTGGGGTGGCTGGCCTATGTACCTTCCCCTTGGGTTTTGGGAGCTTGTGTCTCTTTCCCCCCATAGAGCACGCTGGAAGTGGTGCTGTGTGACTTGCAAGGCTAGGATATCAAAAAGGTGCAGCTTCTACCTGGCTTTCACTCGCCAGACACTGGCCTTGCCATCAAACCACTGTCTTGAGGAAGCTTAGTCGAGCCCAGGCAGACACAGAAACAGGCCACATGGAGGGGAACAGAAGCCAGCTCGACAGCCAGCATCAGCACCAGACATTTGAACAAAGAGGTGAGGCCTCAGGTGACTTCAGTCTGTGGCCTTCATGTCTCAGCTGAGACCTCAGGCATCACGGAACAGAGACAAGCTGTCCCTGCTGGGCCCTGTCCAGATTCCAGAGTCACAGAATCTGTGAGTGTAACTAAAACTGCTGTACACAGCACGTCCTGCAGTGATTTGTCACCCAGCGTAGAACCTGGAAGAGTATATAAAAGTGGTGAAAATTATATCTAACACTTTTGGTATTAAAATATGGGAATCCCATACATTTTTCATGGTTTAGCTTAAATATCACCTCGTCAATAAAGATTACCCCAAACCATCAAAATAGAATTAAAAAACAGATTTGTTGAGCACTTAAGCCACATCAGGTCTCTTTCTGGGTCTATTTCCCATGCATTATCTCCTTTAGTCCTTCCAATAACCTGACAAGCTCAGTTTGAATAAATATATGTTTTTAGTAGTTTATTAATTTCTATTACTTGGCTCTGTGTATAAAAATTACATCAATAAATCACACTGATTTCAGTTCTTGCAATAATTTTAGCTATTTAAGAAACTTTTCACAGGACTCAGAAGATGTATTTAAACAATTGAGAGCAATTTTGCTGTAACAGTGTTTTCCTTCTGCTCTGTTTGTACTAGGCTCCGTGTGGTCGATGAGCGGAGGGAGGAAGGTTTACGGAGACAGAGCAGCTTGTCCAGAATGAAACGCCAGGGCTGGGCCTGGCTCGGCCTCCCTTTGTACACCCTCCTGCCTCTTGCCCAGCTTCTAGCCCACGAACTTTCCGTGTCTCCCGTTAAACCGTAAGCTTGGCGAGGCCATTCATGAGTGAATCCCGAGCAGAGGCCAGGCTCGTGCTCTGCACACGGGGGGCTCTGTCTAACGTCAGCCAGCACCATTGTCCGGCAGCTCCTTGGGGAGCCTCACTGTGGCTTGGGTAGAACCTGTGGTGGGCACTGAAGGACGACCTGGTCGCTGCTGTTGTGGAGCTAAAGTCTGGGCAGGGAGATGGGCATGTGTAAGCAAATCCCCAGTGACCCCTGTGACAGCAGGTGCAGCACAGCTGGGGACAGGAACAGGGTTTTTCCCTGAGGGGAAGTAGCAAGGAAAGGCACCGGGGGCTGGGAGGTGGGCGAGGTGAAGACGTGAACATGGAGGTGTTCTGCAAGTGTGTGTACGGGGGTCCGGGGGCCCAGTTTGGGTCCAGTGGAGATAAGCACGTGAGGGCCAGGAGGTGGGGGAAATGGAAGGCCGCTAGGGCAGGGTGCGGGTGTGCTTGGATGGATGCTGGACGGAGGAGTCTGTGGGTGGACTGTTCGTTCAGGGTGGATGGCTGTGTGCATTACCTCATTCAATCCTCCCAATAACATGACAAACTCCATTTTAATAAATATCGGCTGATGGAGGGATGAGCAATTGGGTAAGCGGAAGAGTGAATGAATGGATGGCCGGAAGTCTGCATGTTTGCCTGGTGGGGTAAGTGGTATGGGTGGATGGATGGTTGTCTGTAGCTATGTTTTATATGTGGGGAGGCTGATGGTTGTGTGGTTGGTTGTGTGATTGTATGTATGGGTGAATGAGTGGTTGTATAGTGAGATGGACAGATATCACGGGATGGATGGTTGGACACATGCACATATATATAAAGGAATGGATGGGGGACAGAGGGGCTCAGCTGGTCCAGGTAATCTAAATTCTGCACGGATCCTCCCCAACTCCTCCATTCCATAATCTCTCCACCTCACTGTGGTTTCCAGGCCCAAGAGTCCTCCTGCTCTTTCCATCTGCTTTGTCACACGGGCCTCCCGGGTCACTCAGGGAGCCCCTGCCTGGGCAGGCAATGTCTGTATCACACTCGGGCACACATCTGCCCCCTGCACATTCATGGACAACTGCACAGCAGTAGCGAGGGGCCGCTAAGAGGGAGCTGGCATAGCCCACCCACGCAGGGGGACAGACTAGGGGAAGGCTGGGGACAAAGGTGGCACCCAGGGCTCTGGGGGGACTCTACACTCAGGCAGAGACACAAGACTTCCTTTCCGGCAATGCCCTAAGTGCTACGTGTTACGTGCCTGCCACAATGGCAAGTGGACGCACACGCCTGTAGGCCGCCGAGCTGACATGTTCCCCCAAGAGCAAGAAGTGTAGTTCTGGGCCCTGCTGGATGTGGCCTAGCACTGATTCTTTGTTATTGCTTAAAAGGTTCTGTAAATTATGTATCCCACTTCAGAATATGGTCGCTGCTTTTCTTTATTTTTTAAAATCATTTTAAACTCGTGAGTTATATCATGCATACAAAAGAGTGAACAGAATTCCATGGATAGTTTAAAAAGAAGAATAAAACAATATTCACATACCAACCACCCCGAGTCAAAGCCAGATCATAGCCAAATGCTGTCCCTTCCCAGGGTCCCTGCCCTGCCCTGCCCGCATCCGCCCAGGGCTGATTTCTCTCTTGGACACAGTGGTGATGATGGCCAAGCTTCCTTTTCCATCTCCCCACATTCAGGTGCCTCCTCAAACGACTTGTGCTAAGTTGGCTGTTTTAAGCCCTTACCCCTGGGAATATTTTGTGGGGGGAAGCCTTCTGTGATATGTTTTTTGGGGCAGCATGATTTTGTGACAGTCTAGCTAGGCCCTTGCCTTGAACTTAGGAATGTTCATGGCTGCATGGAGTTCCCTGGCCGCGATGACACAGTGCTGTGCCTGCATGCTCTGATCCACATGCTTTGCTGCTAAGAATGGGAACAGCTTCTTGGGGCTCTCTGGCACACAAGCTATGAGGATCTCTAGGGGCTGTGCCCCCCAAAAGAGCAGCTGGGCTGTAGGGTATGCGTATTTAATTTTACTCATAATGTCCAACAGTGGCTCACGCTTCCTCAGTTTGCCAACTTATACTCCAGCCTGCAGTGATGTGGGTTTCCACTTGTAAGTGGTCTGACTAGACGCTTGGGTTTTGCTGGTTTGATGGGCATAGAATAGCATTTCATTGTGGTTTTACGCATTTGTCATGAAAACCTGTCTTCCTCCAACAAGATCCTATCGCGCCTCTGCCCCCGTGACTTCCACCTCGTTCTGACCACAGCTTAGGGTGCCCATCTCTCCAGCTCAACTCCTGCTACTCTCTGCTTCCTCATGCTGCTCTAACCACTCCAGCCTCAGAACCCCAGGACTCCCTCAGGGCCTTTGCACTTGCTGTTCTCTGAGCAGGAATGATCCTCCCCGCTTCCTCTGAGACTCTGCTCATTGTCACCTCTGCAGAGTAATCACCCTCCAAATGGTATCAATTAAGAGCACTGCACCCACCCTCCATCTTTCTTTTTTTTTTGTTTTTTTCTGTACTGGGGATCGAACTCACGACCTCGCGCTTGCCAGGCAGGCGCTTAAACCACTGAGCTAAATCCCCGGCCCACCCTCCATCTTTCTTGTCTTCATTTTTCCTCTATTTCCCTTCAAGGGCCTCATATATCATAGTCTATATTTACTTTTAGCTTTCGTCTCCCCACTCATTCCCTGAGGACAGGGGCAGGTGTCCCAGTTTTATCCTTTATTGTGCCTTCACTGCCTACAACAGTGCTAGGCCTATAGCTATGCACCATGCAGCTATGCCAGTTCTTAAGGAGCGACTTGAGTAGTCAGGTAGAGTGGATGAGCAGACAGATGCCACGATGGCACCCTGAGCGGCGCGTGTCCCTGCTGGCCTGCACCAAGCTCATGCCTAAGACAGGGAAGAAGAAGGCAGCCCATGAAGGTGTTTCAGGCATTGCCCCAGCCCCCAGGACTGCATGTGACCACACAGGTCCACCCCACAATGGGCAAGGAGCTGCCAAGCTGCTGGTTACAGGAGAAGAAGGCCTGGCTCTTGGAGTGGGCAGGGCCCTTGGCCTAGGGTGTGGTTGGGTCTGGCACTGGTGGGCCCCTCCGCATCGGAGTCATGTCCATGAGGGCCGGGTGAGGACACGGGGGTTCCTATAAGGCCTGGGTATGGCAACCCTAAGGCGCAGGGAAGTCTCTGGATGCTGGAGAGCTCTTCCAAACCTCTTGACCGTTCTCCACATTCACGGAATGCCAGAAATTTATGGGGACTTTAAAAATACAAAGAAGAGGTTCTGCGTGGGGAAAGGATGGGTGCTGGGGGGGGGATGTTTTATTGACTTCCTCTTAATTGCTGTAATTAAAACCATGTAAAAATCTTTCTGTAATGACTTTGCCATTATCATTAGCTGTTAGCACAGCTGCCTTATTAATTTCTCATTAGAACCCAATTCGTAGGCCCTCTGTGGGGAGGACTGGGAGCCAGGGTGGAGGCTGCCTGGGTCCGGGATCCTTGGAAAGAGGCGCACAGGGCAGCAGCCACCAGGGAACTGGCTGCTTGGAAAACAGGGACAAAACTGTCGCAAGGGAAGAGGAGAGAGCCAGAGAGGGGAGGCTCTGGAAGAAGCAGCCACGCTCTCTCCACCCTCACAAACACAGAGGGACAGGCAGAAAGAGGCAGAAGCCCGGGAGAGCTGCAGGACCAGGATCGAGTTGGGTGAGTGAGGATCTCACTCGCAAGTCATGCAAACTCAGACTGAAGACTTCTTAGATCGCGTACTTTCTGCTGCATCTGCCTGCCCTAGTCCCAGCCCGGCACAGCAGAGAGGAGGCAGGGATTGGCCCTACTTGGGTACACAGAATGGAAAGTTCTCAATGCCTGTTCTAGGTTGCTTTTCCTGGTTGACATCTTGGAGGGACAGAAGTCTGCTCTCCCCTAGTGTCATCCAAAACAGGGAACATCTGCAATGGTTTGTGAGCATCGATTCAGTAATCCTTGCAGTTACTCGGTCAAGTGGGTAGGGGCTCTGGGTAGCATTTCCTTTTATATACAAGGACATGAAGCTATGGAGAAGTTAGGGAACTTGCCTAAGGTCACACAGCTTGCAAGATGTGAGCTGGCATTTGACCAAGGGCTCAAGGGTAGGGTCATGACTGTACCCTGACAGACAGAAGAAGGGAGAGATACTGGCTATGGGATCTTGAGCTGTCCTTTCTGAGCTTCGATTTCTGCATCTTGACCTGTAGTGGCTCACAACACTTACATTCTCAAACAGGGCAGGCTCTGCTCTGTCCTTTAGGCTGGGCCCTACGGTTCTGACCCTGAGTTGTTTAACCTTAACACCAGAGCTGAAATAGGCCTCACCCTACAGACCAGGAAACTGAGGCCCAGAGAAAAAGGGATGAGCCGAGTCCTAAGCTGCTTATGTCCTTGGTTAGGGCTAGAATTCATGCTTTTGGACTCCACCGCCAAGCATGGTCATTATTTAAGGTACAAGGATTGTGTCCTAGCACACTACAGGGCCCAGGGGCCACGTGAAAATCATGTGACCTGTAGACCTCCCTGCCCCACAGTCTCTAGTCAGCTTTCATCCCAGGCGGAGGCAGCATCATTTTGCAGGGAGGCTTGGATGGAACAGTATAGCCCCAGGTACCGAATGATCCCATCTGAACTTGACCCCAGCAGGCCTCCTTTCACACCTACCCACGCCTCTTGATGTTTCTCCTCTTGCTTTCAAGCAGCAGAATGAAGCTATTTTGGAATCAGGGAGCCCTGGGTTTGAATCCTGGCCCGGGCACTTTCTTATTGTGTGCTGAGGCACAGTATATAACCCAGGGGAGCCTCAGTTTCCTCATCTGTAACATGGGGATGGGGACTGCAGTCTGCTGGCTGGATGAGCAGCAGAGACAGTGCTGTGCGCTGTCCAGCAGAGTGCTGTTACGGGTGAGGTGACCCCGGCTGAGTTCATCTCTCTGCATCCAGAGTCCCTAGGCCAGGGGCTATGCACACCGGATTATTCACCTACAGCCAGAGGGAGAAGCCACATGGGACAAGACAGGTATACCAGCAAGGGAAGATATACCCTTCCTCAGCCCACTGCAGCTACCAGGCCAGGAGAAACAGTCTTCACTTGTTGGGATGAGCATTTTCTTCAAGGGCCAGACAGGACTTTCCAGGGTTGCCATAGAGCACTGTGCCCAAAGGACTGCAAACAGTGATTTCCACTTTACGGCAGTATGGAGGAAAGTGCTTGTAGATCTGCAAAGCCATGCGCAGTATCAGGGGCCCACTGTGGTTTGGGGGACCAGCAGCTGGTGGCCACAAATCAACAAACCTGAGTCCTCCTCCTTCCCATTCATCCCTCCAATGTCCCATTGCTTGGCCTCGGGACTGTGACCACATTTGTGCAGCTGAGAAGCACCAGTGGAAGGTGGTGGGGACATGGTAAGAATTGTGGCCATGGCCACAGCTAGGAGGTGCCCGGAGCTCAGGGTTTGTGAAGGCAGAAGGAGCAGGGCAGGAATCTCACTGTGCGAGTTGACAGAGAGACAGGAGAGGGTGCTGGCTCCATGCTGAGCATTCTCTCAGGACAGTGTGTGGGACGCCATCGCATTCTGTGGCTTGCTTTTTCCCTCCTTAAAATTGCATATTAATTGCAGTAGTAACCAACACTGATTCAAAGTGTGTTATATATAGGCACTGGCTAGGTACACTGGCATATATGAACTCAAGAACGTAGGGTAAAAAAAAGAACAGAACATAGGGTGAACATAGCAAGTAGGGATTATTAAATACAGTTTACAGATGAGGAACCTGAGCTGTGTAAGGCTCAGAGAGGGTCAGCTGCTTTCCTAGGGATCAAGGACAAAGACAGGGCTCCAGTGCGGTCTGGCTGCAAAGCCCCCCTTCTCACCAGGCCACGTGGCCAGCCCTGTAATGTGTCCTCTCCAAGCCTTTAGCCTGCATCTTGGATCTCAGTAACTGCAGAGTCCTGGGGGTTCCTCATGTGCTTGGCCATATGGAAATGTGTCGTTAAACCTGGGGCCATTATTGCCAGCATCTTCCAGAGTGATCTAGAGCCCTTGGGATTGCAGTGTAGGGGAAAGAAAAGTTCAGGGTTGTGTGCAGGCAGAAGGTTAGGGTGTCTAGGTGCACAAGGCCCTTCTACCTGCTTCTCAGGATGTGAATCCCTGGAGACAGGGAACAGGACAACTAAGCCTCTCTTTGCAGCATGTGGAAAATACCAAGCTCGATTTGTCCTTAGGGAAGGTCTTCTGCCCTCTATAGGTGCACCTAGTGTGGCCACATCCACCCTGCAGCTCTAGGGCAGGAGGATCTTTGTGGGGCTGAGGCAGGAACCTTGTAACTGCCTGGCCTGGTTTCCAGGGAGGACCATTCACCCTGCGCTCCATGCTGGGTTTTTGACTGTATGAGCAGCAGTGTGTATGCACTGTGGGTTAGAGTCTAAGTCTGCGGCTCTTGGATGCCCGTCATGCCCAAAGCAAGGAGTATCTCAGTCACGATGACCTCCCTTCCTTTCCCTTTTTCATCAGCATAGCCAACCCAGGAGGCAGTGTCATCACATCTCAAGGGTTTTCAACTCTGGAAAGTTCCTATTATCTGCATGAGCTTAGGGCTTGGAGCAGATATCCCACCCTACCCCTGCCATGGCCTAGAATCAGTGGTGTCCTGTGTGGCATTTTCAATTACATGCACAGGCACATGTACACATGTGCACATGCTGTAACCCCCCATATCATTTTCTCCTGTACACAGGTAAGACACAGACCCACCCAGACTTGTGCATCCATACACACACAAAAGCATGCACACAATTGGAAGCACATACTACAAATACATGTATATATGCATATGCACACACACAGATACATGCAATGCATAGCTACATACCTGCACACACACATATTTCTCAAATGCACAGGTGAATGGAAAGGTAGACTGACTCAGGTATGTACTCAAGAACATGTGCATGTGTGTGCACATATCCACGTGCACACACTTACATATACACTCATTCTCCTTGCACACATGACGGAAAAGACAGAATGACTGTCACAAGTATGTCTGCATGCACTGCTGTATACACATGCACATGCAATCTTTATGAAGGTGCAGTCACACCTTGCCCTGCACATTGAGCCACCAGATGGGTTAAATGAAACTCCGTGGGCACCCTAGGGAAATGACAGCTTTCCACAGGCCAGTGCTGGGCGCCCAGCTTTGCTGCTGTGGCACGAGCTGGGCACGAGGTGGATGTCTGCGATTTATGGGACAAGCATCCTCCACTTTGATTATGGCTGTTTTCCATAATTACTATCAACACTCTTAGATCTCTCTCTGCTCCTTTGAGTAGCAAGCGTGGCCTGCATTAGCTGAGTCCACCCTATGGGCTCTAGGTGAGGAGTGTCCCTTTTTGTGCAATTTTAGAGCTAAGAGTTCCCACATCCCCATACCCTAAAATATGAACTTGGACCTCCCCCGCTAACGGATTCAGAATGAAACAGCCTCTAGTGTGTCCCTTTCCAGCAGACAGCAGATAATGGGGGAAGGGACAGGTCTGAGTAGGGGACGCTGAGTCATGGGCGAGGCCCTCATCCCTGGGGCTCTTCTGACACCATCTTCTACAGCTGAGGCAGTCTTCGTAGAGAGAGTACTGGGGAGAAGGCTGTCACCCCCACAGGCTGGAGAGTGCCTGCCATGTTACCCTTGGCCCACTCAGCCCGTCTGGGAGCACTGACTCATCATTTCCCTCTCTGCTCTGGCTTACCCACTTGAAACTTCACCTAAAAGCCCCCAGGATCACTAGGGCCTCAAGAGTAAGCCGGAAGACAGAAAAGTCAAGGTCAAGGGAGCTCCGGGAAGTCTGCTAGCAAGAGTTTAGTAGCCTGTAAGGTTCAAGTTGGCCATTCTAAAGAGACCTCCCATGTCTGAAGTGGCTTTGCAAAAAATCAGTGACAAAGCCATTTTCAAGAAATCAATGGGCTGCTCCTTTTTAAAGAGCACAGGAGACGTCACCCTCTTCTGGAACCAAGAGTGCCAGGGAGCTCTAGAGTGGCCCTACCCAGGGTCACAGAGCCAGCAGATGCACGAGCGCTGACCAGCTGTGTGGCCTTGGGGACCTCCCATCATGTCTCAGCGTTGGTTCTACCACGTGTAAGATGCAGGGACCTGCTTGGATGGCCTAAGGCAGAGGATTTGGCTCTGTCCACGGTGTGACTGGTGGGTGTGGACCCTGAAGATCGCTCCTGGCCCCGCATCCCTGTCATACTCACAGGCCACCTGGACCTCGGTCTGCCGCTGCAGCAGGGCCCCCATCCGGTTCCGTACAACACAGCGGTAGAAGCCAGCGTGGGTGCGGTCCAGGCTGGTGATCATGTACCTGCGGGACAGACAAGCAGCCAGTGAGCAGGGCAGACACAGCAGGGCGCAGAGGTCAGCCTGGCGTCAGGGTCACCTTGTTTGGAATTAAGAGCACCAGGGAGCTCCTGACCACCCCCCGGCCCCCACCCCCGGCTCTGCCATGGGATCAGACAGGTCCTTATAAATAGTGGGTCCTTCCCACAGGCCACGGGGCTCTGCACACCTTCTCCAAGGACACGAGGGGCCGTGCCTGACTCCTTGACCGTGTGGCAGCCAGGCTGCCCAGGGCTGCGCTGATTCTCTTGGAGGCTGCTGACCTTCCCTGTCTGACTCTCGGAGGGTGACAGCCTCCCCTGCCTGTGACACACATGACCGAGAGGGGTGAGGGCTTTTGGATTTGAATTTTCGGACTGTGCTGTAACATTAATTGAAATGCGTGGAGGTGACAGAAACAGGGAAATTTACACATTTCCCCAATTTCTGTTGGTCCTTCCTTGACATCGTAGGCTGCTCCACGACAGCTTGCCAGAAGGAAGGCAGAGCCTTCTGTGACAGGTCACATTCTGCATGCATGATTCCAAGTCAGTTCTTTGGTAGCTGGCTCCTGGGACACTTGTCACCCAGACAGCTACAGAGTCTGGTGCGCCCAGAAGGCGACTGGAGAGCAAGTGTATGGTAGGCTCACCTGACCGAGAGGGTCCATGGGAGGGGTTTCTGACAGAAACATAGGTGAAACATGGGACCCTCCAGTGTGGAGGGGACTGCGGACCAGGCCTTAGTTGTCCTGGTAGCCCTGGGTGGTCATTTTTCTCATTCCTGGTCAGCAGTCTGTCAAGGCCCTCAGAAGGGTCAGGAGTTAGGGTCAGGATATCTCTCCTCAGTCTTTGAGTGTCCGAGGGTTTGCCTGGCTGCTTTGCTGGATGGGCTCATTGTCATCTGTCCCCAGGGAATGTCAAGCCTGGGATCCCTGCAATGGCTAGTTTTACTTTACAAGCGTCCTGGCCACATCTACCAGCATCACCACGATCATCACCGTCATCATGGCTTTCCCAGTGCTGACACGCTGCCGCCCACCTCTGCACACCCTCTCTGCTTTGGACTCTGGAGGAAGTATTTTTCATACATTCCTTCATTTCACACAGCAGTTCCCAGACTATTGGATATCATGGACCAGTAACGCTTAAAAAAATGGGGATCGTCATAAGACTGTCAACTTTTTACTTTGCCAAGATCATTAAAACCAGCCAACCAAACCGAAAAACAGAATCAAGCAACAAACACTTAAAAAAAATAAAAGGAATAATATTAAAAAGTGCCAGGGAGAGAAAAATAGATACGGTCAGCATTTTATTTAAAAAGGACATTTCTGAGATGACAAAACAAAAACCTAATTTCAGCATAAAGGAAACTTTAACAAAGTTTTAGACTTAAATTTTTGGCAAAGCCCACCACACTAGCCCACTGTTGCTTATTATGTGTACAGCTACCAGCTGTCCTAGCTCGGCATTTGACAGCCTTTGATTTACTCCTCACACTAGCACCATGGAGAAGGAAGAACCCCATTTCAGAGGAGGAGATACTGGGGTTCTTAAATACCTTGGCACGGACCTGTAGTTTCACACACAATGAGAGGCAGGGCCAGGGGCCCCCGAGCCTGACTCCAAGCCTGAATGTGAGCTAATCGATACTGAGCGCGTGTGCCAAAGAACCCCACTGACTGTGCTAGGTGTGCCCACACCTGGCTCGCAGCTGGGCAGGTGCGAGTTTGCTCTGGCTCTGCAGCATTTTCCAGCACCTTGTGGCAGTCTACACTCCTTATCACTGCCAGCGGCTGCAGCTCTTATCTATCCCTAGGTATGGTGCACAGTGCGATGATGGGGCGATAGCAAATCTGCCTCCTGCTTTCCCGTCATCCTCAGCCTCACCCTAAGTGCTCCCTCTTGCTGCTGCTCCATGTCTCCCAGGCAAGAAGGCGGTCTGGGGAAAGTGTTTGGCTCTCTAAAGTGACGGGCGACCTGAGGGGGCGATGAAAGCAGAGATAGGCTGGAAGGGCTCTCTCCCTTCAAAATGGAACCAGAAAGAATTAAAAAGCACCAAGGGGGCAGGAAAATAAATAGGAATTGGCTGCTAAACTCATGAGGAGATGCTCAGCCTTTGTTGTGATGAAGAAATTCGAAGCAAAGCAAGATGATGCTCCCTTTACGTCAGGCTGTCAGTGCTTTTCAGAGAGAGCCAGTGTAGGTAGGCAAGAGCGACTGGTGTATCCGCAGGTCTGCTGGTGGCACTGGAATATGGCCCAGCCCTTGGGGAAGCATCTCTCACTACCTGAATATGTGAACTCTCTGACCCAGGAGTTACCTCCTGGGAATTGGCCTTTTGGATACACTTGCAATGATGTGATAAAAAATATGTGGAAAGATGTTCCCAGTAGCTTTACTTTTAATCACAGAGATAAACAAAGAAAAATTGGAAGCAAACTAAATTTTCATCGACATAGAATTGGATCAATAAAAAAATGCTGCAGCCCTGGAATGAATGAATACTCGTATGGGATGAAACAGAAAGTTCTCCGAGGGGTACATGGGCGTGAGGAAATTATGGGAATAAAGCCAGAAGGTCATGCAGGGGCTAAAGAAGATCGTGCTGACCGTTAAGAACAAGAATAGTGACACAGTATGAGTTGCCATTGAGTAATTCACGCTCCCAAATCCTGTTCTGTGTTTTGGATCATGCAAACTGACCCAATAAAAACAATTTATTATTTTTGCCACTACCCCTCAAAAGCCAAAGAGTGCTATGGTGATACGACAGTATTTGGTATGTTACCATTGGAACACATTGAAATAGTGTGTATATTTATGTGCATATATGCAAATGCACGTATGCAAACACACAGGCATATAATCAGATGGACACATCCACGTGTACATAAAATTTTTCTGAGATGGAGCATCTGGAATGTGTTATCTCCCTTTTGGGAGAGGTATTCAGGGGGAGTAGGGAGGGGAACTTCTATCTTCTGATTTTATATGTTTCTGTGCCATCCGAGTTTTCTTTATCATACACATATACTGCTTTTATTTTAAAAATAAAGTTTAAAAAACGCACTTTGTGTGCATAATTTAAGTATACATTATAAAAAAGGCACCAGGGACTCGTTGGACCTGGACTTGTTTGCTGATGCCAGTGATGCATGGTGAAATTTCAACTTTAATAACTCCGTGTTGAGGCAACGTCTCTGTCCATTTGCCTCAGCCAGACCCCACCTGGGCCGTGAAGAAGATGACAGGTTGTTGGTCTGTCCCTCCCTCTGCCCCTTTGTGACGGGAGAGGGGAGCTTCTTCCCAAGCTCCCCCTGGCCCAAGAGACCTATTTTGGGCTTGCAGGTGACATTATTTAAAGGAACAGTTCCATCCGCTATCTTTCCTATCAGGGAGCCCACTTCACTCCACCCAAACTGCAGTTCAACTCCTGGCACCCAGGTCAGGGGAAGAGGCAGTTGGTTAATCTTTTGCCTGGTGATCCCGGCACCCAGGCAACACCCCTGATAATGACAGTGGGTTACCGGGACACACTCAGCCTACAGCTTTTCCCACCCCACCTACCCATGGCCGCTGGCCAGGAAGGGAACTGCAGAAGCCTGGCCCTGTTTGCGTATCCACTGGGAACAGAGAAGGAAGCAATGGCAGGAAGTGCAGCATGGGAGGAACACCAGGACTCCAAAGTAAGAGAGACATCACCTTGGCTTTCATTTCTGCCCATTCTGGGAAATTTAGGAACCTGTGCAAGCCTCAGTTTCCATAACTGTAAAGTGGGAATAATAATGGCTTCTTTGATTGGAGCCTCTCCAAGCAACGTGCAATGTGCATCACCAGGTGTTAAGCAAACTCTTACTGAATGAGGGAGCAAACATATGTCATTGGGGAAGATACTGGGGCGGGGTGTGGAGAGGCTCGGGGGAGGAACAAGGTGGTAGAGCAGGAGCCTCCCTCCCCCAGAGTGGGCATCCCCTGAGGACTTCATGCCCAGCCCCAGAGGAACAAGATTCCCTTACCAAAATATTCTTGGGCTTCCAAACTCCCAGTCCAGCCATCTCCATTTGCACCCTCAAGGTGGAGGGGCATGAGCCTGCCTCCTCCAGGGAGAGGAGCCTCGATGGCTACTCAACTGCAGCTTCTTCCTCATTGACTGACAATGTTCCTCACCCAGTGAGGAACAGTCCCAGTGGTGTGGCCTCCAGGGGCCAGGATACATTTGGACCTACCCAGCTCCAGGGCCTCTTAAAGAACAATTCACTTATTTATTATTATATTATCCAATATAAGTATCGCCACATGCTTCAAAATTCAAATACAAGGGAAAGTACACAGTAGGCAGTCCTTCCCAGCCCTGTGCTCCAGCTGCCCATCATCCCTGGGAGAAACACACTGCTATTCATTTCTTGAGTATCTTTCCAGGAGTTCTTCGTGCAAACGCAAGCAAATTCAAATTTCAATTCTTCCCCTTTATAAACTGGAGACTCAGCGTCCCTTTCTGTCCCTTGCTTTGTGCGGGTGACAGCATATCTTGGAGATCTTCCCACAGCAGCTCGCAGAGCCTCCTCTGGCGTTGTGACAGCTACGAGCGTGGATGAATCTTCTGGAAAGAGCAAAGAAAGCTTTGCTCTCTCCCAGTCAGATGGTCCAAGAGAGGCTTGGAGGCTGGGGTAGCGAGGGGAGGCAAAGGAAATTACACCGCGAACCCACACCCACCCTTCTTGTCTTCACGCGCGTGTCCTGACAAGCAGCAGCAGGTGGCTGGTCAGTCCCCTGTTCCGAGATAAGGAGAGGGGCTCAGGGTGAAGGGCACGGCATGACAGTGGGGTGAGAAACTCGGACAGATAATTGGATTTTTAGAAACAAGAAGAGAGGGGAGAAAATAACTGCCTAACAAATGTGGCATCTTCTCCAGCACACAGGGAAACACACAATGCCCTTTTTGGTTCGAGTCCTTGAGTGTCACAGTTGATATTTAAAATGATTCTTACTCACATTAAATAAGATATTTCAATTCCACAAAGCTGTCAGGAGCTGATGCGGACACCAGAAATAATAGGCCCACTCTCCTTGTATTGTCCTGGTTAATAAATCAGATGCCTGGAGATGCATGTGGTAATGCTCACAGGGAGGAAGGGCAAGTGTGTAAGTATGCACAGGTACACACACAGAGAACACTCACGCATGCCCTCTGCTGTGCAAGGCACTATGCAACACTGCTGTGCCCACACTCACGCTCATGGAAGCAGCCAGCATGCAAACTCAGATACACACAAGCACACACTGAAGCACATGTGTGTGCACGCTCATGAATGCACACTCATCACACATCCTCTCATTAGGCCTCTTCCCACATGCTCAGGAAGAAGGCAGCTGGGTCACCACATCCATAGCCTGCAGGTGTCAACACAGATGGCTGAGGCCAACACAGGCTATGGGGACAACAATGAACAGTTAAGCTTGGGGACCCAGACTTCCCTCACTTTTCCCACGGGTTTTTGGGCAACAAGCAGGAAAGGCAGCAACCACCATGGTGTGCGCATGTGTATGTGTGTTCTTAGACACCTGTGAGCACACAGCAAGCCTACTCCTGCAGCAGGGGACACCGAGACCTGGCCAGCTGGAAATGGATTGGCTCTATGTTGGGAATTTGCTTTTGCAAAGGTCCTTTAGGAAAGAAGGTAAAACTCTGCCCGTGGTGATTCGGGGAAAAGACTGTGTACCAGGTAATAATAATAACAACAACAATAAAGTACCATGATGCAATTAAAATGATACTAATTATAAAGTACCATTATTACAAGGAATTTCCCCATTTCTCATCTGTGAACCTCAGAGCTAGGCAGACACTCACTCGGGCTACAGAGCTAACAGTTACTTAGCGTGTTGGTAGAGTCTGGTACACAGACAACATGGACTACAACTGCTGCTAGGTTGTGCACCTAGCAGCTTGGGGTCTTGAATACTTGGGATTCCCTGTGAAGATGAGCAGCTGGACTATTGATTCCCCCTACCTTACATGTGGAGAGATTGTGTGTGGAGGAAAAGGGGTGCTGATAAGCAGGGCCCAAGAATTGGATCTGGAACATGCTAGCAAGAAGCCATTGCTAAGGACCGGTCAGTCTAGTCATGGAGTGGCTCGGGAAGGAGAAGAGAGATGGAACAAGTGGACTCGTAAATGGGTCTTTTGATCATGGGAGGGGAGGCTCAAGAATGAAGTGCAGACAGAACTATGCTGCTCTGGATGGGAAAGCTGTGGGGACACTGCATTTCTGCTCTGGAAACAGCCCCAAGGATCCTGAATTCATGAATTCAGTGGGAGGTGAGGTGAATGAGAGGGAGAAAGAGAGAGAGAGACAGAGAACCAAGGATGGTGTCAGGATGCACCTCATGGAGGGAGCAGGGAGGTAATTCAGGAACAGTGATTTCTATCCTTCTATTTTAAGCTGTTTGCAATCTGAGCTGTACTTCCCCTCGCGCCTCTTTGGTAAGAGTCTGACATGCACACTGACCTCTGCTGCTGCCACATGGCAGGATGCTGAGCTCCTGGCTAAGTGAGTGGGCAGGCTGAGGAGGAGGGGCAGCCTGGGGAAGGTAGGGGTTGCCAGAGGACTGAGGAGCAAGAGATTTTCGAGGTGGCAGGTGGACCTGCAGTTTGTCCCTTTGCAGAGGACAGACCTTTAGACAGTAAGGGACATGGTGACTCTCAGCAGTGGAGAGGACCTTGGGCATGACGGGCTTCCCCGAGTACCTAGAACCCTTGATGTGCAGGAGTGGTGTTGGCAGGAGATAGAATGAGGGAGGGACCCACAACGCTAGGTTCAGTGATAGCAGATGGTAGGTGTCAGCTTGATTAAGCAAGGGGGTGCTCAGACAACTGACCAGCTATGATTTCTGGGTGTCTGTGGAGGTGGTTCTGGAGGACATTAGACTTATAACTGGTGGGCCCAGTACAGAAGATGACCGTTACCCACACGGGTGGGCACTATCCAATCCTGGAGGGCTAGAATGTAACACAAAGGTGGAGGAAGGAGGAATATGCTCTGTTTTGAGTAAGAACATCCATCTGCCTTCAGTCATTGAAATTCCTGGCTCTCAGGTTTTTGGACTCAGGGACTGATCACCGTGACCTACCTACAAGTTCTCAGACCAGATGTCATCATGGCTTTCCTGGGTTTCTAGCTGGCAGACAGTGGACTGTGAGACTCCTTGGCCCTTGCGAGCCTGTGAGTTAATTCCTGTAATAACCCCCACCCCCGCTGCCCTGTATAGACCTCTCCTATAGCACACTCCATACTGAGTATACACTGGCTTAGCATATGTGGGCTAAAGGGATGCTGGGTCAGATATCAGGGTCCGCTGAGACCTCCACATGTCCATGCAGGCACTGGGGCAGGCCGGACTCATCCCTTGTGATAGAGACACAGGGGTGAAGGCAACAGCCAGTGCTGGTTTGACTCACAGGTGGCAGGAGCACTGTAGCACAAAAGGACCAGGTTGGGCATGGCAGGGGGTCCTCATAAGGACCTGTCCCACTGGTAGGAAGTAGAAGGCTGCCAGCTGGCCTCACTCTGCGGCTCAAGAAAATTCTGACAGGTACGGATAGAAACTGTTGCTGTCACCCCTCCCTGAGCTGCCAGCCTTCAGGGCCCCTCTCTGCTTTCAGCCCGGTGTCTCCTCCAGGAGCCTTTCTCCCATCTTCCCCTAGAGTCCTCTCTGCCGGTCCTGGTGTTTATCACAACTTAATTTAATGTCCTGTTTGCTTGTTTGTGTCCTGCCCCATCTGCCCAGAATACACATGCTCCATGAACATTTTCCAGATGAATGAATTTGAAATGGTCACTGTGGAAGGCCAAATAATGTCCCCAAAGATGTCTATGACCTAATTCTCAGAGCCTGTGAATGTCATTTTACATGGTATCATGGATTGAAATATATCTCCCTCAAAGTCCTAACTCTGGACCCTGTACATGTGACCTTATTTGGAAACAGCATCTTTGCAGGGATCATCACATTAAAGTAAGGCCATTAGCAGGGGCTTCAACCAACAGGACTGGTGTTCTTGTAAGAGAAGCAGAGATGCAGAGACCCATGGAGAAGGCTACAGGATGGTGGGGCAGGGAATGCAGGACTGTGAGCCACAGAGTGCCAAGTACTGGAATATGTTTGCCCCTGGAGCCTTCAGAGAGGCCACAGCCTGCAACACCTTGATTCCAACATTTGGTCTCCAGAATAAAGAGAGCAGACTGCTCAAAATGTTAGCTGTCTGGCTTGTAGTATCTGTTACTACAGCCAAAGACATAGACCCGCTAGCTAATGGGACACACACCTGTGATCACAGATGCTGCTACAAAAGATGACCTTGGATGAACTGGGGCTCATGGAAGTCATTAGGCAGAGGCAGCAGAGCCATAGCAAGAAGAGGACATTTGATGATGGAAGCAGAGGTGAGAGGTATGGGGCCACAAGCCAAGGAATGGGGGTGCTTCTGGAGGCTGGACAAGGTAAGGAGATGGCTCTCTCCAGGCCTCCAGAGGAACCAGTACTGCTCACACCCTGGTTGTAGGAATTCTTCTCTCTAGCACTGCAGTGGAACATGTGTGCTTGTTTTAACTGGCTGTAGTCTGTGATAATTCGAGATAGCTGCCACAGAAAACTAACACAGGAGGCTTCCTCCAGGCACAGGGTGGAGCCAGGCATGGGACTCTCTCCCTTAATGTGGAGGGTAGTGGCTCTATACAAGGAAGCTCTCCATCTTCTGCAGAGTGGGCAACCATAGAGTTGAGCCTGACTGGTGCCTGAAGGCAATGCTCAGATGAGACCCAGCCTGTGGGCTGTACAGCCTGCATCTGAGGGGCAGCTGCTCAGAGGGAGTGGAGGTGTCTGCAGGCCTCCAGACCCAGCCTCCTTGCCACCACCAGCCTCCTCCATCTACAGTGTTCCAACTGACCTCAAGGTCCAATGGTCAGTGAGAGGGATAGTGGTGTTATGGAGCTGGGGATACTAGTACCCTGACAGCCTGGCATTGGCCCTGTGACCTTCCGGGCCAGCTAACTGCTCTTGATGACTAAGGGCGAGATTTCATTAAGCTGCCATCTATCAACCCAGGGATCCTCTCAGAGGCCTGGCTGAGTGAGACACAAGGGTGGAAGCTTCATGGGCCAGCAGGTTGAGACAAGGGAGGGCTGGGAATCAGAATGGTCACTCATCAATGGTGACTAAGACAGTCAGTCACTGCTTGGGGAAAAAGCAAGGACCCTCCCCTCAACAGCATGCACATGACCTCCCTTTTTGCTCTTGTTGATTTTGCTGTTTTCTGCCTCCTCGGACTGTTGCCCTTTGCCATGAGCCACCCTGCCTAGGACCCAGCAGATTATAGACTGAAGCCTCCACAAACTGTGAGCTAAATAAACCTTTGGTTTCCTAACTTTGGGTATTGGGTATTTTGTCTCAGCAATGAGAGAAAAGTAAACAATACAGAATTTGGTACCAGGAGTGGGGCTGCTGCTGTGACTGTACCTGGTCGTGTGGTTTGAGAGCCTGTGGGAATGGCTTGCAGGAAGAGTTTGGAAAGGTAGCCCAGGATTTAGCTCAGTGGCTTAAGTGCCTGGCTGGCAAGCGCGAGGTCGTGAGTTTGATTCCTGGTACCAAAAAAAAAAAAAAAAAAAGAGTTTGGAAAGGTTTGGAGATATCATCTGAAAGAGTGCAGCTAGAATGTCTTAGGCTGTTCTGTATGGGAGATTCTAGTCAGGGCTCAGAAGAGCAGAAAATCAGTAAAGTCAAGGATCAGGAGGTTTCTGCTGGGAAGGTGGACTGCATTGGCTGTTGGACTCCAGACAATGTATGTTATGGCTTGGCAAAAAGTTTGTCTGCATTTTGCTCATGTCCAGAGATTTTGCCTGAGACTAAGATTAATGGCAGACTAATTAATCTGGCAGAAGAAATTTCAAGGCAGTTGAACATTGAAGAGATAGCATGGTTACTGTTGGGGGCATTTAGCCAGATTTATGTTGCAAATCAAAAGCAAAGAGCCCAACAGAATGGTTTCAAACATTGTGAGCTTGGCCAGCAAGAAAACACTAGTAAAGCTGTGGACTGCAAAGATAGAGCTGAGATTTCAATTGCTGAGAAGGAACAAGAGAATATAAAAGATGGTCTGAGGGCATCACAAAAAGCAGCAAGTCACCACCCTTTATAGCCTCAAAACTGCAAAAATGGAAGACTTTGCTTTGAGGATAAAGCCACAGAATGCCACATTCCAGAACAGCAGCAGCCACGCTAAGTTCCAAAATGGTGGTGGTTCTGAATGGCAGCAGCAGCTGCACTAAGTTCCAAAATGGTGGTGGCCACAGCAGGTTCCAGAATGGTGGTGCCCTAGAGAATTTGTCCCTCAGAATCAGGTTCAGAGTGCCCAATGATCCAGGCACTTGACCTCTACACCAAAAAGAGAAGAAAGCCTGGCTACCAGTCTGACTGGCAGCAGGCCTTGGCATTATCCACGTGGTGCTGGTTTAAGGTACATGCAGAATACAAGCAGAAGAGCTGGGAGGCCAGGCAGTGTGCTCCTGAGAAGGCACTATGAGAAGTTGTGAGAGTGAAGCCAAAGGTGCAGTGGAGACCCCAGAAGTTTGGAGAAGCCAGGCATGTGGATTGTCTGAGGAAAACTGCAAAGAAGGCCCAAGAGAGAAGCCACTGAAGCTGTGATGACTGGCAGTGCTGTAGGGGCAGAGTCACATAAGCCTTTTGGAGTTCACAATTTCCATGCTTCGGATGTTCCACATGGAACTGCAGGACTTAATGTTTGCCCTGCTGGATTTTGAACTTTCTTTGATCCCAATCCTTTCTTTTCCCCTGTTTGTAACTTTTGGAATGGAAATGTTTATCTTGTGTCATTGTATGTTGGAAGTGTTGAAATATCTTTTCATTTGTACAGGAGCTCAAAATTAAGAATTTGCCTTAAATCTCAGAGGAGACTTTGGACTTGGACTGTTCAGCAATACTGAAACTGTTAGGAGTTTGGCAAGTCTTGCAGATGGATTAAAAGTCTTTTGTATAAAGGATATACATGAGTCTTTAGTGGTCTAGGGGTGAGATGTTATGATTTGTGTCTATATGTTCCCCCAAAGCTTCATACAGTCATGGGGGCAGGCTTCTAGAATTTGTGATTGATTCATAGGCCAATGCTGGGATTATGGGTGTGAGTGCTACATACTCCCTAGGGTATGTAGCCTGCATACAATATAAGGGAGGAAAAGAGGCTTGCTCTCTCTGCTCCTTTGTTTTTGCTCTTGTTGCTTTTGCTGTTTTCTGCCACCATGAACTGTTGCCCTTTGCCATGAGCCACCCTGCCTTGGACCCAGCAGATTATGGACTGAAACCTCCACAAACTGTGAGCTAAATAAACCGTTTCTTCCTTAACTCTGAGTGTTGAGTATTTTGTCTTAGAGATGAGAGAAATGAGACCAACACAACTAGCATGTATTCTGATCCAAATACTTGATCCAAGCAAGTTCATTCCCATGTTAATTGCAGGTGGAGGAGACCTCTCTTCCCAGTCAATAGCCAGGCGAGGTGGGCCCAGAGAGGTTGAACATATTGCCTTTCACCCAGCTAGGAGGTGGCAGAACAAGATTCAATGTCAGGTCCACCTGACTTTAGAAATGTCCTTGCCCATTCCTGTTCTCTAATCTGTCCTAGTGCCCTTGGTACCATTGTAGGGTACATGTTTCTTGTGCTTGTTCTGGCCTCACACCCCAGGGAGCTGTCCAGACTTGGCTGTGGCCCAGGAGTTGTGGCTGGTGGGAATCATTGCCCAAAAGAGACAGAAGTCAGAAGACTTGGGGACCACCTTCTTGCAAAACGGTAAGTGACACAGTTTTTTTTTTAATTGCTAGAGGCAGGAAAGGACAAAGAGGTAGACAGAACCACACTTGTGCAAGGTTCAAAGAGTTAAAGCTTTAAGAGGCCTCTGTTTGATGTTTACAAAGAATGAGTGGAAAGATGAAATCCCGAGGTTCGAGGGTGGTGGTTATTACTTCAAAAACAAACAGAAAAGCAAGCCTCTCACTCCAGTGAATCCTGCTCGGGAATTTCCCCCGTGCCTCCCTGCAGCTTCTGCTCAGATCAGTCCTCCATCTGCTCTCCACTTGCTTGGGGCTGAGGTGGGCTCCTTTGTCTTGGGCTCCTGGCACCTGGCTGAAATTCATTATGATCGGTTTCATGCCGATCCGAGCCGAGGTGAATCAGAAAGAAACCAAATTAAAACAAGCTGAGAAAGAGCCTGCCTGGAACCAGGGCTCTTGAGCCAAGTGGCTGGTGCTTTGTGGCCTAATCACATGGGCTATAGTGCAGTCGCCTCTTCCCTTCCTGTAGCTATTGGATCCTTAATGCAAGAAACATGACCTGTCTGGAGTGGGGCACAGGTCACTGGGATACCCCAGGGTGTATTAGTTTGCTTGGGTGGCTGTAACAAATTTCTACAAAGAGGGTGGCTTAAAACAACAGAAAATTCTCTCAGAGCTCTGGAGACCAGACGCCTGAAATCAAGGTGCTGCTAGGCAATTGTCTCTCTGAAGGGTCAAGGGGGACCCTGCATGGACTTCTCCAGCTCTGGCAGCCCCAGGCATTCTTTGCCTGGTGGCCACATCCCTCCAGGCCCCACTTGCAGGTGGCTTCTTCCCCTATCTCTATCTTCATGAGGCACTCTCTTCTCTGGGTCTCTCTCTCCCTCCTATAAGCACTCTATGGACCAGAAGTGGGGTCTTCAGTATTATCTTGTGCAAACAGACAAAACAGCAATGACCAATGAACTGAGGCTTGAGGCTTGGCTGACTGAGGCGCCAGTGGTAGATGGGATTTCTAGGTGTAGGTCCTGAGGAAGCTGGAAGGCTGACTGAGTGGTAGTTGATAAACACTGGGGCGGTCAGGGCAAGAAAGGCTTTGGGGAGGAGGTGCTATCCAAGAGAGTCCCGAGAGGAGGAGAGGATAGATAAGTGGATGTCAGAGGGGGGGTGAGCGGGGGGGGGGAGAGAGAGAGAGAGAGAAAGAGAGAGAGAGAGAGAGAGAGAGAGAGAGATGAGTCCTAGGAAAGTGGGAGAGGTTGCGCTCAAGATGCCCATGGTGCCAGGCTAAGAAGTTTGGGGTTTTCTCCCTGGGCAAAGAATACTCTGAGGCTATCCATCCATCATCCAAACCTACAGCCTACACAGTCTCTACAAAAGGTACACTAAGAATAGGTTTTACAAAAGGAAAAGAATGGAAATCACATGAAATTCAATCTCAGCAGCCATAAATAAAGTTTTACTGGCATCAGCCACCTGTGCGCACTGCCTACAACAGCTGTCTTGCCATGACAGTGGCGCTAAACAAGCCATGTGACCTGCAGAGCTGCAAATGGGCACTTGCTGGTGCTGTCAAGTAAGGGCTGGGGCATCACAGAACTGACTCTGACTGCAGGTGCAGAGTGGGGTAGAAGCAGCTGAGGCTGCAGGGTTGGGGGCGGTCTTTGCCATAGACAGCGGAGAGACCACGGGATGGGGGCTAACTGGGTGAGGCTGTGCCATGACGGGGGAAGACAGAAAGCTGTCACTGACATTGCATCAGGAGAACCCAACGGCCCTGGGGGTCAGAAGGATCTCAATGCACACAGGTGGCTGAGGAGACATAGGGCGACAAGCGAGAGCAAGGTTTTGGGCTAAAACAGAGACGAATAGGGAGGAGCTGGAGAGAGAATGCAGGGATAGTCTGCACAGGTGACTGTTCTCTTCAGCAGTAGCCTCCTGGAAGAAACAAGTGGGCCAAGAGCTTGGGTGACCTAAGGCCAGGGTTCTTCCAGGAAGCCATGATGGATGGGCCAAGGGGGGTTTCAAGTTCTGCCGGGATGGAGGCTGAGCTGGTGATGCCTGTGGCCACTGGCCAGAGGCCAGAGAAGCAAAGCATGGAGGGACTCACCCAGAGGCTGATGTTTTTGCATGGCCTGGTCACTCAAAATATGGCCTGGGGACCCATGGGCTGGCTACCACAGTGGGGAGTGAGTGAGAACTACAGATGCGTGGCCCAGCCATACACCTGCTAGGTAGGGTCTGTATCAAAGATAATGCCAGCTGATTCACGTGCACACAGGGGTGACCGGAGAGCAGGAGGTCAGAATTAAAGTTTCAGCACTGAACAGTTCCAGGTGATGACAAGGGGCAGGGTGATGCCTTGTTGGTCCTCAGTTTCCCCATCATTGAGATGACAGCCCCAAAAAAGCAGTCTTCAAGAGTACCAGACAACCAGACTCTACTCCCAGCTGCATCACTTTCAGAGCAGGTGACCTCAGGCCAGGGACTGAATCTTGTCAGACCTTGGGCAGCCTGTCTGTCTCAGAAAGTATAAGAATAGGCCCTTCTGCTCCGAGGCTGGCTTTGAAAACATTGGATTGTCCAGTGCAATGGCAGACTAGGGAACACCATGAGCACTGTTGCTTCCATGTTTGGTTGTGTACTGTCTCGTCTGCAGGAAATGCCTGGTCAGTATAAAAAGCTTGATCTCGCAGTTACACACAAAAGGCACAAAACACTCTCCCCTTCCGTGTCCTCAGGCCACTGCACTGGAATTCACGCCTGGCCACACATGGCATCACAACTGGATTTCAGACAACCTTCCTGCTACCACCGAACAGTAACTCAGGAGCTGCGGTCCTTCTAATGACCACTTCCCCAAACAAAGGCAAAAGCACCACGCATATTTTATCACGTGTGCATTTCCCAAACATTTTACACGTGTAAAATTAGGCAGTCGTTTTTTATTAAATTCTTCTCTTGTTTATGTGCTGCTAATGGAGATCCTGAGTGTTGTACCCCTCACCCCATTTCCCCCATAAGCACTGTGGTCTTTTGCATCACGCGGTGATATTTACAAAACGTGCGCATCTTGTTACGGCAGAACTGATTGTGAACTGCTGAGCACAATGCCTGAAATTTTGTAAGCACACAGGAATCTTCCCTGAGGAAGTTTCCTATTATTATGAATCACTCCATCCCTCCTGGAGTGCCTACAATGTGCCAGACACTATTGGGCCCTGAGTACTGATACTTCCAGCAACAATAGTAACACCATCATCTCCATGTATCATGGTAACCTCTGTTCCTTACAGTGAGGTGAAAATGTTACTGCTCCTGCTGCTATTTACAGCTTCACTGACCCATCCAGCTCCGGTGACTAGCCAGCAAGACCATAGAGGGCTTCCCTGGAGAGAGAAGGCAAGGGGCCAAAAGTTGGTGCCCTCAGCATCTCAAAATCCCTGGGAACCTGAGTAAATATTTGGTCATCTTTGGGTAGGAATGACTTTGCCATGGCCCCTTTAACTACCGTAAAGCATAACAGCTAATTAATACAGAGTGGGAGAAGGCGAGTGTGCCCTGGAAGCATTAATGTGGAGGTGGGTTCCAGGCAGGCACTGGGTGAATCTCAGTGGCGTGAACACTGCCAAGCTCTGCCCAGCTGGCCCGTGCTTCCTGCCTGGCCCAGACGTGCTCCCTGCTCTTCCCCAGGCCTCTGACTTCTCCTGGCCAGAT
The DNA here is from genome assembly GCA_004027295.1 of Dolichotis patagonum. Classification (NCBI taxonomy): domain Eukaryota; kingdom Metazoa; phylum Chordata; class Mammalia; order Rodentia; family Caviidae; genus Dolichotis; species Dolichotis patagonum. The sequence continues at coordinate 62,232 of PVJX010000264.1, read as the reverse complement.
GTTGGTGGGATTAGTGCAGCTGATAAGCCTGAGGATGAACCACAGAGTCCCAGAGGCTCCGGCAACTCGCCTGGCAGGTGGAGAGAAGCAGGGAAGAGGCCTCCCTGGGCACTCAGCAGTGCCCATGGCTGGCAGTGCTGGCACGGTGTGTGTGGAGGGGTGAGGAGGTGCTGATTCCCCGCCCCAGCCAGACCTGACCCAAAGTCAGGGTGGATCTACTCCACCTGCCACAAAGCTTTAGGCGTGGCCCAGTTTCTCCTCTTTGGGAGCTATGCCTATGTTAAAAATCTGGTAAATGTTTAAAAATGACTGTAGTGAAAGACGTGTTGCCATTTTTCCCCCTCACAGTACTGCCTCTGGCTTCAAACACGCCCCGTCATTCCTGTCATATTCGGAAGCAGCTCGGGAAGCTGTCTTCTGGGGGTGCCTTTGCACTGCTGGGGCTGCCTTGGTGCCCTGAACTGACTCAAAACATTGCCTTTTCATGGCCATTTTGACTTTGCAGAAGAGCCAGAAATCCCAAGGCGCCGGATCCAGTGGCTAAGGAGGGTGAGGACTCTCTGTCTACCAGCCTGCCTTTCCACTGGGTGGCCCTCGGCAGCAGCGTCACTGTAGTTTGGATCCCACCTCTTAGAAACACAAAAGGCGACTCCTAGAATTGCTTCAGAAAGTGGCAAGAATGATGGGAAAATGGGGTATTTTGAGTGGGACTAACAGCGATGTGTCTTTTGACTTTTTTATTTAAACATTAGCCATATATTTTGATCATACCTCATTTTATAGGTATCTTCCTACCTATCATTCCTGTCCTATAACTCACTCCCCAGGGCAGGTCATAGATTCGAATTTCTCTTTCTGAGGTAGGTCATAGCAACTCTAATCTTCCCTTTCTTTCTCGGACCTTGTTTGACAGGAGATGTTAAGATCCCATTTCAGAAGGTCCTGCCCTGTACCTGGAAGAACAAATGACACCCAGAGAGGCCAAGAAGAATCTGGGCATACAGCCCTCACTGCCTTCCCCACTCAGTCTATTAGCTCACACGCTTTTGTCTGTCACATTTCTACACAGCCGTCCATACTTCGATCATGCCCATGCAACGAAATGTGCACTAAAACCCAGAAGGCTGCGATTGGACAGTTTCTGAATAGCTTGACACGTGGAAGTTCCTGGGGGAGGCGTGGCCAGGATATTGAAGCTTCCTGTTTCTTTCCCTGTACCTGGCTCTTTGCACCTTCTATTTGTATCCTTTGTAATAGCCTTTATCATAAACTGGTGAATGGAAGTATTTCTCTGATTGTGAGGGCTGCTCTAGGAGATTAGTCACATTTTGGGAGGGGGACATGGGAACCCCCATCCATAGTAGTCAGAAGCACGGAGAAAATCTCCTAGAGCTGGTGACTATTTCGTGTGTGTGTGTGTGTGTGTGTGTGTGTGTGTGGTTTTGAGGACTGGACCTTCAGTGCACAGATCTGATGCCATCTCTAGATACTGTGAGAACTAAAGTGGGTTGGAGGAAGCCTAGCTGCAGAATCATTTGCTTAGTGTGTGTAGTTTCCTCGCAACCTTGCGCGGGAAGTGCAACAGGAGAAACTGAGTCAGAGCTGGAGTCCCTTTTCCCTGAGCTTGACCGTCTCCCTCTATTCCCACAGAGGTGGCTGACTTTAATTTGGCCAGCAAATCTGGGCAAAAACCAAAATGAAATCTGCAGGTGGGTTCCATTTACTTTTTTTTTCTCAAAGGCCATGTTGAATTCCAGAAGGGTACACAGGGTGGAAAAATCCGTATTGAAGGTGAACCGAGCTCACGAGAACTGGTCACACTGTCCTGGTTCGGGTGAGTCCACCACTGTACTCTGCCACACACACAGACCTTCGGTCGCCACTCAGGACCCAGATCTTGTACCTGTGCAGGCCCATACACACTCACTCACTCCTACCCTCGCTGGCTGTGTCCTGACTTCTGATACTTTGATGAACACCTACCAGGTGTTTCACAAACCAGACCCAGGCAGGCTGGTGGCTCATACACCTGAGAACAGCCCCTAAAGCCCAGCATGACCTGGGTCGGATTGCTCAAAGCATCCTGCCCTGCTCTGCCTCAGTACCTCTGCTCCAAAGGCCAGTGAGCATGGTGGAGGAGGAAGGGGACTGATTGTCTGTACGACCTGCTCTGTAATTTTGAGTCCCTCTCTTTCCTCATTCATAAAACAGCAGTGCTAACAGTAGATACCAACGTGGGCCAGGCACTGTTGCAAGCGCTTCACACATGATAGCGCATTTACTTCTTACTAATTTTCCCGAGGTCGGATTTAATTATCTCCGCATTTGGCAGGTGGAAAAGATGAGTAACTTGCCCAAGTCACACAACCAGCAGGTGGCAGAATCCCAGCTGGTTGCCTGTACATTCTGTGCTCTAACCAGCTGAGGGTGCACTGGGAGGAGAGAGATAAGACATGCAATGTGCTCAGGGTAGCCCCTGGTGTGGGGCACGTGGTGTGCATGCGGTGTGCGCTTTAGTTGCTGCCTCTGGTATTACTGGTCCTGCTCCTCTCCTCTTCCTCGCAGTACCAGGTATTGAAACTATAACCTTGTCCACGCTAGGCAGGCACTCTACCATTGAGATACAGCCCAGTCCTTTTAAAAACTGAGACAAGATATTCCTAAGTTGCTCAGACTGACTTCAAATGTGTGATCCTGCCGCCTGGGCCCCCGAGTACCATATCTGGGATTATGGCATGTGTCACCTCACCTGGCTGTGCTGTTCTCTTTCACATACTCATCTATCCAGAGAGAAAGAAGCATTGCTCTCAGTCCTCTCCAAGGATGCCCACCTGACCCCTGGTCCAAGGCCACTCATCCGGGCAACACTTGCTCAGCTAGCAGGCCTGGGAGCAGAGCCTGAGCTGGGGTTACCAGGATCTGGGACAGTGGTTGCTCCATGACCCTGGGCCCCAGTCTGGGTTCTTCTTTCTGCCCTCTGAAACATCTGCTCAGACCTGGGCAGCTGGCTCCAAAATGACTCCTATCACTGACCTCTGGTCTCCACCCAGCACTTCCTGTCCCAAGCTGTTCTCTCTGGATTCTCCAAAGTCACCCTGACAGGTGACTTCAGAGACACTTTGAAGGAGAATTAGACCAGAACCATGTTAATGAGGCCCCGAGGACCCACCTGGGAGCCACCATCTGGGAAAGGCGATAGCTATACTGTCAGGCTCTAGCCAGACCTTAGCAATGGCTTGGGGACTGAAAAGCATGGCTCCATTATTTTGCAGCAATGCCCATCAGGTGAAATCTGTTTCCCATTCCTCCAATTGGGGCTGGCCTTGTGGCTGGCTCCCACCCAGAGAATGCAGCGGAACACTCTGAAGGACAGGTCTTGTGGGTTCTAATTCATCCTCTCAGATCAGGACCCCGAGACCTCTGTGCCAGGAAAGAAGATGCACCCCCACATAAAGAGACACGTCCCCAGCACCTCCAGGAGCACAGGTCAAGCTGATGGTCATGAACACAGGGGACAGCCTGGGGAGGCAGGCAGAGAACAAACCGCAGTTACTTAAGCCATCAAATTTAGGGGTCGGTCACTGGCCAAAGACTATGGCCTGCGATTCCCATGGGCTCTAGTAGAGAGGAGCAGCCGGTGGCTGTAGCCCTAGGCATACTGTAGGCTGTGCCCTAAGGCTAGTGCCCATTTGGAGAGACTGTCTTTTCTGGTTTGCATTCCTTGTTCTACAGGAGATTGGCCTCCCACTCCTGAACGCTCTGTGGCTCCCCAGTGCCCAGGGTCCCACCTGCACTCCTGCTCATACTGAGCTAGAGAATGCTATAGGGTTAGTCTCCCAAGGGTTGGGAGCTGGAGCAGAAATCCCTGCCTCCAACCCTTCCTTCTCCTTCATGCCCATGCCAGGAGCTCTGCCACCCTGAGGACCTGGGCAGTCCCTGGGCGGAGACTCAGGTGCAAGTTCAGAGGCTGAGAAGCCCACTTCCTCTGCACGCTGCAGGGGAGAAAAGTGGACCTTTACTGAGGTTGGGAGACGAAGATGCTGGGGACAGACACTGGAGAAATCCCATGAAGGGGCTGAGGGGAGGATCAGAGGGGGCAGTGATGGCAGTGGGGGGCAGGCGGCCCCAGGAAGCAGGGTCACTGCCAGCTCCTCAGATCTGGTTAGTAGGGGCTGAGTGCCAGAGTGGGGAATGCAGGAAACCCCGGGAAGGGGTGGAAGGAGATCCTGAGGGTGAGCCAGCCGCCTCTCCAGCCCAGGCGTGTGGGAAGAGACAGCGCTCATCGTCTAGTTTCCACACTTCCACACAGCCTGATAAGAAGCACATGCGCCTGCGACGGACCCGCCTCTCCCTCCTCCCCACGGGTCTGGGGCCTCTCACGCCCTTTGCCCATCGCTGTGCAGTGGTTACCAGAGATTTGGGCCAAATCCAAATATGTCAGTTTTAGGCGATGAATGATCCAACTGATCTTAATTTGCCTGTTAAACCTCCTCATGGTGGAAATAAATAGCCTCAGTTCATCAAGGAAGAGCTTTGCTGGGAGCCTTTCACGAAAGGCTGCAGTGAGTACTGATTCGCGTGCTTTGCGCTACATGCACTGGGGAGTCTGGGGGTGCAGCCTCGGTCCTCGGGGCATTAGCCATGCAAAAAGCACCAGTCGCTGGGAAGTGGGAGGCAATGAGAGTGGAAGAGACAGTGGGCTTGGGGCACACACCTTTGCGCTCCAGACTTCTGTGTTAGGGATGCCCATGTCCCTAGCCCCACCTGATGTGCTGTGTGACTCTGGACATGTCACTTTACCTCTCTGGGCCTCTGTTCCTGGAGGCACACTAATTGCTCACCCTGTGGGGGTGAGGAGTGACAATTAGAATGAAGGCACATGGGGCTGGGGAGGGGCTGCGGCACCCCCATGTGGGGACATGCAGAGCTGGGTGTGGATACAGCTTCAGAGGGAACCCTTGGCTCCAGGGGAATGTCCTCCTGTCCTTCCACATTCTCAGGCTGGGACACCCCAGTGTGAACCTGTGGGGACACTGAGGGACCCTAGCAAATGTCCAGAGGGGGCAAGTGAGGGGGCAAACCCTCTGATCTGTGGGGCCAGGTGTGACAACACGTTCCACCCCCATGAGGTGAGTCGTGTGTGTCCCCAGGTGCTCAACCTGACTAGGGTTCTGTCAAGAGAACTCTGCCTGGCCGACTATCTGGGCACCTGAGCAGCGCTCAGTGGAGACTTGTAGGGCCTGGGTTTCAATTCCAATTTTGACATTCACTGCTACCCTGTTCACTCAGCCACTGTCACCAAGGAGCCTGGTGTCTTAGCCATGAAACCAAGGCTTTGGCCTAGAAGCCGGCTGGTGTGTCCTGTGGCTGTGTGGCTGTCAAGGCGCTTGGCACCCACTTCCCCTCACACCAGCATCCCCCCTCCCTGGGCTCAGGTCCAGCAAGGCGACAAACCTGTCTATCCCCAGCTTCCTTGGGAATGGGGATCCCACTTTTCCCCCAAAACCCATTGAGAAAAGGGTGAGAAAACAGGTTGCTATGGAAACCAAGCCAGCTGAGGTTTTAGCGACCTTTAGCCTCCTTGTTTGCCTGTTCTCTTCCACTCTGATCTTACTAGTCTTAATTGACATAATCATTGCTACGTCCAGCCGAGGCACAAGGAGCAGCTGCATCTTGCTGCCCACCACCAGCCCTGACCTTCTGAGGCCCTCCCTGTCACCTCTCTTCCTCCCATCTGTCTCCTCTGGCTTTTCCTGCACTAACGGCATGGCCAGGGCCCCTCTGGTCCGGGCAGAACCTGTGAAAACAAAGGCGTTTTCCAGTGGGTGGATGGGCTGGAGTTTAGGGGCATGACAGGAAATATTTGGGGCATCTCTGGCGGCTGGGCTGGAGATGCCACAGGTGGCCAAGATTCATGTGCGCCGCCTATGTCCTCTCCCACTAGTGGCCCCCACCTTCCCACCAAAGCCTGTAGGAGGAATGCCCCGAGATGGGCAGAGTGAACCATCTCCATGCTGGGGAGCCCGGGATGGGTTCCACCACATGAAGGTGGTGAACAAGCCTGGCCAGGTGCTCGGGGTCTTTCAATCTTCGCCTTCACAGGTCTGTGACAAGGTGTTAGATCTACCCTGCTGATGCCATATAGAGGATCAAGGTGATCTCAATAAAGGCCACTTTGCATAACAGGAAGTACCATACAGTTGGGTTGTTATGAAAAGAGACAGGGGCCAGAAAGGCCTGTGAGAGGAACCCAAGGTTAGACACCCAGCTCTGTCCCTCTTGTGCCAGGCCAGCAGTGCCCATGCCAAGCTAGGATGCAGACCCCAGTGTGACAGCACACTTATGCATGGAAAGGCAGCTCTGGCTCCTGCTGGGAGATGGAAGGGGACACTAGTGCCTGACCATAGGACACTGGTTCTTTAAAAAAGGGTGATGTTCTCCAGGGTATATTAGACAGCACCTGGACACATTTTTAGTTATCACATAAGCAGGGGGTGGCTATTGGCATCAGGGGACAGAGGCATGAGATGCCACTCAACATCTCACAATGCACAGATGGTCCCCTATGGCCAAGAACTTTCCTCCCCAAGCACCACAGTCCCTGGGAAACTCCGTCCTAGTTGTTGCTATCCTTGTGGGTAACACAGGGCGACAGACTGAGTGTTCTTCAAGCTGTGCTGTCACCCTTGCTGCAGAAGGTGGGCCACAGAAATGCAGAGGGGACTCTGTGCCGTCCTTCTGCCTTCCTAGGTCTCCAGGAGCAGAGGAGCCAGCCTTGGGCCAAGGGAAGGACAGTGTGCTCGGGTGGGGGCTTCTCTCCCCTATCCCTCCCGGCGGATTCCGACATTTCTAAACTCGTTAACTTTTAATTACTACCTTCCCTCTGCCTGAGTACACTGGCTCTGTGCCACGTACATCTCTATTAAAATTCAATTTATGTCCATCATAACTAATTCCTGCACTTGAGCCTTCTCTCTGTCAGCCTTCAGTTTTCAGGCAAGACGTCCAAGCTCTCGTCCGAAGTGGACTCAATCTCCGTGGAGCCTGGCAGCGGGCAGATGGAGGGAGGCCTGTGGAGGAGGAGGAGCTCAGCTTTCCTGGGACAGGGGGATGGGACTGTGTCTGGGAGGGATGTGTCGAAGCCTCTCCCATGGGAGGAGCCAGGTAGTGGTGGTGGGGTGGTGTCATATTCTTGGCGGCACTGAGTGCCCTTTCCATTTGGAGAGTTGCTAGTGACCAGACACCATTCTATGCCCTTCATCTTGCAAGACACTCACAATGCACCTGGGAAGTAGCCGTTAGTGTTAGTATACCCATCTCACAGGCCAGGCACTTGAGGCTGGGGTTCAATCACTTGCTCAGAGCACACAGGGAGTGAGTCTGGGACAGGACTGTGACATCCTGGGGCTGCTGGCACTGGATTGTGGAAGATACCCCGGAGTGCGAAGGTGTTTAAGGATGGGAGGTGAGAGGCGCGAGTCAAGGCAGAGATGGTGGGGCACTACTGACCCAGCCCTGCAGTAAAGGGATCTCAGGGCTAAGCGCTGGGAAGGAGGCAGAACAGGATCTGTGGCTCCCTCCACTCAAATCCCCAGAAGACCGAGTAGCACCTGCAAGATGCAGCCGGGGGCACCCTCCCTGCCCGTGTCTCCTTTGGCCATCTAGGGTCCGCACTGAGTGTCAGCTTTTCCTCCCTGAACCGGTGGCTGCTCCCTGTGCTTGCTCGCTGGCTCCTCAACTCACATCGCCCTCTAAGGTCTCTCAGCTTCCAAGCCCCTAAATCCAGCTAAGGCTTCCCAGCAGCAGTGGACGCCGCTGATCACTCAGTCCCCGTGACCCTCCTCCCTCCCACGGGCGCCAGTCTCCTGCTTTCCTCCGCCCTCTCCGCCTCTTGCCTGTGCTCTGCCCGGCTGGCTCTCACTGTTTCACCTGTCACTCGCTGGACCTTTCAGACTTCCGCTCTGGTTAGTTTCCACTCTCGCCTCCTGCCCCTCCCTTGTGCCAGCTGCCATGGCTCCTAAACTAGAATTTTCAGTTTAGTCTTCTCCTCTGCCACCTGCTGATACCGCCACATGAAGCTCCCTGCACCCAGAAGGTTCCTCCCAGGGTCCCCTCCATCACAGCCTCACCACTGCCTCCTTGTCTCTCTCCCCCACTCCAGCCAGTGATCACCAAGCCCGTTGAGTCCATCACTGCCTCACCTCCGCTGTCACCAGGATGGCCCAGCCACCACACCTGTGGGCCGGAATCAGCCCAGCTCCCGACTGCTCCCTGCTTCCTGCCGCCCGTCAGAGGAAATGTTGCACACGTACCCAGCCATGTCCTCTCTCTGGGAAGGGCAGAGCTTCTGGAGGAAAACCTAGACCCCTGCACCTGGCCCAGGTCTAGACCCCAGTGTCTTGCTCTCTCCACCTCCTTGGCCACGCTGGTCTTCTTCCAGCTCCTCCGGCCCCAGTGTGTCCTTGCCATGTCTCCCCCTGCCTCTTCCAGCTATGGCTGATTCCCTGGGCCTGGAAAGCCTCAGTGGGATCTTCTTGGCCTTTGTCCTCCCTGATAGCACTTGTCAAGACTGGCATCCATAAGTTCTAGCACCATCATTTAACTCTGTGTCCATCTGCTGTCCTGATGCACCTCATCCAGTCACATGGCAGCCACTGACCCATGTGGCGAGGAGAGAGCACTTCCAGTGCCTTCTACCAGGAAGGCACTCTCCCATCACCTGTCCATGCCTGTGGGCTCCCCGCCACTTGGGCCCAGGGCTGCTTCCACCGGCTGCAGCCCAGTCTTCCTCAGCCCCCGCTTACTATTTCCTAGCTCTCCTGAAACTTCAAGGCTCACTTGGCCATGTCCTTTGAGGTCACCCCTCAGCCCAGGTGCTCATCGGAGTCACTTGTGCCCATCTGCTTCCTGCACTGCCCTGGATACTGACTGTCTGTCCCTGTGCCCAGCTCTGCGTCAGGCTTGGAGACACCTCAACCTGCTCGTCTCTGCTCTGTGGCTTCAGACCTTGGCCAGGACACAGAGTTGGTTGGAGTTGGGCCCTCGCCTTTCTCCTTTGTCAGGAGGCCCACTGTGGGTGCTGTGATGTGAAAGACCAAGAAGGGGACCCTAGGTGAAAGTAGCCATTGGAGGCCTGGCTTGAGGAAAAGTCACTAATTCACGTGTCCTGGGTGTTTGTAAATGAAAGTGAAGAAATGTGGGCACTTACAATAGGGCCAGGCAGGGGAAAGCACTGTGTGCCAGCTATGAATATTTCTTCTGCACTGGTTTAGGAGACTAGCTGGGTCAGGACCCAAAAGGCACGACCTTTAAGTGCCCTGAGAAAGAACAAGCACCCCAAGGCAGCACAGAGCAGGTGAGCTATGCAGGCCTGGAGTCCAAAAACCATGGTAATGCCTGGCCTTCCTCATACTGCTATGTGACCTCAGCAAGCTGCCGGACCTCTCTCAACCATGATCCCTAATTATACAGCAAAGATAGTAACTGCACCAGTGGCCCAGAACTGCTGCCAGTAAGAATGTGGCTGGTTCCTGCCGCCTACCTGTCATGGGCTCCAGTACTTTCTGCAGACTTGCCAGTCTCGGGTCTCTGCCTCTGCAGCTGGCATTCACTTCTAAGGGAGGCCAGGGAGGGCCAGAGAAGCAAAAGACACAGCTGTCAGCCTGCAGAGCTTTCTTCATCCTTTCCTTCAAAGGCCGCCAGAGCTCTGTGTGTGTCTCCTGCCTTTGGGTCCCCTCTGGGGTTGTTCAGTGCATGGGCTTTCTTTACCTGTGGCTGTGCCTGTGAGTTCTGCCTTCTGAGGTGCCAGCCAGGCAGTGGGGCTGGTTCACCCAGCTTCCCTTCTGCCCACCAGGCAGCCTCAGTTGGCCCCTCAGAAGGGACTCCAGGGCAGAGGGGGACATCCAGTGACAGGGTGGCGACAGAGGTGCCCGACCGTGGTGTACAAAAGACAACATACTGGAGCCCTGCTGACCGCTTGGCTGTGCCGCCTGCTCTCTGGACCACCCCAGGCATGCTCAGGGCTTCCCCGAGTACCAGGTTCCTCACTGTGCAAACGAGAGTAGTAACAATCTCCCAAGCTGCTGTGAGATGATGTGTGTAAAGTTTCTGGCACCAAGTGCCCCACAGGAAGCATCAGTCCTCTTAGGAATGTGTGTGTGTGTGTGTGTGTGTGTGTGTGCGCGCGCGTGTACCTCACTCATCTCACTGTGTTTTCTGTTTAAGTATGAGGGTAACTATTAGAGGAGGCCTCCCCCAGGTGGGGCAATGTAGTGTGACTAATGACTTCAGCAGGACATGGCCACGAGGACAGGTGTGGCGACATCACCCATAGCCCTTGCAGGTGCAGTGTATATGCTCTGAGGCTGGACTGACTCAGCCCCGAGGGTGGTTCCTGGAGAGGAGGGGAAACTTAGGGGAGACAGCATGGGGGCACCGACCGATGAAGTGTTAGAGCCTACCCATCCGGTACAGCACACACACCAGCATCCCCTGGGCATTTATTCCAAGTGAGGAGGCGCAAAGGGGCCGAGACCTGTGGGGAGACAGTGTCCCATTCATGTGAGAGAAGGGATCTCATGTTTCTACACTCAAGTTTCACTCTGTCCCCAAGGCTACATCTCCAACTGCATAGCCATTTTGTTTTGCAAACTGGGAATTTAATGGTAGGTTTGAAATGGATAAAGACTCACCACTAAGAAGGAGGTCTCATAGCACTTGCTCAAGTGGAGTTGTTTTTGTGGCACTAGCAGTTGAATGCAGGGCTTTAACACTAAGCTGTATACCCTATCCTTTTTTGTTTGTTTGTTTTTTACTTTTTATTTTGATACAGGGTCTCACCAAATCACTAAGTTGCCCAGGATGGGCTAGAACTTGAGACCCTGCTGTCCCAATCTTCTGGAGTGCTGGGATCACAAATGTGTGCCACCGCATTGGGTCTGAAGCGGAGCTCTTTAAAAAGGGCTGGGGACGTAGCAGTGAGGTTAGACCAGGCACACAGAGCTCCAGGTGACTGATCACACGGAGGAGACAGGCTCATAGGCTCCATGAGTTCAGCTGGGTTTGCAGCCAAATTATCCCACGACTTGACCAAGACAGTCAGCTGCACGATCCCCACGGAGCCATTTAGTTCATGAAATCCTCGCACAGCCTACAGCATTACTGTGCCCATCCCAAGAAGGCAGTGTCCAGGTGGTTACCCTGCCCTGGTCACAGAGCTGGTCAGGGAGGAAGGAATTCAGGCAGCCCAGCTCCGAAGTCTCTACCACCACCAAGGGCGTGGACCCACATACTTGCCACTGTCTCACTACGATCATGCGCCCCATGATATTTCCATTCACGTAGATGACAGTGATTCCATGAGAATAAAATGGAGCTAAAAAGATTCTTATCACATAGTAGCACCACGGCCAAGATAACGTCGTAGCTCTGTGTGTTACTCACATGTCTGTGGTATGGCTGGTATAATCACACCGTGTGCGCTGCCAGTTATATAAAATTATAGCACATACAGTTATGAACACCACATGACAATTGGTACTGACATTGTGAATGGTGTGTTTACTATAATACACTTTTATCACAATTTTAGAATTATTTCTTCTACCAATAAAAAAGTTACCCTGTTAACGCTGGCAGCAGCCTCATACAGCTTGTGTTCGGCAGGTTCCTGATGGCATTAAAGGACAAGGTCACTCGATTTACCTACACTACCTAGGTTTGTGTAAGTGCACTCTGTGATGTTCCCACAATGGCAAAATTGCCCAACAATGAATTTCTCCAACACTGTGTAAAGCCTGACTGTACTTAGAAATATGGGGCTGCTCCCCCCACCCCCCATGAGCATGCCCACGTACAAGATCCATGTGATTACAAACCTCGCCAGGAATAGAGACTCTCAGAGACTGGCTGTGTGTGTGAACTTCCTCCTTTGGGCTCAGGATGGGAAACACAGTTAGATTTATGGCAGCACTTGTAATCTTATTTTCTCTCAACTTGCTGAGTCAATTTAGCCATTTCTTTGCCTGAAAATTGGACATCGTCGCCTACTCAAAGCCTGAAGTTTATAGAAGTCTAGGGTGCTCTCAGCGTCAAGGAGGAGCCAGAGAGCCATGCTGGCCAGCCTCCTACACAATGCCATTTCCATGTGCATTTATCTAAAAGGTGAGCTCAGAATATTTTGCTCAGCCAAAACCAAGAAAGTGCTCAAAATCTAATGAGCCTACATCAAAAAGACCTGTGATCCAGCTTTAAGAGGCTCTGATGACTGAATCTGGGTTATTAAGAGTAGTGAAATGAAATGACATGGATTAATTAAAACACATTAAATAAAATACATATATTTGAATACATATTGACATGTATATCTATGTATTTGAGTAAAAATAAACCGTAAGTTCACACTGATACTAAATTATTTCAAAGGGAGTGAGAAGATAACACTTTTCATAAAATCTTGATAAATAATATAAATAAGAGAAGTGACAGAAAATCTCCACATCATAAATAACATGAAAGAACCAATTCATCTAAGATTCACCCACAGATTCTAAACCGCTGGATGGGAAATTCCTGGGGAGGACCAGATTCACTCCACACATCATCACTCGCCCATCACAAAGGCAAGGAGACCTGCTGGGGCATGGAGCTGTAATCCCAGCACTGTACCCCAAGAGGCTCAGGTGGAAGGGTGCCAAATGCCAGCCTAGTCTGAGTAACCTGGTGAGACCCTACCTCAAAATACAAAATAATAATAATAATAATAATAAAAGGGCTGAGGGCTGAGGATGTCGGTCAATGCAAATTTTCTGGGCTTGAGACCCACAAGCAAAAGAAGGGAGGGAGAGAGGGAAGGCGGGAAGGGAAAGCATGGAGCGGGAGGGGAGAGGAGGAGGGGGAGAGTGAGGAGGAAGAGGGGGAAGAGAAGGAGGAGGAGGAGGAAGAGGAGGAGGAGAAGGACAGAGATCCAGGCCTAAGATGATGACGATGGAGACATTCAGTAGTCATCACCTCAACCAGGTGACCAAACCTCACATCTTCACTGGGGCAAACTGATGTCAGCTGCCCTTTGACATGAAGGAGGAAGTGCACACATTGATATCATATTAAAAATCACTCTGTGTCTAATCACAAGGGAACACATGGACAAATTCACACTGGGGAAAGGCGTGTAAAGGACTGCAAAGATCCATGACATCTAAATGTCGTGTGTGCTCCTCGATTGGACCCTGTACCAAATAACCACAAACTGCCCATAAAGGACATTGATTGGGTCAAATAAGTGGTTAGTGGAACAAACGGAGAGGCTTGAATACGGACTGTGGGTTCGGTAGCAGTACTGGGTCAATGCATGGAAAACCGTGCATTGGTTGGGGGAGGGGAGAAGGCCCTGTCCTGAGAACACATGAGTCAGATATAAGGAGACATGGTGTCTACAACAAATTCTTAAACAGATCAGCAAAAATCGTGTGGGCATCTGTGTAGATCTACCATGTTTCTAAAATTTGACAATTTTCAGAATGGAAAGCAAGAAAGAAAGACAGAGAGAGGGAAGGAGGGAGGGAAGAAGGAAAAGAAAGTACCTGCTGCGGGCGAGGCCCTCCTTGGGGACAGGGGTGGAGTAGTAGAGGTGGCTTCTGTCTGTCTATCACCTTCCCCTTTCTTCTGCCAACAACTTTCTCCTTCCTCCTCTACCACGTGGCTGTAGTGCAGGCAATGCCTGTGTCCTGGGGTAGACACATGGTGCTAGCCAGGGCAATCTTGGTGCTACAAGCTGCTGCCCATTGTGATTGGTCTGAGATGATCTGAGCTGAGCCAATCAGGATCCTTCCCTGGGTCTTTCTAAATGAAACTTCCAGGGGAGTTCTTTCTAGACTGAAATCAGTAGCCACAGTCTTTGACTCCTGAACTCAGCGTCATTCACCACAGGAGAATAGAGTCTGAACCTAGAGGTGTGCACAGTTGAGTGGCCTGGAGGAAAGAGGGTCTGGCAAGCCTGGAGGGAAGAGTGTCAAGTGTTAGAATCCCAGGCTTGAGGTCTCTGGAACCACCAAGGTTGGGGAGGCTCTGAACTCAGCCCTCTGGTTTATTTACAGTGATCAGAAGGCAAGATGTAATGGAACATCTTATGGACAATCACAAAGGACAGAGAGGGAGAAATGGAGTGGGGGGTAGGGAAGGGAAGGGGAGGGAAGGGAAGGGGAGGGGAGGGAAGGGAAGGGAAGGGAAAGGAAGGGAAAGGAAGGGAAGGAAAGGATTCAGGCAGGACAGGTTTCCTGAAGAAGGTATTTGGGCTGAGCCCTGCAGGACAGGAAGTTCTGAAAGGGGTCCCTGGGAAGCCATCACAGCTTGCTTATTGGGCATGCACTACCCCATATGGGAGTGGCAGGAGGTAAGAAGTTGCCATCAGGAGCAAGAACAGAGTTCCGAGGCCACACTGAGGGGTTCAGCCTCTGCCTCGTGGGCACAGCAAGTTTTTGATTAGAGGCACATCCGGACCAGCCCGCGTTCAGGCGGATGATTGCTGCCTGCCATCACAGCACAGGCTCCCATGGCGAGGAGGCAAAGGATGAGCTTCCCAAGTGGAGGCTCATTTATTTCCCCTGAATGACTTCCACCCAACACAGCTATAAAAGGGAATATTTGCATTCTCCCCACTGCTTTGTTTTCTAGAATTTGCAGAGCACAGTTAGCAGAAAGATTGCTCAGGATACACATTAAGGAAGCGACTGCAGCAATCCTTCCTCCATGAAAGGCAGGGCGGTGGATGGAAGGGAAAGCCAGCTCTGGAGTCAGCTCACCAGTCTGACCTGGGTGAATTCTTGAACTTCTCCAAGTTTCATTTGCTCATCTGTAAAATGGGGGAAATGACTGTGCCTACTCACAGGATGGTTGGCAGGATTCGATGTCCTAAGCACAGAGCACACGTCATGACGCTGACCTTATAAATGGTGCTCACTGACAATGATTATTATGATCATTACCATTATCAACAGTTGAATCCCGACCACTTCCTCCAGCGACAGTAACTGTTTTCGAATGCAGCCTCCTCTATTGGTGAGGTGAGCTGGACTCTGCTTCTGTGCGGTGCCCACCCTTGTGCCCTGGTAGAGCAGGCCACCAAATGGCCAGCTCTGAATCAGATGTGGAACTGATTCTCCTCCTGGATCCTGCCCCGGCTTCCTCCTGGGAGTCAAGGGCCGGCTGGGAGGCTCTGGCCTCACTTATTCTCATTTCAGGCCATCATCTGAATCTTGGTATCCCGTTAAAGCATGTCCCCCACCAAAATGATGCGAGGGCTCTTCAGAATGCCAGGCGGTGGTCAGGAGCTCTGGACCTTTAGCTGAAGACTATCTCAGGGGCTGCTCTGGGAGCCCCTTTTTGGTTTACTCATGGGAGACTAAGGTGCAGAGCAGCCAATACGCAGGACCTCATTTCCCAGTTCAGGTTATCCTCACGCAGGAGGGAAAGTTGCTAAGCCCTGCGCTGGCCTCTCTTGCTCCTGCTCAGCCCAGGAGACCACACTACACCAGTTGACTGAGCCTGGAGTTGGGCAGAAGGAACCTGCGGGCTCAGGTCACCCCAAAATCTGGCCTCTCTGCTTCCTAAAGAAAGGATGGTTGTCTGGGAAGGACAGGTCTTCACGCAATTAAACCCTTCTTCTCATTTGCATTCCTGTCCCTGGTGGCAGATTTGTATCAGCATCCCCAGGGCAAGACAATCTTGTTTCCCCAACAAAACCGATTATGCACATCAGGCCTGGGGATTAATCACCAGCCACAGGGTTGGGAGCCAATAAAAAAAGGCAGAGATTGGAGGATAAGAGTTGTGGGGAGGGAGCACAGGGCCAGGAGGAGGCTGGTGGCCAGGCAGGGCTAGGGAGCAGGCGCTTGGCTCACATTGCTAACGGCAAACCTGCCCTTGCTAAGACCCTGCTCCCCACTCCCCCTGGGGAGGGAAGGACCAGTCAGGCCTGGTGGGCGGAAGCCTGGGTACAAATGTGCCCTGGGGTGGGGGGGCAATCTCCATGTCCCACCTGAATGGTCCCCCCAATAGAAGATGGGTCCCTCCCTGTTAACCCCAGGCTGCTGTGTGCCCCACTCCTTCCGTGGTACACAGGCCCCTCTCACAGAGCCCCCTGGGACAGCAGGGTTCTTCTCAGGAGTAAATGAGGAAGGGGCTCTGGCCACAGTGTAGTTGCTGATTGTGAGCCCCTCCTTCACCACTGTTTGGGGAACCCCCAGGCCCACCGGACAGCCCTCCTCTGCTGGGGTTAGCAAGGTGGGCTGTGTTATCCCTGCGACGCGGGAGCACGGGATAGGGAGCTGTGGCCAAGCCCACACCCCGACGTTCCCCAGCAGGATGGGGAAGTGACACAACTTGCCTGTACTCCAGGGAGAACTTGGTCAGCTCCCGGTTGTTGTGGAGCCACTTGAACTCCAGTGGCCAGCTGCCCTCGGCCATGCAGGTGAGCACCAGGCGGTTCCCTTCCAGGTGCACCTGCGTCCGCACCGGCTCCGTCTTGAAATATGGGGACACATCATCTACAGGAAACAAGGACACAATGCCATTGGTTAGCACTGACTCAGTGACACGCATTGGCTAAGACAGATGGAGCAGGGTGCAGCCAGGTAACCTGCCCAAGGTGGGGAAGGACTTAAAGTTGGGTCAGTACAACTCGAGGACTTGGTCTTCAGGAGAGTATTCCTCACCTACCCCCCAGACCCCTGCCTCCTCTGCTGCACATACCCCGGGTTCACCGCCTCTGCTGCCACCCCATAAACATCACCCAGAGAACAAAGTAGCAGGTTCACACAGCTGCATGTGACAGCAGGCCCTGTCCTGCTCCCCAAGCCTCGAGAAATAAATCCTCAGAGGCAGGATGAGGAAGGATAAGGAGGATGGGGAGGGCAGAATCTGCTCAGTGGGTTTTTGCACCATCAGGCTGCTTTCTTTTGCCATCTAAGGCCCTGGCCAGCCTGCCTCCATCTCCCCATCCATATCAGGACAGCTGTCTGGGGACAGGAAGTGCTGCTGCTTGGGCTGTGGGCATGGCACCGAGTGGCTGCCGTACTTGTCTAGAGTCCTCTGAACCATCCAAGCTGGCTGAGGCCTGAAGACCTTGAGCCCCATGGCCCCTCAGCACAGACGACACACTCGGGTCATGGACGTGGAGGGGTCTCTCTGGTTAGCAGTTTCGGACGGAAGAGGAGCTTCCACCCCTCTGACTGGGAGGGGAGAGGGCAGAAGTGGAAGTAGATGATGGGGATAAAGGAACGATGAGGAGGTAGAGGACGGAGCAGAAGAGCTCTAAGCTCTGTCCTGAGACACTGCCTTCCCCCGGTGAGGCCCAGCTGGGGACAGGAACCAGTATCTGGTGATGATGTCAACAAAGACTATGGCACTGGCTGAGCCCTGCTTGATCAGCTCTAACAAGCGCCCACTTTACCCCATCACAACCTGACTCAGGGGATGATAATCTATATTTTAGGGAGGGCACAGGGAAGCCCTGGGGAGGGGTCAGAATCCTACCCAAGGTCCCGCAGCTAGACAGAGGTAGAAAGCCCCGAGCACTTGACTGGTTCCTTACTCAGACGAGCTGGGACAGGGAGGGGAGGGAGAATAAGGACAAGGCAGAAGCCAGAGTCAGAGTCTGTGTGCCCTGCACCTTGTGTGTGATGGCTTGAGGAAGTGTGGTCCAGAAAGCACCACCCAGCTCACCCAGAGATCACCCACTGTGTACTGAGGACCTGCCACGTGGCAGTCAAGTGGCAGACTGGGGATCTGGTCCAGGCTTCCCAGGTCACGTCCACATGCCCTCTGCAGATCTCCATTTTCAGATTCACATGGGAAGCTGCAGGCCCCGGGGACCCTAACCACCAGGCCACTGGCAGGGGTCCAGCGTCCACCCCCCATCTGTTTACTCCACTACTTTGCAGGTACGTGTGTGCGTGCATGTATGGTGGTGGTGGTGGTGGTGGTGGTGAAGCATTTGATCTACTGAGTCTCAGTCTCTCCATCAGTGAACATGGAGGAGAAATAGCTGCAGGATAGACTCAATGAGATTAGGGGCTAAAATGCTGGTCCTGGGCCTGCCCCTGCATGGATATTCTACAAATAGTTTGTCTCAGACTAACATGTGGGGGTCCACAGCTGGAAGGGTACATCACCTTCCTTGTTCCATCAGTTACCGTCACCTGGGAGACCAGAGGGTGGAAACTCACCTGATAGTCTTGTTTTGGCCTAAGAAAGTGCACTAGAGGAAGAGGAGAAAGGGACATGTGGCATCAGGGGTGACTTAGGGTAGAAGAAGTGGGGCTTTTTTGTTTGTAGCTGAGCCCAGGAGCCCTGCACCCTGTCCTCGACTCATCCTTGGCTCTAACAAGCAGAGAGCATCTGTGATCCAGTTCAGTACGTTTCGAGTTCTCATCTGGCTCAAGCACGGATTTACAAAAAAAGTCCCAGTGTGGTTTGGGGGCGCAGGACACAGGCCCTGGGTTGTAGCACCCCAAACCTTGGACCCTAAGGCTCAATCATGTGACTGCATAACTTGTGACATTTTGAGGACTCTTCCTTGAACTCCCACACCTATTGCGAACACAAGCCTGAGGTGGCTCAGCGAGGGCAAGCAGGCCGAAGGGCCCTTGCCTGCTGCCCTCGGCGTCCCTGTGTGACAGACGTCCGCTGAGTTGCACACGTCACTGCTTGCCCATGTGCATCTCTCCTCTGCTCTTAACAACTGTCTCCTGAACAGATTGTCCTTAAGAGCAGTTGGGAAGGGCCCTGTTTAGAGTGTGGGTTTGGAGGAGTGACCACCACCTGCTGCTTCTGTGTCGCTAGGTCCTGGTGCCCTGTGGCCCAGCTTTGGAGGCCGCAGGCACCGTTTACCAAGGAAAGTGACTTCCTCACCGCCCTCAAGGCAGCCAGCTCTGCTCTCAGCGTAACAAATGGGCACATTCTCACTTCAAAGGCGCATTCATATTCTCCAACAGCTTTCAGGAGCCCTTTGAATCGTGTTTTTAAAAACCCTCTGTTCGCGGTTGTCATCCCTCGTTTGTTTTAAAACAATAGCATTCTCAGCCCCCGAGTGATTAAATCCCTTCCTTCCGTGTAAGGCTGACTCAGAGCTACAACTGCCAGGTGTGTGAGAGTGTGTGTGTGCGTGCGCACACACACACATACACTCACACACACATGTTCTGTGCCCAGACACCCTTGACACTGTGAGCCTGCTCACGGGCAGTTTGCTCCCAGGTCTGAATTTGCTGGCTGGTTCATGCGCCTGCCTGGGAGCTGGGCAGTCCGGAAGAATGACTTGTGCTTGGATGGGCTGATGCCTGCAGCTGCTGGAGATAATGACTCCGTGGAAAAAGAGGGGAGGGAGACCTAGTTGGTACCAGACCCCTTGCTGTGTTCCCCCCTTCCCTCCCCTCCCCTCATCCCTGAGGCAGCACAAAAGAGACCGAAGTTCCTCTCCCTAATCCCCCTCCTGCAATGCCCTCTGTCCTCTGGATACAGGGATTACACAGCGGGGATAGAGCTGTGTGATGTGGGAGAGCAATAGGATGACAGTGGGGATAATAGTGCGTGTGTGTTGTCTGAATCCATGTGTGTATCTGTGCCTGCCGCTGCATGCACCTGTGCACATCTGTGTCTGTTGGTGCATATCATTGCTGCAGACGTGCAGGATGGTACAAACCATAGGCCTTGGAAAAGCTCCTTAACCCCTGCACTCGTTTCCTTAGCTGTAAGGTGGGGATATCTTTGCTAGATGATCGCACAAATTAATAAAGTGCTTAGAGCAGAGCCTGCCACATGCTAAAGAAGAGGTGGCTGCTATTACTGTTGTTCATAATGGGCAGACTGCTCTGAAGAGATCAGATCCTGTTAGCTGGGGCTGGCACCTCTGTTCAGTCTTTGTACTAGTGTGGTGCAGTATATATGTGTGCAACTGTGTACACCAGCTCCATCAGCCACTGTTATGGTTTAGAGCAAAATGTTCCCAAGAGGATTTTACAGGTAGCGGTACTGGAAGGTGAAGAAATCACCGGGACACCAAGCTCATCAATGTATGAGTCCATTGGTGGCTTCAGAGGTACACATGCTGTCAGGAGCAGGGCCTGGTTATAGGAAGTAGCTCACCAGAGGTGTAACCTAGAAGGGTACATTATTGTCCCCAGTCCCTTCCTTTCTTTCTCGCTGCACTTTCCCTTCTCTGTCTCCTTCCTGGTCATTATGAGGTGAGCAGCTTTCTTCTACCAGGTCCTTTCAGGATGCTGTTTCTGCCTTGGAGCCAGCTGATGATAGGCTGAAGCCTCAGAACCATGAGCCAAAGTAAACATTTCCTCCTTAAACTCTGTGTCAGGTTTTACCTCCAGAAATGGAAAGCTGACCAATATGGCTACCCCCATGCTGTCAGTGGGAAGGGGGGAACTGTGGGTGGAGTCTTTCAATATAAAAAGACAGCATTCTCTTAAACTTCTCCTTATTTTGAAAACAGACTTTTTTAACTAGACAAACTGATTAAAAAGTTTACATAATAAAAGCACTAAAGAATAACAAAGAAAAATTTGTAAATGAATAGTCATGGTGGGAGGTTAGCACCTGACATGGAAATACGTTATAAAGCTGCAATAATTAAAACAATGTGGTCTTTATGAATAGACCAACTACGGAACTGTCTATTAGGTTAGAAATAGACTTGCATTGATAGGGGAACTTTTAATACATTAAGAAAATGGAATTTCATGTAAGTGGGGAAAAGATCAATTATTCAACAAATGGTTTTGGAACAGCCAGGAAGCCATTTGGGAATAAAAAATAAGTTAAATCTCTTCCTCACACTTTACCTCAAAATAAATGCTAGAGGAATCAGTGTTTTAAACACGAAAATGAAATTCTAACAGAACTGGAAAAAAATATCAGAAATTTAAAAATATATGATCCTGGCAGGGTAGAATACTCGCCAAGTACTTTCTAAGTACTACATGAGCTACAGACGGGTGGGAGACAGATTGATACCTTCAACGACAAGAAAATTCTGCACGGGTAGAAGAAAACTCATAAACAAAAAGAAGGGACAAATGACAAACTGGGGGGAAGATATCTGCAACTCTTATTGTGGGCAAACAGGTAATTGTCACGATATAAAAATGTTTCCACAAATCAATAAGGAAAAGATGAATAAACCAATAGAAAAATGGGCAAAGAGTATGCACAGTTCAGAGAAGAGAATCACAGATGCCTGTGGAATACATGCAGAGATACTCAGGTTCAGGATAAGGGAAGCTCAGTAAGATAAACTTTTTTTTTTTGCCTCTCACTTCAGCCAAGATATAGAAGTGTGATACTGAGGCTGGCCGCCTGCAGAGACAGGCACGCTGGCACACAGCCTCGAGGATGGCAGCTTGGTATGTCATTGACAGAGGGCAACTTGGCAATTCCATCAAAGCCCAAAATGCACCCACCACCCGGTTCCCCAGCTCCGCAAGGCAGTCCCCCTCATAGGTACATGTATGGAATGGCAGCATTTCAGAGCGCGTGGATGAGACAGCAGGAGTTTAAAGAGTACCTTGAATGTCTTTCAAGAGGGCACTGGTTAAGGAAACAAATGTACCTCCAACAGTAGAGTTCGCTACAGCAGATGGCAGCAGAAAAATCTTTGAGAACTACTCTTAAGTGACAAATGCAGGGTGCAGAATCGGCTACCACTTGTGTAGAAGCCTTTTTCCCCCTGGTATATAATCCATTTTCAGGTACATGTACAGGCTTCTTCTAGGGACAGATATTCTTGGGAGAACGGGTAGCCAGGTACTTGGGTTGGAGAGGAACCTTTGTGTCACTTTGATATCATGCCGACATGCACGAATTACTTGCTGATAATCAGACATATATTCGTGTGTATACAGGTACCTGTGTGTGCAGGTACCTGTGTGTGCAGGCAGTCACAGGGTAGCTCTGCAGCGGACAGGGCAGAGGACAGGTCCTCTGTGTATGATTCACGGTTGTCACTGATCGCTGAGCACCACAGCCTTAGTGGCTTGAAGGAAGAGTCACCTACTGAGGCAGGCAGGAGGCCTTAGCCCAGGGCTTTCTTCTCCGTTCCCACAATAGGTCAGGGGCCCCAGTGATTGCCATTTTCCCTTGATATGCCCACTAAATGCTGCCATTGTCATCCTGAGACTCCAGGCTCTGGGTTAAATAGCCCTATACAGAAGCTAATCTCCACTCAGACTTTCCCCTTCCTCCGGCCCCCTGCAAAATAATGTCATCTTTCTCCAGAGTGACCAGCATGCTGCCATCTCACCCTCTAGGGGATTGGACTGCCCAGCTAGCCCTGAGAACTGCACCTCCCATGGAGCCATTTCTGCTGGGAATGCAGGCCAGTGGGGGAGGACGCTGGGCAGGAGGTTTCTGCCAGCCACCTCCCTGGTGGAAGAACATCCATCTGCCCTCCAGAGCAAGCTCCAAGGGGCACCATGCACAGATTCCTTCCCCAGCTCTGAAACCTCCCAACCCTTCTTTCAGTAGCTGCCTTGCCAGCTTCTAATCACAGCTCAGCTAACGAACTGAGCATGCCTGGAATGCTTGAGAATGGCCGAGAGGCTGGGATCCCTAGACCTGCAAACTTTTCTCATGGTCCTGGCACCATCATCTCTGGCCTGGATTGCCCTTCACGGCCTCCTAAGGGGTACCTGGCTTGGGGGCCTGCACACTCAAAACCTGGCTGACCACAGACCAAGGGAGTGGGTGCTGGGGCAGCTCCCTCACAAAGCCTCACTCTCTCTCTCAGACTGCTACTCCTGCTGCCTCTATCTGCTGTACTAATGAAAGTTTCTGTCCACGTGGCACTTTCTGCCCATCACCTTGGTTAAGAGTCACAGACCTTCTCAAGACAGGGACCGTGAGGTCTCCACTTTATACAGGAGAAAACCAGCGGAGGCGGGTTCCAGTGGGAAGGCGGTATCTAGGCCCAGCCACAGAAGGGATGCAGGACCATGGATTCAGAGCTCCAGGTCTTTCAGTTGTGGACACAGGATTTCTTCCACAGTTGTCTGATCTTCATATCCCCACCTGCAGCTAGAGCCTCATGGATGGTGAGGGAAGGGGCACACAGGTGATGGGTGGGCTCTCCCTGGCAATGATTTTGAAGTCACAGTAGAAATCACATGGCATTTCTACTCTAGCTTGCAATGTCATGGCCCAGCACCAGATCTGAGATGAGTGTGACCAGGTAGGCTGGCTGGAGATTAGTTGTTTGGAAAGACAGTGGAGCAGGACATTCCAGGTTCTGGCCTCTGGTGGAAGGGTGCAGGAGGATGGGCTGGTAAGGGACAGACAGAGGGGCCTAGGGGTGAAGGAGGTCAGATGGTACTGAGGTAGACAGAGGCTTGGGGCTTCTTAGACCAAGAAGTTGATCTAGGGCCCCCCAATTATATCCCTGAGAACCTCCCTTTCCAGGGATCTGGCTTTTAGATCCAAGGGTAAGAAGAAACTGGATCAAGTCCGAGTTCTGAGCTAACTAAAGCCTGACATGGAGTAAATTCACCTGCTGAGCCTAATCTGCACCTGTCTGATGAGTGAGACAGAGGGAAACCCTCCCCCAGAGGCTGCTGGGAAGGCTGAACACACACCCCACATGTGTGGAGCTGGGCCCACCTCAAGGTGCTCTGTGCCATGTCACATAACCCTCTGGGATGACCAGTGGGGAGAAGCAAGGCAGGGGTGCTCTGTTCTGGCACCTACTTCCTACTGCTCAGAACCATCCCTTTCAGGAACTTGAGTGTCTGGAATGCGCCTCACCCCACTGTCAAGTTTAGCTCCCTGTGGGCTGCTTTGAGCTGGCTCAGGGACTGGGTCCTGGACAAATGGCTTGTAAGGCCGTCAGCAGAGGCTCAGGACTAGAGTACGGATAACTTGGGTCTCTGGAGGTTTGTCAGACAATGATGTGGCTCCTACAGGTCCCTCTGCCATCTAAATCTCAGAGGAGGATGGGACTAAGCCTGGGGACTTCATGGCTATCGGGGCCATAGGTCTAGGAGGAAGCTTCCAGGGCCCTGCTGGCTTCTGCCCTCCAGCAGAAAGTTCAGGGGGCATGCAGCCAGATGCACAAATGTGTGGTCTACAGGGGACCCAGGGCTCCCCACTGTCTCCCTACTTCTCACTCCTGTGCCTAGAATGCCTGCCTGCTCCTGCCTACACCCAGCCAGGGCCCTGAACACGACGCCCCCTCCCTTTCCCCTCACTGCACTCCCACAAATAAGATGCTAACTCATGCCCCTCCGCAGGCTCCCGGCCTCCTGGCAGATGCCTGGCCCGGCGCAGCCCAGCACCGCCTGCACACCAAGGACTGCATTAGCCAGGAAAGAAGGCTTGCACCCCCCTTAATCTAATCCTCGCTGGTGACCTTCAGGAGCCAGCACCTTCTGACTCTGGGGCCCAGGAAGGTGCAACAGTCAATTATGCCTCGGCCTCCGCAGCTGCTGCTGAATGAATTTCTCGCTCAGAAAAGCGTGTTCAAAAAGCATCTAATGGAACGGATCATCAATTTGTTTGAATACACATCTAATCTGATTAGGGCGGCCTGGCCACTAGGGCAGCTGGTGCAAGGGAGACTCCATATAGCTCCAGGGAATCTTGAGTGGCAGGGCCCAGGCTGGGGAGGGAGGGGTGTATGCCTGGCCCCACCACCCAGCCTTCCTCAGGCTTGGCTCCTTGTACATTCCGTCAAGAAGTTACAGAGACAGACTCATGTGGGTGCCAGAGGGGCATGGCTGGGGCTGCTTCCTGTCTTCACCCTAGCACTAGGACCCTGGGCAAAGTAGGTACTCAGAAAAGAGTGTGATGAATGAATGACAAGACCTGGTGACATGCTGATGCTTACAAAGTTGCGAATAAAGTTTGTAAAGGCAGGAGGTGCTCATACAATTGTCTCCAAAACAGGACTAGGTGACACCAGTGCTGGGTTGACTAGTGACCCTTCACCCCAACTCATGTTCTTCCTGGTACCTTAGAATGCGACCGTGTTAGGAAACAGGACCCCTGCAGAGGTAACTACTGAAGATGAGGTCATCCTGAAGTGGTGTGGGGCCTTGGATGAGGGTGTGGGCCTTTCCAAGAGGAGAGGAAACACAGGACAGGGACACCCAGGGAGAGGAAGGCCATATGAAGACAGAGGTAGAGACCACACTCAGGTGTCCACAAGTCCAGGAGCACCAGGGACTGTTGGGAGTCAGCAGGAGCTGGGAAGAGGCAGGAAGGACCCTTCCCTCCAGCCTTCAGATGGAGTATGGCTGTGTTGTCACCTTGATCCCAGACTCCTGGCCCCCAGAACAGTGACAGAAAGTTTTAAGCCATCCAGCTTGCAGTATTTATCATGGCAGAGCTAGCAACTCATACACCAGCTCACGGAAATTTATGTCCCTCATTCCATGGAATATAGTACTCTGAAGAAAGAGAGTCCTGGAATAGCCCGAGTCCCTCTCCAAGAGGGTCTCTCTCCAAGACACACCATGACACCATGTCCTAGGGCCTCTGCTCATGACATTCTCTTCTCCTGGGAGCCCTTTTCTCCTTTTATTCTGTTGGGAAAACAGATGTTGGGTCCACTGTAGTCCCTGCCTGGCATCTCTTAAAGCTCAGGTGCTATTTCCTCCCTACTACTTCTCCTGGTGTCCTCCCCGAGGCCCTGTATCTTCAGAGCCTGCCTCATACTTACAAGATGCACATCACAACTGCATGTGTGCAGTTCCCGTGCTAATGTGTCCCTTACAGGAAGATGGACCCCAGAGTGGGGTCCTCGACTTCACGTACTTGCTGCAGAACTTGGGCGGTCCTTTCCTCCTAGGGTCTGGGACCTCTGAGATCCCGTTCTGGTCTGCCATTATAAGGCCCAGGAGCTGCATGGGTGATGTCCCTATTGGACCCTGATGGGACAACTCAGACTCAAATCCAGTGGGTCTGGTACTGCCTAGGCATCTCTCTAACTGCTGCACCTCAGTCTCTTCTGAAAAATGGGATGTTAGCTACGCCTACCTCACAGGCCTGGTGCGGGCCAGGTCTTGGATGCCCCCTGCTGAGAAAGAACCCATAAAAAGGGGGTCACTTCATCTTTCATGTTCACTTCATGTTCTTCATCTTTGCTTGGTGTCATCTTAGCAAACCTACTTTGTAGCCAGAGACTCATAACTAGGACCTCCCACTTGGACCCATACAGCCCAGCCTTGTGTGGAAAGAAGGTGGTTCTTCCTTCTGGTGAGTTTATTTTGCAAATAACAGGAGAAAGGAGCCCTTTCTTACGCTGCAGTCAGAAGGTTCAGAGATTAAGTTATACCATTGATTAGAATGTTTTTGCCTAACAGTGCTGTAACTTTTAGTGCATTCGGATTCATGTGGGCTGTAAAAACAGTGATAACAACATCTTCACTAACTTCTGAAAGTCCTCCCAAGAATCCTTACGGTGCTGCATGGCCCACACTTGGCAGGGCAGTGTGCTTGGAGCAGTTCTCTGGGTTTACAGCTGGGCCTCAAGAGTCCCACAAATCGATGAAGGCTAGTTTTGGGGGCAGTTGCCTGACTGGATGTGGGGCCTCTGTGGGCAATTGTCACTACCCTTTGATTCCATCACTCTGACCCTCAGAAGTGCCTTACAGGTGAGCTCTGTCACATGGGTCCACTCCACTGCAGCATATCTCCTAAGCCTGCACCTTCCATCTAGTGATAAGAGAGATAATGACCTCTCACAGGCCTGGGGGAGCCCAGAAAAGGGACTCAGCAGCCTAGGGGTGCTTTTGAGAGTTCACAGACTGACAGACTGACAAGATGTGATGTGCATCTTGTAAGTCTCAAGAATCCACCCCCTAGGCTGACAATGCTGCCACCAGATACAAGACACAGAAGGCTGTGCCACAAGGAATGTACCAGCAGTCCCAGAATCTGGTTAGCACGCTTGCTAACCTAATTTGTCCTCTTGCTCACTATGGGAGAAGGCCCACCATCTGATAGGCTTCAGAAGTGAGCGGAAGGCCAACGCTAGGGGAGATGATCAATTTAACCCCAGCACTGGTTTCTACCATTTGGACAGAAGAGAGCTGAGCCAAGCTGCAGGCATCTTTAGGCTTGGCCTCGCCATCCTCAGAGGGTGGTCTCACTCCCCACTCCAGGAGCATCTCCTCATTGGGCCGTTTCTGGTGTCAGCTCAGGCAGCCCAGTCCAGGGAGAAGGGACAGCAAAGGGGTGTTTGCTGACAGTCTGGATCTCCTCAGTCTCCTTACTGACTCCCTCCCAGACACCTTGAAGGGCATTATGATCACTGCCCCTTTATTTCTCCTATCTGAAGCTCAGAGCAGAGAGGGACAGGGCACATGTGTGTCAGTGGCAGCCTGCATGCAGGGATCTGATCTCTCTTTGGGTTAGGCTGGGTTTGGATCCCAGGGTGGGAGACCGTGCTGGGCCCAGGAGGAAGAAAAACAAAGCTCGAGACGCTGTCTCCACGCAGAGGCTGAAAGATGGAACTCGCCGCTGAAGAAGAACACACATCCATCAGGCTGGTGACCCTGCTGTACCGGCGCTTTGTGGCGTGTAACAAAGACTGCAGAGCAGAAAATTGGAGTTCAATTTGCCGTCCATCCCGCACGCAGCGCTCAGCCCATTCCAGTCCCTGGCAGCCACCTCTGCGCTTTATCATAAATAATAACACCACGCGGCTCTATGGCCTTTTCCTCAGCTACGGTCTCTGTGCAATTTACAAGCTGGATTACACACACAGGCCTGCACATGCCTGCCGAGGCCACAGGCAGCCCCTCTCTGGTTATTATCAGGGCCCACTTGCTGGCCTTGTGTCCTGGGGGGGGTCACTGAACCCAGAGGGGCTGTGCCCATGCTGAGGGGCAGCAGGCTTTGTGCACCCTCAAGATGCTGACCCTAAAGTCCCCCAACTGTCCACTTTGCTGGTCTCTTCACTGCCGAAAGCCCCCAGGCCTGGAAGCACCATGCCCCATGTTGAACCAAGTTCACAGACCACAGCCTCTCTCTTTCTTGTTATTGCAAAAGAAGTCTTGGGCCTCCTGTCCTCTGATCAGTAATATCCCTTTGTCTCCACAAGGAGACCATTCCCCCCACCCTGAACTTCATGGGGAGACATGGGGGCCCATTAGGAATGAAGCCCCTGGACCTAGCAACTTCCTCGGGAACACCTCATTGGCCATCACACAGAGGCCAACGCTTAGGGCAGCACGCTGCATGCAGAGTCACGTGGAAGGAGGCCTGCCTGGGGGAGACAGCCAGGCCTAAACATGCTCCCCGAGGGGGCAGATCATGCAGGGGTTCCCGCTGCAGTCTCTTCCCTTTCCTGCCATCAAGTGAAGCCCAGGCCGCAGACTGTGTGAGTCCATTTGTATGAGCATTTGTACCTATGGTCAGACATCCTTGGAGGAGGACTCAGCCTGGTGGCTGCCGGGGGGCTGCAGAAGGAAAATGGGAGGGGTGCTCTATGGTAGCTTCCTTCTGGGGGTGGTGGAAACGTTTGAGCAGTTAAGTAGAGGTGGAGACGGATGTGCGGCGCTGTGCATGTATTAATTCCCACTTAATTGTGTCCGCTAATGTGGTTAAGGCTATAGGCTGGGAGTCTCAGCTCAACTGAAAACAAGAGTGCGGGTAGGACCGGCCTTGCCCCACTCCTCACAGAGGCGGCTGCTTTGAAACTCTCCTTGCTGCCTCCCGCCCTGCGAAGTCACAGGGCTCGTGCTGAAATCCACCAGTTCCTGCAGAACCCTAATCACAGCCATTGCCCAAGGGCTCAGGCACTTAGAAGGAGGACTTTGTAGGGGACAGACAGTGTTTGAGCCAGGGCAGTAGTAACGACTGTCCCACTCTGAGCCAGCACCCAAATTTTCCTCTTCTTCTCCTCTCCTTTCCTTTCCTCATAGTGGGGATTGAACCCAGGGCCATTATACTGAGCTACATATCTAGTCTTTTTTATTTTATTTCATTTTGACACAAGGTCTCCCTAAATTGCTAAGTCGCTCAGGCTGAGCTGGAACTTGTGATTCTCCTGCCTCAGCCTCTGAGAGTGCAGGGATGACAGGTGTGGCCAGCGCATCCAGCCCACCTAAGTTTTCTGAGCCAGTCTCCAGGCCGGCACCTGGGGGTCCTACCATACCTCCCTGGTTGGGCTTTGTTAGGATTCAAAGCCACAAGGCAGAATACAGAGCTCACCAGGCCTGGCCTAGGGCTTGGTATGAGAGGACACTGTGGAACCCACTCTGTGCCTCAGGCGTATTCTCTTGTTTATGCTACAAAAATCAGTGCTGTGGTGGGAGCCACCAAAGATCCCATCTTTCAGAGCAGGGCACTGAGGCTTGCATAGGTGAGGTATCCCAGCATAATGCGAAGAGGCCTGGTGCAGCTTTGGCTGCAGACTGAGTTAAGTTTTCTTATTCCCTTTAAAACCCAGCATCCCCAGAGGCCAAATCAGAGCATGCAACTCTGGTAACACGAGACCCAGAAAGGCAAAGTGGGCTTTGCCCCAGCAGAGCTCAGAGGGTGAGAGGGCTTGTCCTGAATGTTCTGTGTCCTGGTGGTAGGTAGCTTTTCCAGGCAGCAGCCTGGTCTGCCTGCTCCGGGAAGCAGAGGGAATCTGCAGAAGGGGCCCGGAAGTGGAGGCACAGAGGATGGCGGCAGGACCCCTATTGCAGGAGGCTGCATTCATTACCCTGGCCCGGGAGCAGCTAATGCTCTTGGTCTCACCTCTTGGCTGGCTTTGTTGCTTTGAAAATGCAAAGCCCACGTGCTCTGCATTAAAGGTGGCCAGACCCGAGGCTGCAGAGGTGCAGATGGTGTTTGGCCCCTGCCACTGACCCTGATGTGCACATAGCCAGGGTGGCCAGCTGGCCCCTCTCCACGAGACAGCTCTTGTTCCTCCCCTCACTCAACACCATGTCCCCAGATTTAATCGAGGGACCCCAGCTCTCTCAGGAAGAGCCTGGCACAGCAGCCTGTACGGGGGAGAATGGATGAGAGATACAGAAAAAATGGAGTAACAGTTCAGTGTAATCAAGAGAACTGCCATGTGGTGTGGTCACTCACACAGAAACGGGGTTCGAGGTTCTCCTGTGGTAAAGCCCCTCCCGTGGGTGGGGTGAGGGAGGACGCAGTGGCTGAGCTGGATATCTGGGAGCCCCGGGCTCCAGGGTGCTCTTGGCTGCCACAACCTCTAAGCTTCTCCAGGGAGAGTCACTTATGGGACTCATCTAGCCCATGGCCTCTGGTCAAATAGAGAAACTGAGGCAGGGGAGGTTAGAAGAGGCTTCCTTCTTTCCTTTTTGTCTTTTTGAGACAGGGTTTTTCTGTGAAGTTCAGGCTGGCCTTGAACTCACTTTGTAGCCCAAGCTACCCTCGAACTCACCACAATCCTGCTGCTTCAGCCTCCAGGGTTCTGGGATTATAGGCATGCACCAAAATGCCTGGCCACTGTCCTTTTCCGAGTCTGGGTTTGCAGCTGGTGCTCCTGAGGATGTGTGACGGCAGGGCGTTCCTTCTCTCCAGAGACCCCACTGCCCTTCTGGGTGGATGCTGGTGCTTCTGATGTGCATCACGGACTGCTGGGGCTGAACTGTGTCCTTCAAAGAGACCTATCAAACTAACCCCAGGGACTGTGGCTGTGGCTTTATTTGGAAGAAGAGTCTTTGCAGATGTGATCAAGTTAAAAGAGGTCACTGGGGTGGGGATGAATCCAGTATGATTGACAGAGATAGAAAAATACAGGGAGGAGATGGTCACATGGACACAGAGACTAGCGTGATGCAGCCACGGCCTGGGACGGTCACCACTGCCAAGGATGGCAGAGCATCAGAGACCAGAGAGCCAAGGAGATCCTCCCTGGAAGACTGCCTGGCCCTGCTGACACCTTGATTATGGCCTACTGCCCTCCAGAGCTGGGAGACAAGAAATTTCTATTATTTTCAACCACTCGGTCTGCAGTGTATAGTTAGGGCAGCCCTGGGAAACTAACCTACTCCCTAGCACCCCAAAAAACAAGCCAACGTGGAGTGGCATCCTGTTTTCTGTGGTTTCCTTGATGCTCCCCCAGCAGAAGTGATGCCCCTGTATGTCCTCACGTGCCTATGATCACAGTGCAACCCCATAGTGCCCAACACTGCACACGCCTGGACTCTGGGTGTTGGAGGACATATCTTGGTCTTTTCGGCATCTCAGTCACTGGCCTACTTTCTTGCTCAAAGTAGGAGCTCAATGAAGGAGTGAAGGAATGAATGAAAGGAACCCTCTGTTATTTCCCAGGGTCTGGTGATGCCTCCTAATCCCTCTCCTAACCCTTTGCTTCCCGTTCTCACTGGTCACCTCATGCCTGAGCCTCAACTCGCCCTCACTGGCCCCCAGGCACACTGTGCCAGCCACTCTGCAGTGGGACCTGCGCTCAGCTAATTATGACTGACGCATGCCTCATGGCAGGGAGCCCACAACGGCGGGACTGGCATGTTGGCCAGAGGCACGGGTGTGATGGATGGCCCTGCATCACAGGCCCTTTCCAATTCACTCCTCAGAAGCTGAGGCTTTCTGGGAAGGAGAGAAGCGGGTCCTCCACTCGCTGCTCACCTGCACACAGAGTCCCCTGCTCTCTGCCCTCTTCCTCCTTCCCAGAACTGGCGGGGTGTGGGTAGACGGGATGCATATGGGCTCCGGAAGTGAATGTGGCATTGCTGTGCTCTCCCTTTCTCTGTCAGGTCAGCCCTGTCCAGAGAGAGTGATATGAGAGTCACACACACTGTCCCCTCTTGGCTGGGTGGCAGACAAGGCTCTCAGCTGCAGTCTCATCTTGCCAGGGCCTCTGTCCATGGCTTTAGTTTTGTACGACTGTCCCATTATACAGATGAGAACAATGATCCTCACAGACAAGCAGTGACAGAGTCCAGGCTGTGCAGATGGCCAGTGTGGGCTCTGGGATGGTCATGCATCACTGTCTGTTTCCAAAGTTCATGTTCCTTCCACTAAGAGGGACAAGGCAACAAAGCCCCCTCTGGGTGCTCTGTCTGCCACCAAGTGTTAAGTCTGGGAGTGCGCAGATGAGGCCTCTGCTTCCTCTAGTGGTTCCTATGTGGTTTTTAAGGACACGAGTTGGCCTGAGGTCACTTGGGAAAGGCCAGGCCAGAGCCCAGCTGGGGCCAAACCATCATCGCCTGGTGTGACTGGCGCTGTGATGGCTGTCGAGAGGCCTGTGTCCCCTAGGCTGTGGGATCATCACAGGCTCCTCTCCGTGCCTTAGTCCCCTGTAGGCCAGCTCAGCCTTGCCAGCTCTCCCCAGGCTTGACAGATGGCACTTGAGGCGGGAAGCCAGGAGCGGTGGGGTCCTGTCACAGCACTGCAAGCCCCACGAGAACAGTCAGGGAGAAGCAGACCCCAGAAGCAGCCTCAAGAGCCAAGCCAGCAGGATCCTAGCAAAATCTGCTCCCAATCCTGCCCGGTCGCGGCCCCTGGGGCAGGAGGGCAGGCTGCGGGCTGTGATTTGGCAATGGATAACCGCAGCGTAGGAACGAGAGAGTTTACAGGAAGGCTACAAGTTACAGGAAAGGACAATAAATTAATATAATGGGGCTGTTTGGCTGGTGACAAGGGATAAAACATGCGGTCCAAAAAAGCACCATGTGAGATTGTCAACAGGATGAATGAGACGGCAGGATGGAGCAGCAGAGCGAGTGGGCAGGGGCCTCGCAGGGAGGGGATGGAGGCAGAGTGTGGCTGTCCTCAACCGCATGGCCTCCCCTCCTTCAGCCCCTTTCTTGACTCCACATCATGGGGGTTCCCCTGCAGGAGTTCCCCCAGCCCACCCTGGAACTTGCTCCCGCGCTGCTTTCGCTGCCTCCTCTAGCCCCACCTCCCACACAGCTCCTTGCCTTGCCCCTAGTTTTCTGGGGATCTTGATGCCCGTTCTGGCCCTCATCCAGATACGCAGTGTTCCCTCCATCCATTCATTCACTCGAAGCTCACGAGACTAATCCGGCAAGTGCTGTCTGAGCACCTCCGTGCACCAGGAGATCGCGTGGTGAGCAGAGAGGACACCTCAGCCCTCAGGGACTCAGGCACATGGGGAGACGGTGGAGTTTCTCGACAACTGGACAGCCCTTGACCCGGGAAGATACCACAGAACACAGCAAAGGCCATCAGGGAAGGTGTCCATAAGCAGTACCCTGAAGGCAAAGCAGGATGTGAGCCAGCCCTGGGTGGGCAGGGAGACCTGCAGGCAGAGGGCATGTGTGGAGGCGGATGCCCCGGAACTCGGGCATGGCAGGGCTAGAAGGGTCTAAGAGAGGAGAGTTCCAGGGGGAAGAGAGGAGGCTGGTAGCACAGCTCAAGGGCAGGCTGGGGAGGGAGAAGGGGTACAAGCTCAGCACGGCCCTGGGACTCCTGTTACTTCTTTCAGCTTGGTTCCTCATTGAAGCAGAAGATGAGAAGAGGAATTGTAGCAGCTTCCTGGGAGAAAACTCAGGTATATCTTTGAGCAGTTTCTGGGTTGTGAATGAATGAATGGTGAATAGAGGGCTTAGAAACTGCTCAGAGGCTTAAAGGGCATCTTGGGGGGCAGTAGGGAGCCCATAGAGATCTTGGTGTGTATACTGAGGGCTCATTTAGGTGGCAGTGAGCCGAGGTCCCCAGTCTGCTGAAGCCTCTATCTTTGTGCTCCCCCTGTCCCAAAGAAGAAGCCAACTTGTTCAAGGAGAAGATGAAGAGTTAGGGACAGTTCTGAGTGTCCTTTGGCGTGGACAGAATGAAGGCCTTCAGCTTCGCAGCACAGGCGATCTCAGAGTCATGACTCATCTTATGGACCGTTGGTGCTCACCGCACACCAGCTGTGGGCAGCTCTGGGAGCTCAAAGGGGTGGAGGCGCGGCCAGCTGGCTGCAGAACTAGGATTCCCGCTGTGGGTGCAGAGCAGCGAGATGGGCACAGCGGGCAGTGCAGGGCCACTTAGGACTGGTGGGCAGTCATGGAAGCTCCACAAAGGAGGCAATGCTGCCGGAGTCCTTTGTTGATTAAGCTGATGGCACGGGTGGGAGTTGGGATGACGCAGTCGTGGAGCACACTGAGCTTCGTGCCTCCCAGGACACACAGGCGTAAGAGACTGCAAGAGCAAACGTGTAGGAGAGGGCAGTGGGGACACACAACACAAAACACACACCTCCCAAATGGTGACATTTAAGTCAGGACTGCAGCCAGGCAAAGAATAGGAGCACAGTATTCAGAGCAGAAAGGGAAGGGCAGGTCAGAGTCTGAGGGGACAGATGGCTTGGCCCATCACACCCTGGTCAGAGCTAGAAGGGAGTCCTTATGGCTGGGGCTCCAGGAGAGAAGGGAAGGAGAAAGAGAGATGGAACAGAGGAAGGAGGTAGGAACCCTGTGCCAGGCTTCTCAGTGAGTTGTGCCCAGTGTCGGGGATCTATCTCAAGGACCATGGAAGCCACTGAGGTGACATTACCAGGTTGGCAGTTGTCTCAACTCCCTCCTCAGGAGTGCAGAAGGACAGGATGGTGGGGCAGAAGGAGGTAACAGTAGATGCCAAATGTCTATGGGGAGCCTAGGGCAGAGATGACCTCCCAGAGGGAAATACTGGTTTTCAAAGCTTGGCTTTCTTTTCAGTCATTTGAGGAAAATATTTCCTTGTGTAGAAAAAGCTGATGCTGCAGACAGATCTGGGGGCTTTGTTGGACCCTGCTAGTGGCAGTGGGGTGGTGAGAAACATCGGGGGACTACATGCTGCTTCAGAGGGAGAAGCAAAAGACTTATGGTTAAGGCAGAAGGGTGGAGATGGCCTGAGGGTGGGGGTGTGTCACTTGGCACCACTGTAAGAATAATAACCTGAGAAAATCAATTGCTCAAGAGGAAAGGTTTGCCTGAGCTCCTTTTTGGAGGTTGGCCAGCTCAGTTTTGGAGGACAGCTTGGCCCTGTCACTTTCTGGCTTGTAGTGAGCAGCAGCACACCATGGCTGGAGTGTGTGGTGGAGCAAAACCACTCACCTCACGGCGAGGGAGCGGCAGAGGAGCATGCGCCCTTGGGCCTGGTCAAGTCTGTGGCTCTCACTTGTTCCAAGGACACCTGCACCCTTGCCGTGTCCCAGACAAGCGGGGATGGCTCCCAGCCTTGCACTCTTCCCATCCCTCCGTCACTCTCCCATCCCTGCCAACGCTGACATCACAGGGCCACCCTCTGGTACAGTGATTCATCTCTTTGTGGTCAATTGTTCATGCTACCTTTATTCTCCAAAGGTCAAAGCTTTATTTCTGGGTGAGAAGGGTGAGCAGAGAGTCTTCCTGGCCATCTCCAGTCATAGATAACTGAAGGACCAATCAATACATTTATTGCCCTTTGTACCACAGCGCTGACACAGGTGGGAAGACCCAGGAAAGCAGCCTTGTCCTGCACCTCTGCCTTCCTTGGTGTCCCTGAACTTGTACCATTGTATACAGCTCCTTTTGGTGACTCTCGTGATGCTTGCATCTTTGCCCATCTCGATTCTCTTCCTTGAGTACTCTTCTATCATCTTAATCATTTGGGGCTTCTTTTGAGACTTAGCTTTCTTTTCAGCCATTCAGGGGAAATATTTTCTTGCTCTGAAGGAAGGTAGTTCTATGGAACAGGGAGGTAGTTTAGCTTGTAGCAAGAAGCATTTCTGAGAAAGAACCAGAGAGCCTTGCCATGAGTAACAAGGAAGCAGGCTACTAAGGCACAAGGGAGGGAAGACCAGGCTGAGGACGGAGAGACTGCACTTAGACCGTCTCTATCATGGTGAGCTGGGAGACTTGGGGCGGTCAACCTAGCCTCTTTGTGCCTTGATTTCCACATTTAAAAACAGGGGTGGCAGCCTCAGTGTGGACAGTGGCATGATAAGTAGCCTTCAAGAAAGCTGGCATGGGGTGGCTTATAACAATCAGAGCCAAGTTAGGTCAGGGTGTGGGGTACATGGTGCTCTCCCAAACTCATGTTTACCTGGAACCTCAGAATGGGACTTGATTTGGAAACAGGGTCTTAGCAGGTGTAAGCAATTAAGCCAAAGTCATATCAGGCCAAGATGGACCTTAAACCCCATGGGGAGTGTCCTTATGAGAAGGCCATGAAAGGACACAGACACACAGGAAGAGGACCATATAGAGATAGAGACAGAGGCAGAGGCTGGACTGCTGCACACACAGGTCAAAGAATATCAGGTTTCAGTAAATCCTGGAAGCCAAGTGGGAAGCATAAGATGGGTTTTCCCTTAATGACTCCTGAAGGAGCCAACTTTGCTGACACTTTGACTCTCACGTTCTGTGTTCCAGAGCTGTAAGACAATCTATTTTTGTTCTTTAAACCACACACACCATTTGTGGCAATCTGCTACAGGAGCCACAGCAAACAAACACAACTGGTAATAAGGAGGCGAAAGTGATGGCTCCTTAAATGCAGATTCCAACCTGCCCACCAGGGCCAAGTGAAGTTCTACATGGATGTGGGGCACAGGAACAAAACTGGGCTTCCTCATCCTGCTTCCTAGTTGCACCAAGCCTTGAAGACGGAAGAAGAGCAAGTTTCTTTACCCCTCTTGTTTCATCTCTTGTCTCCTTTGTGACATTCCTTTCCCTAGGATCCACGGAATACCATCAGCCCTACAAGTAAACGTAGGGTAAGCTGGGAAGCCTGTTGGTTGCACGGGGCTGTTCTATTAGATGGCACCACCATATGCCTGCTGTGACTCACATTTCTGCTCCCAAGCGTGCTTCAGTTTTTCTCTCATATGGTTTTAGCAAGTGTCAGGGCACCATGCTATGGTTCAAATATGGTTTGTCCCTGTAAAAGCCATGCTGGAGTTTAATCCCCATGGTGGGGTATTAACAGGGTGAAAAATCAACCCAACTATGGCATTTAGAGGTGGGAGCTTTGGAGGTGGTTAGAATTGGGTAAGGTCATAGGTGGGGGAGCCTTTATGGTTGAATCCTGTCAGTGTGACAGGAAGGGGGGAGACCAGAAGACACACATATACACATGTTCTCCACCTCTTGCCACGGATGCCCTATACTAGGCTGGTACACTGCCCACAAGAAGGCCACCACCAGATAGATGTGGCCTCTCCTAGCCTTCTCCTCTCCTCTTCCTTTCCTGCTTCGGTCCCCTTCCTTCTCAGGCTCTGAAATGTGGCAGTTTCCATCTTTATGCGCTGATTTTTCTCCTTCCACCATTTTCCCTTGAAGAGAACACCCACTTTTCTGGTTTTACCTACCATGCAGATGCTCATTTCTCTCCAATTTTTTTTGAGAATAAGTCAACTGCATTTTGATGAGCTCCATGCTCATAAGTTTAAAGTACCTGAAGCTGAATTCAAGATTTCTGCAAACTTTGCAGAGCCCCTCAATTCCCTAATGTAGTCAGTGGCCCTGCTGGTTCAGCCACGTAAGCCAAAAGCAACAGCAGCCTTGCCGCTCCCTCCTCTTGTCTCCCTCACCTCTGTTCCCCACGTCTAGCCAGGCCATGAGCCTGCTGCTCTGTGTGATGCCAATTCTAGCCCTAAAACTTGATATGGCACCCAGCCCATGGCTGGCAGTCATGGAATATTTTTTGAACTAATAAATTAATCCTTCCAGATTTGCCTCCTAAGTATCCCTCATGTTGGCAAAGCTACCCCACACCCTCCTCTTTATCTCTGGTCTGGTTTCCGTTTGCCAGGCCTTTAGGGACTTCAGCCAGTCGTCACTGGCTCAGTCTATTACTGAAAGGATTTTGAACCACGTGCTTCCTGTTCATGTTCCTTCACAGCACCCCATGGCACAGAGGATAAAGGAATTCTTCCTAATAAGGAATCCATAGACTGTTTTCAGTGAAACACACACATTGTGGATGTTCTGGACACCCTGGTTAAATGGAAAAACTCAACAACCTGTGTTTTTCTACCACGCAACGTGGCCTTACCCTTAGCCTTTGCTCCTACCTGACTGGATGTGCCAACCTCCCCTGGACACTGCTGTTCTAGCCCCATGGTAGAGGACGGCATCGCATCCATCACGTACAATCACCTCCATCATTTCCATTATAGTGATTTCTTTGTGCACTGCCCTCTCTTCTTATACTTCTTCCTGATTCTTCTGGAAGGATCCTGGTAATGTCTAGAGGTGTTTTTGGTTATTGCACTTGGAGTAGGGGTCCATTATTAGCATTTCATAGGCAGAGGCCAAAGATGCTGTTAAATGCCCTGTGGTGCATAGGACAGCCACACAGCAAAAGAATAACTTGCACAGATGTCAACAGCACCAAGGCCGAGCAAGCCTGTCTATATTTACCCTTGGCCTTGTCTTGCACCTGCCACATAGTAGGTCACCATTGTGTGTTTGCTGAGTGAGTATGCCATACTCCACCCAGTCCTAGAATGAAATTCAATTGCTTCTCCCAGTGGGAGAGGGGAGCTGCCAACCAAACCAGGTGGCAGGGACTAAGGCAGCTGAGAGCATCGTCCTTCGGAGAGATGTGTGCTTTCTCCAGGAACCAAAGCGGATGCGGCCAATTTAGCTAACAAGTTGCCAGGGCTGCGATCACGTTGCCAGACAATGAAATTGCCCTTCCCACCAATACCAACAGCCAGGCTGATGAGACAAACAAGCCTGTTAATTAGGCCTGTAATGGCAGCTGCAAAGGGGCAATTTTTCCAAGGAAATGGGTGGGAGGGACGGGATCGCTCTTGTCCCTTTAGAGATGGGACCTGAGTCTTGGCTTTGTTACTTTTCAGAGGAGAAAGCAAGCTCACATCGCTGTGGCTGCAGTCCTGTACCAAAGCAAAGGCGTGGCCAGAAAAGGCAGTCAGACACATCCTCTTCAGTCACAGCCTCCCCAGGGACAGGGGACAGATAGTGACTTGTCAAGGCCCTTGGTCCTGACAGGCATTTAATCAAGGCACTGAATCAGGACAAGTGTGAACACCAAAGGGTCTTTGCTGGTCTTCTAACTTCTGGGTCCATCTCTGTTCCTCCTGGCTCTCTCCCTGCAAGCTTGCGTGCGCACACCTTCCCCCGATCTGTCCTCTGGCCCCCCAAGGAAGCCTCAGCAGTGTCCTCAGGACTGCTTCATCACACAAGGCCCAGGGAAGTCCTCTCGTTGCTATTCCCTTCATTTGGTCCACGTCAATGGGGATGTGCCTAACACTACATCCCAACCCATTTCCTCAGCATCTCAGGCCTCACAGCCAAGGACACTGGCAGGTTGGGCTAGGGCACACTCAGGGCCTCAGGGCCAACTGGTACAGCTGCTCAGCCATGCTCAAGGGGAGGTTGCCAGGCCTGGAGGGGCAACACTTCCCACACTGGTGAGCTCACCTCTGGCAGTTTGTCCAGCCACTGGGCAGTGGCCAGCAACACAGCTTTATGTTTCCAGCAGGACAGCAAACATCTGGGACCCCTCAGTTCTGGGAAAGGCTTAGGGACCCCCCATGGGGACACACTGGCTTGATTCCAGAGCATCCTGCTACCACTGTCATATCCATAGGGGGATCCTCTCTACCTGTAAAACTCACTTGCCAACAAGCTCTGGGCTGTGGGTTGGGCCACACCCAGTACAGATGTGTCAGGAATGCTAACCTGAAGGAGACTCATTCCCCACTCCTTGTGGGTCCACTGAGGAGCCAAGCCCACGTGGGCTCCAGCCAGCACTTCCCTGCAGGCCCGGAATCTCAGCTATTCCTCCAGCTGCCCTCCAGCTCCATCAAGGAAATGCCTCTCTTTGAGGCTCTGCCCCCAAAGAAGGGTCATTATTGCTAATGCCTTTTCTCCCCCATCTGTTGTGATTGTTTACACTCCACTTGCTAATTAGAGACTAATTAGCTGGTGCTGAAATTCATCACTTTCCAAACACAACTGGGCTGTAGGAAGAGCACAGTGTTGCAGGCAACATCTGCACCTCTGCTTGAAGCCAAGGCACCATCCTGCTCCTCCCCCAGTCATCTCCCTCCTCCTCCCCACTCTCGTCCAAGATGCTCTGGGAAGGCCTGGACTGCCTGCTATTTTACTCAGGGGCCCTCTGCACAGTAGCACACAGCGCCTAGTAAAGACTCGGAATGTTCTGGCTGAATGAGTGAATGAATCAATGAGGACCAGTCCACTAACGCATGTTGCGGGGGAAAGGGAGTACAATTACACAACCAGTGAGCACTAAGACACAGAGCTGCCCATGATTTGGTGGAGGAAGATGCTGGACGAATAATTCTTCAGCTCAGGGTCCTAGGCAAGAATATTTTTGGTAGAAGACAGTGCTAAGAGGTCAGGCCTGACCTCAGGAAAGCTTCTAAGAGACTGAGTGGGGGACTTAGGGACCCAGCAGGCTGTGAGAGGAAAGACAGACAGGACAGAGAAGGACAGAAGATGCTGTCATACAGGAGGGGGCGGAAGGGAGAAAGGAGAGGAGGGAAAGTTTGCAGGCAGACAGGGAAGGCGGCAGAGGTGCCTTGCAGGAGCTAGAGCAGTGGCACTGGTGTGGTGAGCAGGTGTCACTGCATGTGAACTGAAACCATTTCACGACAGCTGGGAGAAGGGCCACCGAGGCCCTGACCTCCCTCTCTCTCATCTTGTGCAGAGCAGCTGCCATTACCCAAAGTTCCCTTCTTCTAATTAGGCTGTGGCTGCAGGGCCAGCTCCCTGGGCCCTGCTGTGTCTTCTGGGCCTCCCCTTGGGGATGCTGAGGTCAGCCATGTGCTGGCCAGATCAAAAGAAGTGGGGAGGAGGGAAGCACTTGCGGTCCCTTGAGGTGGCCTGGTCCACAGTTTCAGAAAGACCTGGGCAGAAATCTTGCCTCTGCTTCTCTCTTACTGACATCCCAGAAGATTCCACTGGTCCCTGCATCCTGAGCAGGGCAGCAAAGGTGACCCAAGTTTCTTGAGCTCTCCTTTGCTCATGGGTCTCATGCGTGCCTCTTCTCTCAAGAGGAGGGTTGTAGGAGTTGATGCCACTACCCTTAAACACCTTCTACCGCATCCTTGCTGCGTGGTGTAGGACCCGCAGCACTGCCCGTCAGGGTTTGTGCATTCCTCTGGAAAATGAAGGTGTCACATGTACCTCATGGGGCTGCTGAGGGGATGAAGGAGATGACAGTGTCACGTTCTAGCTCCTCACCTGCTATTCAGTGTGCACTTGTTGAGTGGCTGGTGGGCAGGGCACGCCGCAGACTGGCTGCCTGCTGGAGAAGACACGCTGTGCCCTTCCTTTGCATGCCACAGGGCTGGAGAGCGCTTATCACCTGCTGCCCAGGAGCAGCGGGGACTGGCTGTGTCTGCCAACTGCCCTGACTCCTACTATGGCCAATAGGACGCTAGGGAACAAGGTCTGGGAATGGAGGTGCACAGAACACTGACAACTGCATGTCATCGAAGCCAGGGCACGGAACAGAATCCCTACCTGCGGATGGCTGGCAAGGGGCTGATCTACCCCTGGGATCAGGCTAATTGAGACCCAGCTTCGGCCAGAAGTGGCCATTGTCCATGGACCTGGCTCTGGGTGAAGAGGATTTCGAGGGCAGCTGGGCCTCCAGGCCCTCTGCCAGGGAAACGTCACTCACCAAGCATCCCTGCTCCTGATTCTCTGCCTTCCCTCCACATTGGTTTGACACCTCGCTGGCACACGAAGTTCATGGTCAGAGCACTCTGGGCTCTGCTGCTTGCCCTCCTGCCTGAGCATGAGTCAGCAGCCTGAGGCCCGAGCCCAAGGCCCGGTTACAATACAGTTAAGCAGCACCCCCCTCCCAAGTCTGATTTAGCAGGTGGGGCCTGAGAACGCGCATTTCCGGCAAGTTTCCAGGTGGCAATGTTCAGTGGCCTAGAAAGACAGCCAATCAGCCAGTGCACACAGGGGATGTAGATGGTGGATCCTTCCTCTGGGCTGTGGATGACTCGGGTCAGATTAGGGAGGTGGAGGTGCTTTTTATTTTAATTTCCATGAAAAGCCTCACATCTAGTTAAGAGACAGCTTTGAGCCTTGGTTTCCATTCCTCACCTCTCCTATCCCCCGGGGTCCCACTTCTCACTGTCACAGTACTAGGTGTGCCTGTGCCTGAGAGATGAAGGGAGGGCAGGTCAGGTAGAACACAAAGGAGGGACTTCTGAGGGAGGCAGCTGGTATGACCCCAGCGGAGGCAGGAACCCTGGCCAGACTGTCACTTCTCTGCCTCTCCAAGGCACACACAGGGCCCTGGTATGGGCCAGTGAAGGGGAGACTCAGCCTCATGAAACAGGTTTCTAGCTGGGCCTGCCGGGCATGCTAAGGGCAGGTGATGAGGTGCCCCTGGAGGGCTCTTTTAAACTGGGAGGCTGCAGAGTGCGTAAGGATGACCCGCCTCCTTCCTGCCTCCATGGGCCACTGGCTCATGTTCTAATCTCCAGGCCTTCTGAGAAACTAATCCCCCTAATGGGATCAGCGGCTCCGAGCTGAACTTTATTTACATAACAGGGATGAGGAAACCTTCTTCCAAACAGCTGTCGGGGCAAGAATGAAATCTGGGGTGCAGGAGCACTGCCCCCCAGCCCCTGAGGCTTTGGGGCCAGTGAGGAAGGGTCTGAGCTCACCTGGGTCCTATCAGGAGCTCGCGGTAATGATGCATGTGTGTGCATGCATGTGTGCCTGGTGCTCACTTAATACTCGGCAGCAGATATTAATCCCTTTTTATGCAAAAAGACGATGGATCACAAGCCCAGCGAATCCAAACTTGGAACCCGGCCAGGCTCCTGCCCTACTCCCCTCACCCCTGCCAAATGGACACTGTCTGTTAACGAGGGAGATAAACGGAGAGGCCATCAAAGCAGATTTTCAATCTGTCGATTTTGCTTTGGGGCCTTTCAGAACGCGATTTCTCACTTCCCCCTCTGCCCCAGCCCTGCCCGCCTGCCCGCCTTCCATTCCCACTTTGTTCCCATCCCCGTGCTTTTATCTCCCAGAGTGGGACCTATTGGCCTGACGCAGAGGGCGCCTTTCATCAGGCTCCAGATCTGCTAATGGAGAGGAAGGCTGGGTGGACAGGGACGAGGGATTGGCCCTGCGTCCTGACAGGGGCTGGGAGAGGCAGCTTGGGGGGTGGGGGCATGCTGCCGCAGACCGAGGCCTGCAAAAGCGAGGATGTGTCCAGCTCGGGGACAGAAGAACACGGAGAAATCAAACCATAGTAGGGAACAGGTCCCCAAAGCAAGGAAATGTTCTTCTCCAAGTACCAGTCCTGTGAGGCAGCTCCCTGGCGCACTAACTCATCCCCACTCTGCTCTTCTCTGTTATCGGGCCCGAAGCACCCTGAATCCTTCCTACAAGTGAAAAAGGAAAGTGGGGCTGGAGGAAAAACTGCTTCTCTGTTCACAAACTCAGTGGTCAAAGGGAGAGGAGCTGGCCCTACCTGGCACATGATACCCCACCGACTCTTGAGGAGCACTGGATTTCCCCCACCCTCTTCTGTAGAGGGCTGATACTGGGCAGACAGAGACTTGTCACTTCTGGGGATGGTGTTTTTCAAGACACTGGGCCTGGCAAGAAGGGCTCAATGCACATTTGCAGTTAGAGCTGGACTCTGAAACTAACCACATGGATGAGTCTCTAGTGGGTACCACGACTATGCCCATTTTATAGACACATCAAGAAAGATGGTGCAATCTCCCAAGGTCGCAGAGCTAAGTCTCAGTCCACTGAGCTGAGTCCCTTCTGTGGCTGTTCCACCAGACTCCCTCCTGGCTCCTTTGCTTTGTACACCCCTTTAAAATGGATCACTTAGGGTTCTTTACTAGAACCTTATCATGCAATGCTAGGCCTTGGAGCCCTAGCCCAGGATTCTGCTTTTACAATTCTCCAGGATAGCTATGTGCTGGGTGACATCTGCAAAGACGAAAGAGCAACCCACTTTCTGCCCTCCAAGGAGACAAGATTAGCAGAGTTCTGCCTATGCCCTGCCCACACTGGAGTCCACTGAGGGGAAACTGGTGGGGAACTGTGATCCAAACCACCCAGCTCTGCCATTTTGGGGATGGGAGAGAGGAACAGGCAGGAAATAACATCTATCCACACCCCCTGTCTGCCGCCATCTCTTCTCAATCCCAAGGGTCTGGGAGGACCTCACCTGTGGATCCCCAGGTTCTAGACGAAGGTCCAGTTAGAAAGAGCGTAGGGCCAGGTTCCAGGTTCCAGGTGTGCTGGCCACCCTAATATTGCTCCAACCTGTAGGGCCCTGCTGTGCCCTGCCCACTCCTCCGCACTCCTGTGGACTGATCTCCTCTGCACTCCCTGGAATATACTGACTGCTCCCCACTCCAAGAGGAAGAAGGCCAGAGAGAGGGCAAGCAGTGCGGCTGCCACTGCCTAAAGCAGCACCCTGCTTGTCTGCCTTGGCTCCTTAGGAGCTCCCAAGAGGAAAGGAATCAGTTTACACCTAGCTCTGCCCCCTGAATTTCCCAAGGAACTAAGGAGAAGCCTTGGGGATACTTCTTTGTCACTTGAAATTTGTTTAGCTGTCACTCGCTGGACAGGCTGAGCTGGCCCCTTCAAGAAGAAAACCAACCATAAGAGGAGAGGGAGAGAAATCACTGGTTTGTCATTAAAGGAAGGTGAGGAGGTAGAGGGAGGCGGGGCAGGCAGTATGAGCAGTGGGAGGCAGGAGATTAAGCTTCCAGCTGCAGTCAACCAGATCAGCTGAGCCTGCACGGTTGGGGAGCCTGCTGGGGGAACTGATGGGGTGAGGACAGGCCAGGGAGGGGGGGAGATGATGGGGGCAGCTGGGAACTGGTAGCCGGAGGGGCCTGGAAGCATGGCAGGTCCCAAATCCAGGGGCTCTGGTGACAGTAGGTGACACAGCACCAGAGGTAGGAAATGTGTGGT
Source organism: Dolichotis patagonum (assembly GCA_004027295.1). Lineage (NCBI taxonomy): Eukaryota > Metazoa > Chordata > Mammalia > Rodentia > Caviidae > Dolichotis > Dolichotis patagonum. Next base: position 17,377 of record PVJX010000264.1, on the reverse strand, counting down.
TTGGCTCTTGAGTGGGCACCTGTTATGGGTTGAACTGAGTCCCACTGAAAGACAGGTGGCAGCCTTCCCTGGTACCTGGGAAGGTGACCTTATTTGCAGATGTAACTGAGTTGAGATAATGAAAGGATGGGATGGGGGTGGGAGGGGGTTACAGTGTGAGCCACGGGACATCCAGCACTGATGCACAGAGAGGCGGGGAGGGTCCTACCAGGAGTCCTTAGAGGGGGCAAGGCCTTGTGTTCAGACGCCTGGCCTTCAGAACTGGGGAACAATATATCTGTGGTGTTTTAAGTCACCTGGCTGCTGGTACTTTGCTATTGCAGCCTAGGAAACGAATACACAGCCCAAGAGTGACTTCTATCCCTGACTTGACTTCTCATAATCAACTGTGCCCTGAGCCACCCCCAGGCCTCCACTGAGGAGCATGTGCCACCACACAGCCCAAGCTTGGCCCTGAACCTGGGAGGCACCCTCGATCCCCTGTCTGCCTGAGCCCCCCATCCAGCCAGGTGGCAAGTCTTGTGGCCCCTTCCACACAGCGTATCCCAAAGCCACCTGCTTCTCCTTTCACCTCTGACCCGGGAAATACCACCTGTTCCCCTGCCCCAAGGTATACGCCCAGTGTCCCATACCGATTGGGGGAACATCTTTAAAAAGCAAACAAGCCCAGCTCCCTTCCCTCCTCAAAACACTCTCAGGCATCATAGGATCCAGCAGTCCAGCACCTGGGTGTGGATACAAAAGAATGGACGGCGGGGTCTCAGAGAGGTATTTGCATACCTGTGTTCACGGTAGCATCATTCGCAATAGCCAAGAGGTGAAAGCAACCCACGTATCCAATGATGGGTGAATGGTTGACAAAATGTAGCACAGACACACAATGGACATTATTCAGCCTTTGAAAGGAAGGGAATTCTGTCATAAGCTGTCATGCATGAACCTTGAGCATGTTGTGCTAGGTGAAATAATCCGGTCACAAAACAGCAAATATTACGTCAATCCATTTATATGAGGTCCCTAGAGTAGCCAAACCTGTAGAGACAGAAAGAGGAGGTGTTGGCAGGGGCTGGGAGGAGAGGGATGGAAAGTGAGCTTCTAACAGGGACAGAGTTTCAGTTTGGGCTGCAAGTGCTCTGGAGAGGAGATGGATGGGGATAATGATTGCACAAACTGTGAATGTATTTCATATCACAGAATTGTGTACGAATGCTTAAAATAGTAAATATTATACAATGTATATTTTACCATAAGAGAAAAAAAACCCCAAACATCCTCCTATGCTCCCTACCAGCCTTCAAAGAAAACAGGCTTCCTTCCAGGATCAGAAGTGTTGGCCTCTGGGACTCCTGGGCCTCTCTGCCCGCCTGACCTCAGCTGTGCATGGGGTTTTCCCTCCAGCGCTCAGGCCCTGGGCTCAGGTTCAGTGCCACCTCCCTGAAGCAGCCTTCCCACTGTGTCCAGCGCATTCTTGCACGTAGCTCTGGTCTGTTCTCTCCCTAACAGCTATCACCACTGAACTTGTCTTGCTCGTGGTTTTCTTTCAGCAGTTTGGTTTATCACCACCTCTGGGAAGGTTGCAGTCCATCTCCAAGTTCACGGCCACTTCCTAAGACCTGGAGTGGAGTGTGGCACAGAGAGGGCGCCCAGGAATGAAGGAGGGAGCTGGTGAGTGGGTGAGTCAGTGGGCCGTCCCGTGGGAGGAAGGAAGGACGGGTGGCCCAGGACTCTCCCAGGTTGCCCAGGGACAGCAAGGAGGAGAGCCCAGGGGAGGCTCCAAGTTGTTTCTCTTCCTTTGGGGCCGAACTGCACACAGCTGTCAGAAAACTGAGGCTGAGGTAGCAGACACGGCTCTGTGCCTGCAGGTGAGCTCCCACACAGAGGGAGGCTCGGGGCCTCCACTTAATGTGCGTCTGCAGCAGGCCGGGCCCCTGCTGGGTGCTCTCCACGGTCTCCCACTCCATTTCCACACAAAACTGAGACTTGGAGAGGCAAAGCTCTCTGCTCAGCAAGGCCTCTCTGTCAGGATCCCTGCTTCTAACCACTAGGCAACCTTGCCTCCTCCCTGCTGGTGGCCTCAATACACACTTGGGCAATCAAATAACAAGGACAGACTGCTTGCACGCACTCAAGGTTTGGGGCAACTGTACCTTGCCTGTGCCAAAAGCAAGGTTAGATGCAAGACAGAGACAGGAAATGAAAGGGGCAGCCTCTCAGGGAGTCTGCAGAGAAGGGGAGATTTGGTAACAGTAGGGGTTTCTTTCAACCAACTTTTTATCAAAGATACGTTTCAATTTAAGAAAAGTAGTGAAGATTACCCTAAGAGTTCTCCTAGAGCTGCATATCCAATTTTCCCTGTTGTTAACATTTTACATCACCATGGTCATTAGTTTTGTCACATCTCTGAACAGAACGTGGGACTGGGGATGATGCTGGCTGTCACATCCACTTAACAAATGAGGACAACGAGGCTGGCTGGAAGGGGAAGCCTAAGGACGCCAGCGAATCGGTAGTAGAAACCCCGACTTGGGCCCCAGGAGTGTCCTCCCCTGCTTTTCCCCTCTGTTCACCTGGTCTGCCTCTGAAACCAGGACCCGGGAGTCAGGGACTCAAGCTGACGACAGTGCAGTGTCTTCATTGGCGCAGGAGCTATGTCTGAACCTCCAGAGACCTGTCCCTGCTCCGATGATGGTGCTAAGCTAAGGCTTGTGGTGCTCACCCTGTCACCCTGGTCCCTCTGTGGGTTTCCCTGTCTCTCTAGGTCTCCTCCTGCATATTTGTTCTCTGTCCAGCAAGCTGCCAATGGGCAGCCACCAGGTGCCCTGTGAGAGGCCTCTGCCAGCCCTGCATCACTGTGGGGCAACCCCTCCCCTTCTGGCAGGGGCTGAGGCTGAGGCTCCAGGGAGGGAGCGGAGTCTCCAGCGTTTGGGTTGCAGCGTTGACATAAGGCTGCCTGCCAAGAGCTGTGTGTCCTTCTGCAAGATGGAACAGTGCCAGGCTTTGGCCGTCTCCACAGAAGAGTGGACGCAGAGGGTGTGTGGATAACCCCGAGGCTGCACATGATCTGAGAGGGACCAAGCCCAGCTCTGACAGTGTCGTGGACGAGACGCCTCACTAGGTGCCTCATCCCGTCGTTTCTTGGCATCCCTCCACCATCTCAGCAGGGCAGTGCTGCTCGGTCCCCATTGCCCAGATGAGAACACCAAGATAAGAGCAGGAGTGAGGCTACCTGTTCACCACCCGCCCAACTTCTCTGCTGACTTCAATGCCAGAGCTCGCTCCGTTCTCCCCATCTCTCCCCACCAGCTCTGCCTGCCTCTCGGCCTATTTACCTTCCTGATTTAGCCTGCTTTTGTTTGGTTTGATATGAAAATGAATTTGTCTAGAACTCACAGCAACAGAAGGAAGGGAGTGCAGGGTGGAGCTGCGAGGAGGGACACGGAATGAAAAGCAGCCCATCGCTAATGGAATCCACCCACAGATAACTCAGCGCATGCATTACCTGCCAGCCTGAGTTCCTAGCCAACCTGACTCAGGGTGGGAATCACGCAGGGCTCGGAGCCCGCGGTTTGGGAAGCGGGTCTTGGTCTGTTCTTGCCTGTGGGCCCTCAGGACAGCCCCGAATCTCTTGGAGCCTCAGCCTCTGCTGATACAAGGTGACAACTGCACTTCCATGAGGGGGCTGTTGGAAGCACAAGGATTACATAAAGCAGCATCTCTGAAGCACCGGCTTGCAAACCGCCAAGCGTCACACAGGAGGGTGAAGTTGTATCTTTGGATTCTTAGCTCCCAGGCAGTGCCACAGAGCTGTCCCAGCGTGTCTCACTGCAGTAGGAGGCGAGCCGGCCCAAGACCCTCTAGGTGCGCTATGGCCTCTGTCTACTACGGCCCACACCTGGGCTGTCTGAGACAACTTCTAGGGTCCGAGCATGGTAGGGAGAACAAGACTGTGGCTTCCTGGATTCTGAAAGCACCAGGCCAAGGTCACTAGATGCTTGGCTTCCATCCCCGGGCCTGCAATGAGCCTGGGGCTTATACCATTTGCTGGCCCTCTTTAAGAACATTAAATAGCAAATATAAAATTAGGTGAAGTTTCACGGGAAATGCCCTGACCCTACGAGTAGGTGTCCAGGGTCCCACAAAGGCTCAGAGTCATGAGACATAAGGAAACACTCCCTCTCTCCATGTTCCCTGAGTGTGCAGCTCTTGGGCCAGGGAATGGCCTACATGTCAACTGAGGGTCCGGTCACCAGTTTAAGGTGGCCTCCCCTGCCCACAGTGTAGACAGTGTCCTCCAGGGCCATTTCCAGCCTCTTCCTCCAGGGCTTCTATGACTCTCTGCATAGGGACAGGCAACCTACAGCCTTGGGTTTACTCTCTGTGCTTCTGTGCAGGGCTCAGGGCCGAGAAGCAGGAGAAGGACAGGGCAGAGTGGATGGGGTGCCCTTTCCGGGGTCAAGGAGAGACTGACATGCCTGGCATGAGCCACCTCCCACCTTCCCCCCATGAGCAGCGTGGGAGAGAGTATCCTTCCTGTGTCCCCAACGGAGGAGGTTCTCTATCCTCTGCAGACAAATTTGTTCTCCACTCCACCCTGATCCTTGACCCCTGGGACAGAACCTACAACACTTAGCTCGGTCCCCTTTCCCATGGCATGGAGAGTCATTCTTTAGCATGGATGTCCAACTGAATGGCTTGCGTGGGACGCACAAGTGAAGAATTAAAATAAATGAAATACTAAATTAACCAAACTTACATATCTGCTTAACAACAACAAGCCCGTCTTCACGTGCACAGATATGTATGGGCAGGTTGAAACACTGTTGTCTGTAACTACCGCATTTTATGTGAGAAGTCTCATGAGCATTTGTAACACAGGATACATGAAGACACCGTGGGTGGCAAGGAGGCAGGGCTGGCACTTCTGGTGCCTTTTCTACACAACATTTTGTTGTCACCTATGTGATCCACTCTGGGGCACCCTGCAACCAATTCACGAGAAACAGGGCTAAAAACTACATAATAATGTTGAAGTTTCAGTGAGGGGGCTGCATTCCTAGCTGTCCAGGGCCATTCGTGAACTGGACGTGCCTGCTTGGGCCCCTCCAGTCACTGCTGGAGTTATTACAGAGGGTGATCGGGCTCAGGGCTGTGCTCCTGGGCACAGAGGTGCCCAGGGCTGAGTCCGGGGAGGGTCACTGATCTGAGTTAGGGTGCCAGCACTGCCGTCTGCATGGGGCAGGGGTGGAGATGAGGTCAGGCCAGCTCCTTCCTTCTGCAGTCCAGTCTGACCAGCTTCTGGCTGGGAGGGTCACAGGGCCAGACCTATCATGCAGGAACTCGGGGTGGAGGGGTATGGTAGCCACTCAGCAGTGAGACTGCCCATGGGACACAGGTGCCCACCAGAGGCAGGAGGTAGGCTTGTGCTTTGGGGGCCTTTAGGGGATGCCAGGGACATTCAGGAGGAAGTCACCTTTCAGCATGGTCTTAAAGGTGAGTTGAAAGGAACTAGGAGAGAAGTGGGTATGGCAATGTGGGGGACAGAGATGGTCTCACAGGGCCAATGGCCAGGGTATCTGGCCATGAGGAGCTGCTAGATATTCCCCATATTGATGGTTGCTGTATTCGATAAGAGGCTTTCTGCCTCTGCCTGGATGAGGCACGAGCCATTAGGAAGCTCCCATGGCCCCCTCACCCTCAGGAGAGATGACTTCTTGCAGAAGCCTTCCCTGGCTCTTGACTGTGGGTCAGCCCTCCGGGTGTTCTCACAATCTCCCCTATGCGTCATCCCCACAGGCCCTGCGCCTGTGTCCCCCATCAGCTCTGTGCTCTGTGAGAGCAGGAATTTGCCCGGCTCTTTGATCTCTATGTCACCATGAGAGTCCATGGTGGGATGTGGCGTATCACAGGCACATCATTGGACAAGTGCATGGACGGATGAAAGGAAAAGAAGAAGGGAGGAAGGCAGGATGACAGATGGCCGAGATGCCCAACATTCCTAAAATCACATCAGTCATTCTTAGGATCATCTCACCTATCATTTAATCCAGCCTACTCATTCCATTGACAGGAAGACAGAGTCTCATGGAGAGGAAATAGCTTCCATGGGCCTTCTGAGAGCAGCAGGGGCACAGCCAAGGTCACAGAGGTCTCCAGCCTCCATACCGGGCCTGTCAATCACCCAGGCTGCTGGAGGCTGCTCCTTCACTGCTGGGAGCAATTCACAGATCTGACACCACGGAGCCCTCTCTGTCTTCCTCCCTGTCCTCTGCAGACAAAGGCCTCCTGAGCCCACACCCTCTGTCTCATCAAGGTATTACCTTTTGGGCATTTGCCTGAATGTTATGGTCTCTGTACCTTGTTGGGGTTCCCCTGATCAAGGCACCCCTGCAGGTGAGATGCAGAGAGCTCCCCCTACTGGCCTCACTCAATCTTTCTCTTCTTTCCAGTTGCCCTGCCTGCTGCCCCCCACTCCCGGCATGGTATGTAAGAGGGGTCCAAGTAGTAGGAGGGGGACCTTGTGGAGAGCTGATTGTGTCGTCATCCCTTAATCAATTAATGCACGCACAGGAGAACTACTTGAGAAACAAAAGTGGTAGGAACTAGGAATAAGGGCTGGGGGAGAGGCGTTTGAATGGGGCCAGGGAGGGAAGAACAGAGTTGAATTTGCCCTACTTCTAGCAGGCAAAGAGACCGGGACAGAACTGAGCCCCAGAAGTACTGCCTCAGGCCCAAAGGCTGATTAGGGGCGTCCCACTGGGAAGAGTCTAGAGGATGGTGCTGCCGTTTCCAGCTGCTCCCCCAACCTGATTAGTGCCAATTAATGGAAGTTCCCACTGGGCTGTGCTTGCAGCCACCAGCTGCTCTCAGGGGGGTGTCCTGATGTTGCCCAAGGCTACCCTGGTGACACAGAGCCTGTCGGTGGAGAGGGTTCTGGTCTCGGTCTGCTGAACTCACAGTGCGCCTTGGGACAGACTTCCTCTCCCTGAGTGGGGGCCTCCACAGCCTGTGCTGCCCCCCCCCCCGCCTTCTTACAGGGCTGGGGCTTTCTGATGAGCAGCTCTGGGACAGTTAAGAGGGGATGTCCTCCTGGCGAGCGGGAAAGGGCAGAGGGAACAGCCCTGGGTGAGGAGGGGTGTCTAAGGGTGCTGAGATGTGTTCCTTCTTTGCCTCTCCGGATTGAATGGAGACGACAGCTGGGAGGTGGTGGCTGCACCCCTAAGGCTGACCCCATGGGAGACTAGGAAGAAGGCGGGGAAAGGGCCTTAGAGGCACAGGGAATGAGACAGAGGTTGGTAGAAAGGCTGAATGGGCAGCTGCTACCCCCTCCCTCTGCGCCCCATCCCAAGCTGTAGAAGAGTCAGATTTGTCCCCTCGCAGGCAAGGAGGAAAGAATCACTTAATTCATTAGGCTGACATGTCTGCGAACACCGCTCTCGGGACTCAACGGGCCTGGCGGGCAGTGGCGGTTTAATGGGCACTTTTACTCTGATGTGACACCTGGGCCAGCTGCCTCCTCGAGGCATGGGACACACTTAGAGAGGTAGGAGCCACAGGTCAGGCAGCTCCCGGAGGCAGCGGGCAGAGACAGTAAGAGAAAGGTGGAATATTCTCGAGCAGGGCAGGGGCCATTCTCCTGTACGTCCCGCCCGTCCTGCTGTGTTGGTGGGCGACCTTCCTTCCTGGTTGTAGTCTCAGGGCCCTTGTGGGTTCAGCCAGGCAACCCATGAGTCCCTTTCAATTCTGACACTGTAGAATCTGTCACGTGGTAGCAAATTTACATTTCAGAATCTATGGATTTTTTTCAAATGCTCAAACCCTGGAGGTGTTAGAAGCCCAAGAAGAGTGCAGCTGGGGTTGGGGCGGAGGGGCACAATCCTAGAGTCCCCAGGACCCAAGCTGCACTCTTAGCTGAGTTTCTTCTTGTGGACACAGCTGCTGAGTGATGCTGCAGTGGCTACACAGTGTCCACTCCCTTGGGGACTACACAGATCACAGATTTTAGATCTTGAGCCACTTCCCAGAGGAAGACTAACCTTTCTGCACAGCTCTGAGCAGACTGGGTATAGTCAGGGAGATCCCACACCATGCAAGGGGGGCATGGCAGCCCCTCTTCCTGTCCCCTTCTTAGACAGCCTGCCACCCCAGACAAGGCAAATTAAGATCCCCCAGTCTCATCTTTTGTCAGAAGGGGGAGGGAATGTCAGGACTCTACATGGTGGTTTTCCACTTCCCATCTCATTAACCAGACCTGCTCAAGTACCATCGCTCCAGTGTTCATACCTAGGAAACTGAAGCTGAGAGAGGTTAAGACACATACCAAATGGCACAGAGCTAGGAAGGGGCCGCAGTGGCCTTGTCTCCTGCTGCCCTGAACTTGGAGAAGCCTAGTGATGCACCTGCTGGGAGGAGGCGCCTGGCCTGTGGTGTGACCTGTGCCTCTAGAAGCCCCATTCCCTGCCCCCTGGGATCCTTCTGCCAGTGTGCCATCAAATCCACTTCCTGCTCCTCTCCAAGGACCTTCCTGCAGCATCATGGTATAAAGTGACAATAATCCTGATCCCATTAGGGGGACACTGAAACTGATGCAAAGCTCAAGGGCACAGAAGCCAGGGGTACTGGGCATCCTCGTCACCAGCCTCTCCTTACCCCTCCTCACCCCATGCTTGCTGCAGTCCAAAGGGGTCAGAGGGCACTGTGACCCACCCCGGGAGGCCCTGGCTAGCAGCCGGCTCCCTGGGGAGGACATGACCTTGGGCCCTGCCCAGAGTTTGGACACTGGTGGGGGAGCTGGGGTGGCAGAACATCAAGCTTTTCTCCTTCTCACCAACCAAGAGCTAGTCTCTGTGTGACTGCGGCCACTGACTTGTGCGCTCAGGCCTGCCTCTGTCCCCTGGCGGCAGCTTCCCTGGGGTCCAGCCCAGCCTCCTTCTGGTCCCAACTGCTGGCGGCGAAGACACCCCTAGATGTGTCATTCTCGGCAGCAACTGCTGCCGTCAGCTTTCTCCCTGTCAGCACCACTTTCAGTTTCAATGACGACCTGGCTGCCTCCTAAGAAGACACTTCAAGGACTCCTGTCACCATGACGCCACAGGTCTTCTCACTGTTCACAGAGGTACCGGGTGCCAGCAGCCTCCACCCTGGCCCTGCTTCTGGCTGATAAAGGAATGCTTTTCCTGCCAAAGGAAAAACCAGCAAGCAGCAATCTTCCCTCTGAAGGAAGCTCTCAGGCTGACAGGCCAAGAGGAGCAAGGGGCAGGGAGGGGAGCCAGGACGGGAGCACGAAGGAGGCATGCAGCGTTTCCTCCACGCAGCCTTCCTTGATTTCTACAGAGAGGCAACCTGGAACTACATCAGGCTGGACAAAGCCCCCCACAACCTTATTGCTCAGGACTCTGGGTATCGTTTGCCCTTCAGTTTGTGTTTAACTTCTCATTAGGTAATTTTCTTTTTATTTAAAAGAGAATAAAACAAAAGAGGGCAGTACAGAGCAGATCAGAACAGGACAACATAGGCAACACAGTACTTTACGTTAAGTCAACTAGACATCAACAGTATCTAACACCATATCTCTTACTCTGCTATAGTTGAGCATAGTTTCAAATACAATAATATCAAACATAACAATAGTATAAAGCCATGCATATAGTGAAAGAATTCCAGGGCTTTCTGAACCGAATAGCAGAAAATGATCAATGGGTACTATAATATCTCATTTTTGATAAAAAAGAAAAAAATTTGTTTGAACTATCACGCATATTCAGATTCCAATAAGACACAATGTGGTAGATAGAACCAACGGTAATAGAACAAAAAAAGCATGGCAGGACTTCTAAGAAGGATAATATTAAATCAGCAATAGCTGTCATAATGTTTTCTTCAAAACAGCTGTTCATATCATACGTATGATATAGTCAAACAAAACAGGATAACACCATTCCAACTGATCTCATTAGGTAATTTGACGCCTCAGTCATCTACCCAAAACCCGTTCCCTGAGTACCCAGCGTGTCATGGGCAATGGAAACCAAGACTCAGTACCTACCTCCCAGGTTCTGAAAGAGAGAGGGAGAGAGGGTGAACCAACACGGACAGGCACTGTAAAGTGCCTCGGGACAGAGAGGTAGGGAGAACCCTGCCTGGAGGGGCTGGAGAAGGCTTCAGGGAAGGGCTGTCTGAAGCAAGCCCTGAAAGACTGAAGAGGTCCCCAAACTGAGGTGGGAGAACATGCTCTAGGGAGAGGGGACATACAACTTGAAGGCAGAAGGGAAACCCTGAGCCAGGGTGTGTGGTGGTGGTGGGGGAGTGGTGAGCAGAGATTCAGAGACAGTGGGGAGAGGCAAGGTCTAAGAGGTAATAAGGTGACAGGGAGGCACCAGTGTGACAGATCAGATTTCTGTATTGAAGATCACTCAGGCTGTACTGTGGAGTCTGCAGGGGGAAGCCAAGTAGGGAGTGGTCATGATCAGGTGACCAAGGTCCAGAAGGAGACTGGGTGACGCCAGTGGGATAGGAAGGGGCAGATGAATTCAAGCGCTTCCTGTTCCCCCTCCTGCTGCTCTGCACTGTACCCCTGCGTGACCAGGGCCAGTGCTGCCAGGGCTCCCAGGGCAGCTGGTAGCTGCCTGTACCACCCAGACCTGAGCCCTGGGTCTTACTTCCTCCTTGGCTCCTGGTCTGTTGCCCCTGGTCATTTCTAGCTCTGCATGTCTGGGCAGTCTGTGTGGTAGAAATCTGAACTCGATGCAGCAGGGAGCAAGAGGCAGGGAAGTGGCAGGCTTATGCGCAGGGAGCCACCCGCCCCCCGCCCCCCCGGCCTCCCAGCCACTCTGCTCTAGGGTTAGCGGTTCTGAAATACATCCTGCTGGATGCTGCATCCCCAGGAAAGGACCCTTAACCTGCTAACCCTTCGCCCTGCTGGGAAAATGGCAATTACTGCAAAATGCGATGCTGTCTCAGTGTGGATGGATCAGCATTTAATAGTAATTAGAATGGGCTGGACGTGAGCAGCCACTTGTTTGGAGAGGTGGAAGGCACAGGGCAGAGATCAGCTGCATATGGCAACTTCCTTGGTGATGGCACGGGCTGGGAGGATGCTGGAGGCAACCGAGCTTACATCAGCCAGCCCCGGCAGCCACTGGCAAGTATCTCTGTCCCTGGAACGCTACCAGGGTAGGTGTCTGGCCAGAGTTCTGTAAGGAAAACAGAAAGTACTTGGTGTCTTAACATAGGAGGAATTTGTTACAGGGAACTAGTTACAGGTGATGAGAAGGCTGGAAAACCAGAGATCAGCAAGTCGGGAAGCCTCCACCATCCTAGGCTGGAGGGGTCCAGGGAGAAAGTGAGGTTCTCAGAGCCTAGGCAAAGTCACCTGGGAAAATGGCTCATGATGCTCAGATCTGGCATCATGAACCAAACATAGCCACTTTCAAGAGGCCAGTGGAGGCAGAAAGAGAGGCAGAGAGAGAGGAAAGACAGAGGAAAACACCCTGCCTTCCTTCTTCTACCTCCCATCTCCCGTTTGCCAAACGTACACCGAAGCCATCTGGCCTGAGGAGCCAGGAAGACAGTGCCCTGTGATTCAGGCCAGAACAGAGCAAGGACAAGGAAAGGATGAGAGGCAACAGCACAGCAGGGCACAGCAGGACAAGGTGGCCACAGGCCGTGAGTTGGGCGATCCATCCTGCTTTCCTCCTGCCCACTGCCCAGGGCATATCAGTGCTGCTGGACAATGGTGCCTGGCTCCTCACCAGCTCCTGGTGCCTTGGAGATAAATGCTCAGAATTCCCAAGCCAGCCGGACTCATCAAGCTCCCAGTGGCAGGCTGTGCGGCCAGAGACCTCGCCCACCAGGAGCTTAATCTCCCAGACAAAGCCCAGAGGGCCAGAGACATATAACACATCAAGGGCAGCCACTGACTGTCTAAGGCAGTCTGAGAGGCTTGCAGCTCCTGCCGGAAATGGAGAGGGAGCAGCAGAATCTTTGCTTTTCTCTATCTCTGATGCATGTAGCAGGTAGGGGCTGGAAAGCTGGAAGGAAACCTAGAACTCTTCTGGGCCATTTCCGGCCTTATTATACTCTACCAAACCCATCCCGGACCAAGCAGGCTGTAATACAGCCCTTCCTTTTCCCCTCCCTTCCTTCCTCGACATGAATTATAAGTCTCCAGTGCACGCCGCGTTATCCAGAAAGCTAGGGATGCCATGGTGAACCAGCCAGGCTGAGTCCCTGCCCTCACCCTGCTTATGCATTGAGTGCGACAGCCTCCCTCAATTGTCCCCCGCTCCCAAGGGCATGAACAGCCTCAGAAGGTCTGCGCTGCCCATCTTGCCCTGCAGATCCCACGACAGAGCTACGGACCCTGGTCTCCAGGCTCCCTTTCTCCCCACATCCCTCCTCAAAGCAGAAAAGTCAGGGAGGAGCTTGGAGGGGCGGGTGCTACATTTGGAGGGCTGTGATTGGTTTCTACCAGATTGACAGATGGGTGCAGGAACCAATTAAAACTGTTGGGCAGACAGAGTGACAGGCAACCTGGAGTCAGAAGCAGATGCTGCAGCAGCCACCACCCCCAAGCCACCCTCCCCCGGCCAGCTTCTCCCCACTTCTAGGGCACAGCTCTAAATCTCTTTGACATAAAATATCGTTGGAGAGCCGCAGCACAGAGAGATTAAAAAACAATAAAGAGAAAGCGAAACTCTCGACTATAATTACCAGCCTCTAGCCGGCAGCAGCAAAAACGCACTAAAATTTTAATAGGAACCACTGCATTTAATTTAACGACACATTTTTTCAATTACCAGAATAATTGTTTTATTCATAAAATGAGTTTCAATAAAGAGGGTAATTTTCCTTTGTTTTTATTATTCATTTGTGCAACATATTTGAGATAGAATTCCCTCATGTTAAGGCAGCTTAGTGAGGACCCATGACATCTGTGTCATGAGTCGATGGCAGGCAGCAGGGGACCTGAGGAGGTGGACGTCCACATGCTGAGGTGGCGGGTGAATGGTGGAGGCCCAGGTCTGGGATCGCTCAGCCCGGGCATCCACAGCTCTGCCCTCGGAGAGACTTGCAAAGTGCCCTGCCCTTCCCTTCCCAGATCTTTCCAGTCCTCCTGGCTGCACCTGCCACTCTCAGGGAGGGCAGCCAAGCAAAGCACAGAGGGCAGGAAGCGGAGGTCAGATCCTCCAAACAGTCTCCCTGCTCAGCAGTGACACAGCCAAAGCCCAGCGCCACCGGGAGGAGGGAAAAAAGAAGGGCAGAGAAAACACGCAAAGATATCAGCCTGTTGCTGATGAACTGAGAATCAGGTGCATTTAAGGACTGGGCATCAGGCTCCGCCTCCCCGTGGCCAATCAGATCATGATAATGACCGACGTGCACTGGGATTCACTTCCCACACTCAAACCTGTAGGCACTGACATCCCTACTTTAGGGACGAGCGGCAGACTCATAGCCTAAGCCACCTGCCCCGGAGGATCTGAACTCCTCCCAGTGGATGGCAGCTCCTTTTCACCATGCCGATTGCCTGGGTGCAGGCTACTTCAACTCTGAACTAACTCATTTGCCCTTCTCACTCAGGTTCTGTTTACACTGCACTCTAAGTTCATTCTCTCTGGCAGCTCTCAGCTTGAGAGCCCTCAACCTGAGCTGCTGGCGGTGCTTGGTCTGTTTAGGTCCTGCAGTGCCCTAGCACCTGCCTGCTAGACTGCGTGCAGCTCCCAGGCCAGGGCAGATGGCCACAGCATGGCAAGGAAGATGCAGATGGAGGTGAGGGAGGCTGGGAATGCAGGGCCAAGGAGGCTCGTAGGTCCCCATTCTGGGTGTGGAGGGTGCTGAGCACAGACGCGCCCTCCTGGGTAAGTGTTCATGCTACATCCCATCCCTTAGTGCAAAGAGGGGGAGCAGGAGCCGGCAGCCACAGACAGCCAACGGCAGGAATGCGAGCCCCTCTGTAAGGAGAGTAACAGCCATCAATATCAACTGATCCACACATATTACCTCTCTAAGGCCAGGGTTCCTACAGCAACCCTGTTAAGTATCATTGTTCCCATGGCAAAAATGAGGAAACTGAGGCCACAAAGACTCAAATAGGCCTTGCCTGAGGTCACTGAGCCAGTGTCAACGAGGAGTGTCAGCTCTAGGTCTCCTGCTTATGCCTTCCACGTGATAGGGAGGTGACACAGGATGGACAGCAGAGGACACAGAGTAGGAAGGTGTGAGGTCTAGGGCCACCCCTGAGCCAGTGCAGTAGCCACACGGTCCATCCTGCCTGTGCTCTCCTTTCCCGGGCCTGCATCTCTCTGTGAGTGAACTGCCTGGCCCTCTGCCTCTTACAGCCCAGCCTTTGCCTCGGGACAAAAAATCACCCCCTTCATGAAGGGTGAAGGCAGAGGGGTGTGTCCAGCTACAGCCTGAGCCTCAGTTTCCCCAGTGCCCTTCTGAGAGTTCCCAGCATGGAGAGTAGGAGATAGGGTGTAGGGGTGTTGCTCTCTGCACAGATGCAAGTCTGGCCTGCAGAAGCCTCTTCAAGGGGACACATTTGGTGGTCCCAACATATCTTGTTATAACCCTAGCTCCTTATTGGGGTGTATCTCCTTTGGTGGGGCAGAGGGCAGGAGGAGGGAGGGTGCATCATGGAGGAACTGGGCTGGGAGGCTCTCACAGAGAGAGATTTTGTCTTCCACATGTGGCTGGGACCAGCTGTTCCAACAACGGACTAGTCCCACTGTAGGCATTAGCTCATGGCCTCTGCTCCTCTCAGGTCTTCTGTGCCTTCCAGGGGGGCCTCCAGTGCCCTTAGGTTCCTGGGGACAGTACCCACATTATCCTTATCTTTGGAAGCTAGTGCTTTTGCAGAATGCCGGGCACAGAAGAAAACGTATTGACAGTACATAAAGGCACTACGGGGTGAGGCCTCCGAAGAAACCAACACTGCTAAAACCTTAACCTTGAATTTCTAGTCCCCAGAACTGTGAGAGAATACATTTCTGCTGTTTAAGCCTGTCAGTCTCTTACTTGTTACGGCAGCCCTAGCAAACCAGCACACAGCCCTGCCCTCTTGGAATTCATCCTCTGGCTTCCCTGCTAGTGTGAGCTCTATATCTAGGGCTGAATTTCCAGGCTACCTTCTCCAGGAAGCCCCCTCTGGCTGGACCCGGTCTTTTGCTCTTGGCTCTGGGGAACTCTCAGGTGTCCTGTTTGTCAAGTATTGATCTGTACTTATTCGTGGTTTGTCCTGTGGTGTTACTAAGTGAATCCAGGGTGGGTTTTATTACAAGATTAACCCTGTGAGCTTTCTGTTGAGGTGGCAGGTGTCTCTTCCAACTTCAGGGCCCCTCTAGGGCCTCCGAGCCTGGGTAGGGGCCTAGTATTCTGCCTGCACGGGGAACTAACAGAGGAGAAGGAGAAACAGGGAGTGCCAACCTCTGTCCTCATTCTCGGGCGACTGAGAGGCCATGTCATCTGGCTTTGTGCCCAGCTCTGAGTGGGAGGCTACAGGTACTGGTCCTGTCTCCTCAAAGACTGGAGTAGAGCAGAGGAGGATGTGGGGGCTGGGGAGAATGTGAGTAATGGAGATGCCATCTATAGAGACGAGGCAGCAAGGACCTCATGGAGGATAGGTCTTGACCTGGCCCTGAAGGGAGGAGGGAGGAGGTAGCTCCTGCACTTGGCCGTGTGACGTGGAGGTTGCAGAAACCCCAGAGCAGGGCCATGAGGCGAGGGGAGACTGGACCTGGGATGCCATGCAGCTGGCTCAGCTCCTTTTCCCCCTCTGCACGAGGGAGAAGGCATCTCCCAGGGTTGCTCGTCTTGACCAGGCCTCTGACCTGGGTCTCAGAGGGGACCCGGAGGTCACTATCCTGGCCCCTACCATCAGGCAAACATGGCAGGGCTGGCCAGAACATCCCACTGTCTTACTGGGGGGGTTAAGTCCTGGAGCTCAACTGGGGAGGGTGAGGAAGGGCTCAGGCGGGGGAGATGACGGTGGCTGCTGGGCACCAAGATGGAATACACAGCAGATGTCGGCGGATTAGCTGCTCTGCCTCCCAAAGCCACCCGAGCCACTTAATATTCTACAGACAGGATCGCTTCTCTTTCATAAAAAGCAAACATGGAACTGAAGTGCAGCAGACTGCAAACACCTGGGGAGGGCCGGCGTCTTGAAGCCTCATACCTCAGGAAAGGGGTCCTGGGAACAAGATACAGGGAAAAGCGGGAAGGGGAGGATCTGTCTGCTTTGCTGGGCAGAAGCAGTGCACAGTCCCTTCAAGGAGGAAGCTGCAGGGACACAGAGCCTCTGGTCTCCAGGATGTGCCCAGGGCTTTGGGAGACACAGGGCCACTGTTCCTGGGGCTGGGACTTGGGGTGGATGGCTGGCAATGCGATGCCACTCAGTGAAAGTCACCACCAGGAAACGACACACACAGGGACCATTCTTCTGCCTCTTAATGGTGCCAGACACTGAGGATGGAAGCACAGCCACTGAGGCGCATCACCAAGATGGGAAGCAGCAGGTTCCTTCCAGACAAACAGCCCCACAGAGCAGACGAGCGACAGCTTTGGCCGATGACAGGCAATGGCAAAAGGCTGGCAGGCACGGCCGCGTGAATATGCTGCACTTCTTCAAAGAAAGAAAGGCGACCTGCTTGGATTAGATGCAGCTCACCGTTCCCAGATGGGAAAGGGGCAGAAGAGCTCTCCAGGGCCCTGGGCTCTGTGTGAACAGCCAGGGCGACCTGCCAGTACAATGGGAGGATGATTATAATGGAAACTCTCTCCCAGGGCCTGGTGAGGTTGGTACAAGTTAAGACACATAAGCAATTTAGCAGCAGGCTCATAGTATGGGGCTTCATAAAGGTGATTACTGCACTTGAAATCCAACTTCAACACGTTTCATCTCATGAGCCAGGAAGAGGCCACCCAGCACATAGCAAGTACGGACGCTGGGGTCAGCCCGCTGCACACTGGAACTCTCCAGACTTTCCCAGCTGGATGAAACGGAGCGAGTCACTTAACTTCTTTGGGCTTCAGTTTCCTTGTCTGTAGAATGGGAATAATGAACGTAAGTGGTGTGTTTCAAGTGACGGAAGCTTGTGGAATAACATAGTATATGGTGCAGCAATCTCAGCTGGCCTTGGTGAGTCAGGCCACCTTGTCCAGGCCAAGGTCACGGTGACAGAGTGTTGTTTCCCTCCTTCCTTTCTCCTTCTTTCCTTTCCTCCCTCCCTCTCTTTTTCCTATTCCCCCTCTTTTCTTTCTTTCCTCCCTCTCTCTTTTTCCTATTTCCCCCCTTTCTTCCTTTCCTCCCTCTCTTTTTCCTATTTCCCCCTTTTCTTTCTTTCCTTCCTCCCTCCCTCTTTTTCCTATTTCCCCCTTT